>CM050169.1:45158249-45568249 GCA_027410445.1 Discoglossus pictus | reverse complement strand
ATAAGTCAATGTGTGTCAGGGCTATGTCTGTCAGCCTGGGCTGTCTGTATGTCTAAACTATCAGTCTGTTAGTATGTGCTGTCTCTCTGGGCTGCTTGTCAGTCTAAACTATCTGTCAGTATGACCTGGTTCTTAGCAGATGTCTATCTGTCTATGTAGGCATTATCAGTATAAACTAAACCTGAACTCTCCCTAAACAGGATGGGGCCAATGGACAATATTAGATTGTGACCCAGGTGATGCTGCAGAACAGGACAGAGGCACCTACTAGAGATTGTCATGTCAGGTTGGGTTCACTAGTCCTGGCACACAAATGCTGATCCACTACTAGGAACAAAGGGTTAAAAGTTACCAGAAAACAGTTAATCACAGGACCAGAACTCACTGGAGGGTGAGGTGAGGAGAACACTGTTAGGATGGAAGGTTGAGGTCAACACAGTAGAACCAGAATGCCAGTCTGGTGTGAAGAAGACATCATCACATGAAAGATGAGGGAGTTGAAGAGGACACTATTAGGGTGGAGTAGGACCAGACTATGAGGTTGGAGTTATGAAAGCATCATCAACCTGATGACTTGAGGATAGCACCATCAGGATGGGAGGAGAGTAATGGGATACTAATTAAGGAGAGAGATCATTATGGGAAGCTGAAGTGAGAAGCACAACCTTAGGATGGCAGGTGAAGTTGTGGAAGACTTCATCATAATGGGGTTGAGATTTGGAGGGAGTGCAGTAGAGGATGGTAGCGTCAAAGTGAGAGATGGCAGTGAGGAGGACTGGTCAAGAATGGGAGATGAGGAAGAAAGTATGAGAGTAGGGGGTGTAGATGTGGAGCAGTAGATAATGGTGCTAAGGAAGATCATGATTTGATGTCAAGATTAGGAGAGAAGAAACAGCCTATACCAGGTTCAGCGGAGCAGAATCACATTGGGGGAGCTGTAAAGGGGGCAGAGAGAGCAGAACAGGAGGGGTATGTGAAGGTGAAGAGACAATGATCACTAGTGGAGAGAGACAAATAGGATCTAGCATTAGAGTAACATATGGAGGTATGAATAACAGGGTTAGGTTTGGAGGTTACAGAGCACTAGATGATGGTGAATGGCAGAATCAGGATGGGTTAGAGCAGGGGTCACCAAACTCCTTCCTGGAGGGCCGCACCCATGCCTGGATTTGAAGATTTCCTTTCTGTGCACAGATGAGTTAATCAGGATGACTGAAGAAGCAATAGTCTCACCTGTTTGCAGCAAGGATATCCACAAATCCAGGCCTGGTGCGGCCCTCCAGGACCAAGTTTGGTGACCCCTGGGTTAGAGGGTATTCTCAGTCATCATGATATTAAGATGAGCATATACCCTGGATACCAGGTCGCTGTCCTTGGTGCTGAACTCTCCTAGTGCTAAAGAACATATAATAATCACCCAACCTCAGGACATATAATATGAGTTTAGAATGGTATTTGCCAATGAGAAGTTGGATTACTGATATTAATAAAAGGACAAGTATAACAAACATATCCAAAATGAGCCATACACAGCGGTGAAAGTGAATTATTGACATCCTGTAAGTTATTTGATACAGAACACAAACTTTAAATTAGGTATTTAACAATTTCCATGGCAGGGATGCCCAGACTTGTAGTGCTCCACCATTTAAACCTTGGGCCACTTGATTGCTGGAGACAGAGAGTGTCAGTGGACCACTTAGTGATGTTTCTGCCTGATTCTTTATTATACTGGAATATTGACTTATAAACCATACAAACCAGTATTTAGACACTTTTGCATTGCTATGAGGGGTGAACTTTTTAGAGGCAGGAGGTAATATAAGGGGAGCAGCTATGGAAAGAGGTCTTGGGGGCAGTTATGGGAAAGTGTCTGGGGGAGGGGTTCTGTTATGTTTAGGGGTTTTAGGGAGGGGAGCTGTTATGGACAGGGGTCTTGGGGGCAGTTATGGGAAAGTGTCTTGGGGAGGGGTTCTGTTATGTTTAGGGGTTTTAGGGAGGAGAGCTGTTATGGACAGGGGTCTTGGGGGCAGTTAAGGGAAAGTGTCTTGGGGAGGGATTCTGTTATGTTTAGGGGTTTTAGGGAGGGGAGCTGTTATGGACAGGGGTCTTGGGGGCAGTTATGGGAAAGTGTCTGGGGGAGGGGCTCTGTTATGTTTAGGGGTTTTAGGGAGGGGAGCTGTTATGGACAGGGGTCTTGGAGGCAGTTATGGGAAAGCATCTTGGGGAGGAGTTCTGTTATGTTTAGGGGTTTTAGGGAGGGGAGCTGTTATGGACAGGGGTCTTGGGGGCAGTTATGGGAAAGTGTCTTGGAGAGGGGTTCTGTTATGTTTAGGGGTTTTAGGGAGGGGAGCTGTTATGGAAAGAGGTCTTGGGGGCAGTTATGGGAAAGCGTCTTGGGGAGGGGCTCTGTTATGTTTAGGGGTTTTAGGGAGAGGAGGTGTTATGGAAAGAGGTCTTGGGGGCAGTTATGTGAAAGTGTCTTGGGGAGGGGCTATGTTATGTTTAGGGATTTTAGGGAGGGGAAGTGTTATGGAAAGAGGTCTTGGGGGCAGTTATGGGAAAGGGGTTCTGTTATGTTTAGGGGTTTTAGGGAGTGGAGCTGTTATAGAAAGAAGACTTGGGGAGGGGCACAGAGTAAATTGGTACAAATGTGCCCAGGGCAAACAAATTTTAACAATACCCTCTCAGGGACCAACTTTTTTTTGGCACCAGGTCCCTCCATTCTCTATGGCAAGACCTGCATGTAAGGAAATACATTAAAGATTATTTAAATATTCTAACAACATGTTACTTTTTATCAATTTTTTCTCTTCCATAAAGCTTCTTGTAATAAAGAATCTCCACATCCTTCAGTTTCTCATCCAATTCTACACCAGCTCTGGTATATTTGTAGTTTATAAAATCTAATAAAACAATGATCCCAAATATGACTGAATCAGGGGAGACTGATAGAAGCAGCGGCCACTGTGTGTGAGGTACTGGAATTGGAAGAAAAAAAGCCGCAAGCTCTGAGCTTTGGTTATCAGGAACTAGTCGTGTTCATCACTTCCAGAGAACACATTGAGCTTCAATAAACTGCAGGAACACTAGAGGGACCTGGAGGGACTCGGAGGGAGAGGATCTTCAGCAGCCCTTTAGACTGAAGATGTGTCGGGTTGTAATTTACTCAAAACATATTTGGTAGTAATATTTAGGAAGAGTTTGGTAGCCTCGAGTGTTCAGTAATCTAGATGAATAATCATAGTGTTGCAGTATATAGCGATACCTTATACACACACACACACATATATACATATATATTTATTTATATAAAGAGTGAGGATTAATTGGGGTTTGTGTACCTCAATGAAGCTGTGAGCTATACCATATAGGGTCACTAAGATGGGCATGTCATTCCAGAAAGTTCAGATCAATCGCAGTGGAGAAGGATCTGGCAACCACTCCAGTATCTTTGCCAAGAAAACCTTATGGATAAACACAGCCAGACACAAGATGGGCCTGCTGCAGTATATAGGGTCACTGAGAGTCGTACATGACTGAATGACTAAGCAACAACAACAACAACATTTTTTCTGGATTTCAGATCTCTCAATCTTCATTCCAAAATTAAACAATTTCTACTCTTCCTTCTCTTTTAAATACATTCATGTTAAAAACTAAGATCTTCCTGATCTTAAATTACTTTCCCGACATTCTCAAATGATGTCAACATTATTTTACCATAATGTTACACATATTCTTATAATTGCATATATCATCCGGTTGTGTTTCTAGGTCACATTGTTTTTTTCATCACAAATTCTATAAGAATAATTAAGTGCAGGTCATTTGAAGATTACAGCCTTGCAAAACTTAATTAATAAGAAACAATAGAGCCCGTTACTTCCTTTTTGAAGACACATATTTGTTTTCACTATTGGTGTTTTACTTGGATTTATACATTTAATGAAAAAATGGCTTATAAAGTATTTTCACTCATATATATTTATTTATGTGACTTAGAATACGCAGGGAATTTATTAGGCAGGAAAAGTAAAAAACTATGTTGAGCCAAACTGTATGTCATCATCAGTGGCAGAGTTAGAGAATGGAGGGCCCTGGTGCTTTGAACCACCTGCACCACTGGTAGCTCTGCCCCTGGTATTGCAAAAGCTGGGTGAGTATTACCTTTGCCCATTGATGAAAGTTCTCTGTACATGACAGCTGATCAGCTATTGACTGATGACCAAGTGCTGACCAATGGTCATCCAACAGTCTTGCCAGTTATTAAAGGCACACTAACCTCACTGTAAGTGCTCTTAATGGTGTGAAAGATCACAAACTGTAGTTAAATTGGTAAAACATTGTATTACACTAATAACAGATACAAAAAATAGTGTTTTAAGCCTTTGTTTACATACAAAGTGTATCCTGCCTACTGAGTATTGCATGAGTAATAACAGATAGCCGAGGAGCAGTGATGGTGATTGTCTATAGGGTAGATAGTGATTGATAGCAGTTTTACCCTGGACTTAGGACTGCACTGACCAGTTAACCCATAGCTGACCTGTTTAGGTGAGTCCAGCATTCCATGCCTGCACAGATAGATCTGTTAAGGGTTCATTTTTTTCCGTTTGATCTCTACATGGATCAACATCACAACAGAGCACAGAGCGCTAACAGCCTCTCCCCCTGAGCTGCTCTCCATTGTAAAAATTACAGAAAGACAAGAGAGCAGAAACCTTAATTTTTGGCTATAAGAAAATACAATAAATGCAAGCTCTGTTTCTTTCAATCTGGAAATGTAAGCAGTCTTATCATGGATGAATGGTGGCACACCCTGCAACCTGATTGGCTGCAGTAATGCAAAAGCAAGTGGGCAGTCTATTATAAATGTAAACACAGATTTTATTTTATTTGCTTTCTCAGTGAAAACAAAATCAAAAAATATTTTGATATGTTTTTAGGAGATCTTTACTGTGATGTGGTCCACATTGTGCTGAATTAAGTGGCCCTTTAAGATTTATTTTCACACTATACCTAGAAAGGGACCATTCTTGGTAGTTTGTTGCATCACAAAGTGACAGCATCTAAAACACAGTGATATGGAGATTGTATGCGCACACAAGCCAAGACTACTTAACAAACCCGATTGAGCAGGTTATAAACATGCTGTCAGTTTTAATTCTGAGAGCTGTCAGTAATGCTCAGAGCCGAGACATTGCAAGGCGGTGGGTCACCAATGAGAGAGTGAGAAGCTGAGCGTCTCTATTTGATATCCTAGAGGTAAAGGGAGATCACATCAGGCTCCATCTCACGCATTCTGTTTTCTTTCTTTGCATTTGAGGAATCAGCTGCCTCAGCCTGTCCAGGGAGCGCTCACGAAGCGCTTCTCGTAGCCAGCAATCTGCACCTATTACACCACAAGTGATCCTAATAGAGAAAGGCTCCAGTCCTAATTCAGCCATCATAAGAACTTCTCACCGCTAATGTCTAGAGAATTGTACTGCAAGATTGATGATAAAGTACTCTAATACAGAGTGGCAGAGCCAGTGCAGGCAGCGTTAGAGCAAGTGAAGGGAGGGACTCCAGGCAAAATAATGTGGGACCCCCCCCCCCCCCCCCTCCTTGCAACTTCTTTATACAAGTTAGGGGTCAATAAAAAATCTCAAAATCAGATCACCTTTCTATAAAACTAAATATGTGCTTCCCTGTCATTACTACAGGTGGTGCTAGTAGCAGAGTGCCAAAACCCTATTGTGGGCCCTGGTGCTTTGCACCAGCTACACCAGCAGTAGCCCTGTCATTGAGTACAGGACTCCCATTCCCAACTCTACTTCTATATACTATATAGAAACAAAAAAAAATTCTGAGAGGTGTAATACCAGAGACAGGGACAGGTGCCGATATCGACATATATACCCAACCATGCATAGTCATACACGTAAACTCTACACATATACCCTACACATACATAAAACCACAAATATGCTGAGACACAAACATACCTAACTCTACATGCTCATTCATACATCTAGAAATACATAGACACAAACACACATAAACATATGGCGACAGATAGAAACACATAACAAAAAGAGTACTTACATATACACACACACACTCACATGGCAAATACACACATATTATAGACAAAGCAGGAAACAGACCAACACTCTGCGCACACCCAGATGCAGTCACACACACACACACATATATATATATATATATATATATACAGAGGTACCTTGGCCATTTGCCATTGGCTCCATCTAAACCCGTAACTATGGGTTTGACTAATTGATCATGTTCACGGCTGCACATCCAATGTGCAACAAATGGTTTATGGTTTTGTGTCCAAAGCCCGTAACTCGCGGCATGGTCTAATTTAATAGCTCAGTAACACAGCTGAATTTCAAGCCTGCAGCCTTTGCGGGCTTGCCGATGACGCTACAGGCTTAGGCCCTCATTCAATTGCAATTTGGCCAACTGAATAGGGCTCTAAATAAGCACATAACATATTTATTTTAAATACGTTTTTAGTTAGTAAACATCTATCCAAAAGCAAGGTTTTCAATAACTAAAAACTTATTTAAAAAAAATATGCTATGTGCTTATTTAGAGCCTTATTCAATTGGCCAAATCGCAATTGAATGAGGGCCTAAGAATTTAATATGTTTGTTCATCCATTAAATGAAGAACTGCCTGGTTACACAGGCTTCGCTGTTGGTCCTCCACATTACACCTAAATTGCATTTTATCACATTTTCTCTTTTGAAAACTCTTGGGTTCTCATTGTGACATACTAGTAGATGCTTAATTTTAAAATCTCCACTAGCATTCTCAGACACGAACATAGTTAAACTTTTGTTTGATGGCTTGTGCCCTAGCAATGTCTTCTCTTCTGGAGTGATGTAGGTTCTTCCCCCCAAAAAAAGAAGAATGAGCCTCAGCCTCTACATATTCATTAAACTCCCTAACAAAGGTTTTGGCAGCTTTTTTGTCATCCCCTGGCTGCTTCTCTATGCCTCACCACTCTGTGAATGCCAGCTCTCTTTTTAAAATTCTCAAACCAACCATGATTGGCTTTAAATTATTCACTGCTCTCACCACTTGTTGTAGGCTCTTCTTTTACCAGATCAGCATGCAATTGTTTTGCTTTCTCGCAAATTATTGCCTGGGAAATACCCATTACGTTTTTTTTTATTAAACTAAATGTACAACAATTTTTCCACTTCCTCCAATGTGTGTGACCTTTGCTAAGTCACAGCCTTCACACTTCTAGCCACTTTGGCTCCTTTAATAGCTTCCTTATTTTTCAATATCAGATGAGATTGTTGTTCAAGGCAAGTTGCACTCGCTCATACTTGGCTATTATCTTTTTTTCCATTCTATGGTGGTTCCCTCAATTTTACTTTTCTGCTGAGTGGTATCACTATTCTTCTTCAAACTCATGATGTAAGCACGGGCTACACTTTGATTCTTGTAAGCACAAGCAGCACTTGGGTTCTTGTAAACATAAGCTACACTTTGGTTTGTATAGTCAAAGGCTGCACTTTAATTCCTGTAGGCACAGGCTACACTCTGGTTCTTGCAAGCACAGGCTGCACATTGGTTCTTAGAAGCACAGGCTACTATTTGGTTCTTGAAAGAACAAGCTACACTTTGGATCTTCTAGGCACAGACTACTATTGGTTTCTTCTATGCACAGGCTGCACTTTGATTCTCATAAGCACAAGCTACACTTTGGTTCTCATAAGCACAGGTTGTACGTTGATTCTTATAAGCACAGGCTACACTTTGGTTCTTGAAAGCACAAGCTACACTTTGGTTCTTGTAGGCACAGGCTACTCTTGTGTTCTTCTAAGCACAGGCTGCACTTTGATTATTATAAGCACAGGCTGCCCTTTGATTCTTTGAGGCAGAGACTACTCTTTGATTCTTGTAGGCACAGACCATACTTTGATTCTTGTAGGCAGAGTCTGCACTTTGGTTCTTATAGGCATAGGCTGCATTTTGATTCTTATAGGCACAGGCTGCTTTTGGGCTCTTGTAGGCACAGATGGCTCTTGGGCTCTTGTAGACATGCTACACTGCGCCACAGTGCTCTCTTTACTTCCTGGTGAGACAAATAGATCAAATTAATACTATTATTATATAGTTATTTATCCTTATCATAGTACTCAATTTTACTGAAATTAAACTGAATAAATATTGTGTGACATTGTATCAACTGAGTCCAAGCTACAGATACAATGATACTTTGTATAGCTAAACTCACTCATTACAACATCAGACATATTGATACAATGTCTCATTCTGATCAATTACACAATAACTGGCACTGTGAGACCTGAATACCCTGGGAACGCAGACAGTGGGTAGTTATATTGTTATTATAGTAGGGAATTAGTCCTGATCCAATAAATCAGTACTTCAGGAAAACAAATTGAAGACAAATTGTTTACTAGAAGTTTTGACCATGAGGCTGAAGCTCAAATATTTTGGCCACATCATAAGACGGCAGGATTCCCTAGAGATGACTCTGATGCTGGAAAAGATTAAAGGCACAAGAAGAAGAGAACAACAGAGGTGGAGATGGATAGATGAGGTCACTGAAGCAATGAACATGACCTTGATGGAGCTCAGAGGGACAGTGACTGAGAGATATACCTTGTGTGCTGCGGTACATAGGGTCATGGAGAGTCGGATGCAATTGAATGACTAAACAACAAAAGTCCTTATACAGATAGTGCAACTCACTAGGGAACAACCCACTAATTCCATATGGGGCTTTCTTTATACAATGTATACACACTGTTATATTAAGTGATACATCAGCAGTATTATCACTGTCAGCTTGCAGTCATTTATCGGGATATATTTTACATTAATTTTCTTTTACTGGGAATAATAAAAGTTCTATCTTAAACTTAGCTCCTCTTAGCTAGTATTACAGGCTACACCAGATGTTTGTGTATGAATTCTATTTCTTTTGGTTTGCTTGTTATATAAATCCTGTCTAGTTGCCCATATCTGGTGAACTTTGTATTACTGGCTCTCTGGGAAGTCGCTGCTCCAAGTAATTTTCTGTAAAATTGTTTTCTGGTCTGGAATGGGCTCTAAACATTAGTTGCCTTAGAAATGTTGCGGAATATTACAAAAATCCATCCAGTCATGTAAGTCGGGGGAATTTTATTTTTCAAGCTCTCTTGGAAGTTGCTGTTTTGTATTCTGGCTTGTTAAAGGGTTAACAAAGTATACTACCAGATGTTTTTTGGCTCTTACATATTGTTCTTAATTATTTCTAAAACGTCCCAGTGACATTGGCATCGACTTCTTTTATAACAAGTGTGTTTCTGACTATTCCAGGTGATATCTTGTTTTTAAAAAAATAATAAAGTATAATTTTGAATGGCGTTTGGTTCTTAAATGTTGTTCTCAAGATTCTTTAACATATTTCAGGGATATTGGCAGTGTTACACAACACAAAATATCACTGTATACACAGCTTGAAACAAAGTATCACTATATTTGTAGCTTGACCTCGTGGATACAATGTCACACAATATTTCTTCAACTTAATCCCAGTAAAATTGAGTTTTATGATGTTGTTAAGGATAAATAACTATAAGCACACAATATACACTGTACACACACACCCTATATGTATACACCTGTACGCACACTATATTTGCACACTACACACACTGTACACAGGCTGCACATTCTCTATTATCCCTGAACAAGTCATCTGAGCCTGAGTGGGCTCCTCTAATGATGTGTAATCAGGACGCAGCTCCGGCCATTTCTGTCCAGTTAGTCTTGATGTAATCGGCCTAAGATACCCCCCCACACACACATACACTCCCCCCTGTGTGTCTTTCTCAGAGGCCATTTGAACTTTCTCAGTAATCCTGCTCTGCTAATATACCCCAGTCTTATGCATTGGGACTTGCTCTACTAATATACCCCAGTCCATCACAGTGTGACCTGCTCTGCTAATATACCCCAGTCCCACACAGTAATGATGACATTAGCACACGCTGGCACCGGCTGTCGTCGCTTTTAGCAATTTCTTCTACACAATGTTCTTTCAATGTTCTCTCTTAAAATGCACATATATTATATTATATTATATCCAGCGGAGCAGTGTTTGTGTGAGCTGGGTGTACCTGGCAAAAAAACAGATTGAAAGAGCAAATATACACAGGATTCTGTATTGTTAGAGAAAAACTGAGATGCTGACACTGGTTGAGAATTCTTGGACTGATACTCTGTCTGTAGCCTGAGAGGAAGGTTATCCTACCAGGGCTTGCTCTTCTGTTTTGTTCTATTGTGAAATGGCTATATGTAGTAGAATTATTTCAGCAGAGAGAGTCCGGGGCCTTATCTGAATCTACAGTTTGACTCTCCGTGTCCCTATGGACCGCAACAAGGCACACTGATCACACTGTAAGGTCCATAGGGTGCATCTCTCAGTCACTGCCCCTCTTAGCTCCATCAAGTTCATGTTCATTGCTTCAGTGACTTCATCTATCCATCTCAGCCTCTGTCATACCTTTCTTCTTGTTTTTAATCTTTCCTAGCATCAGAGTATTTTTTAGGAAATCCTGCCATCTCATACTATGGCCAAAATATTTGAGCTTCAGCCTCATGATCATACCTTCTAGTGAACAGTTTGTCTTGATTTCCTGAAGTATTGATTTATTTGATCTCCTTGCAGTCCAAGGGGATCTAAGCAGTTTTCACCAACATCACAATTCAAAGGCGTCAATTCTACGGTGCTCAGACTTCTTTATGGTCCAGCTCTCATATCCATCTGTTACTACTGTGAATACAATACTTCGAACTATGCGGACCTTTGTTAATGTTTTAATATATTTACTTTTTACTAGCTTGTCCAAGCTTGTCATAGCTTTCCTCCCCAGAAGCAAACATCTTTTAATTACATCACTACAGTCACGATCTGCAGAAATCTCGGATCCAAGGAAAATAAAATCTGTCACTGCCTCCACTTCTTCCCCATCTATTTGCCAGGAAGTGAGATTGCAGTTTCCAATGATCTTCATCTTTTTAATGTTGAGCAGCAGGCCGGCTTTTGCACTCTCTTCTTTTACCCTCATCATTAAGTCCTTTAGTTCCTCCTCACTTTAATATGTATATGTAGTAGCATTATTTCAGCAAAGAGAAGCCAGGCCTTATCTGAATCTACAATTTCTCCCCAATATTAAAACCTTTTTACCCTCTGTTAATATGTAGAGATCAGTGGTCAGTGATACATTCACAGGTTACATAGTATTTATAGGAACGTCGGCTCTACATCTAGATACATCTCACTTGTTACTTGGTCTGTCTGTGTCGATTTATTTATCTCCTGCCCCCCGAGGGAGCACTCCACACACCCACGCTACGTCTCAACCCTAAATGGTTTTATTTTGATTGCAACATTTAACAATTGAGATAATGAGCTCTATGTTGAGATAATTCAGTTGCCCTTCAATGGATAAAGCTCTCTGTGATTCGTCTAAATAGACTTTAAATCTTCTTATAAAAAGACAATGGTATATATTTATCAAATGAGAGAGTATAATCATGGGTGTAGAAGCCAAAGAAAATCTGGGGGTGGGGGGATAACGCATATAATAGAAAAATACAACACAACTGCTTCTCTACACACAATGAAAAATCTGGGGGGGGGGGGGGTTGTTGTCCCCTTCCTCAACCCCCCCCCCCCACTTCCTACATCCATGAGTATAATATGGTGAAAGGTGGAGTATAATGGGAAGCAAGGGGATAATTGGCAATAAATAACGTTAATATCTTCATAGGGCACCATTTCACCTGTATAGATACAGCTGGGGAGACTCCTTTGTGCCAGGGATGCAGAGTGCCAACAAGAAGTGGGCATCACGGCCTTCAGTGACCTGCATTGCAACCTCTAGTACCTATACAAAAATACATTGGGCATCCATAACTCCACTTATTACCATATTTTGACCTTGTTTAATAAATATAGCCAACTATTTTCATTAGCTGATTTTGATAGATTAGGAATGAAGGACTGGGGTTGAGGGAGATCTAATTTTCTAATTATTTATCCATTCAAGAAAAGAGGGAAAAGGGAATGGGACTTTTTGCCTCATTGGGTGATTGTGGTATGATTTGGGAATTATACAGAGAAACAAACTTTGCCCTGCTATGTACACCTCCCTCATGCCTTGAACAGGAAGGGTTAATGTCAGCTAAAAATGCATAAAACACACAAAAAAAATATTCTACAATCTTTTTTTGTGATCATGATTTACACACCTGCTCAAGTTGTTAGTTTATTTCATTTTTCACAAACCTGTGAAGTTTGTCATAAATTACAGTGGTCCTCTAAGCTTTATTCTGCATTAGAAATTGCAGTCTAATGTTATTATTATCACCTTTTCTAGTATAAATATACACAATATATTCCATGGCGCTGCATTTTTATCTACAAGCTGGTGCCCATTGGTTGGTTTCAGCCCTAGGCCCCCTAGGCCTGGGCCTTGAGGCTGAAGCATGGAATACATATGTTTGATACTTTGTTTATATGAAATAGAAAGATATCATTACAAACTATGTGGCAAAATCAAATAGTTTTTTTTCTAATAATTATAGCTTATTTTGTAGCTTATAAAATGAAACCTCATACCTTTTCTCTGAATTATAATATTATCAGCATTTTTAGTGTCTTAATGCCTATGTTTAGTTTGGTCTGATATGAGAGGTGATACCCGCTCCTCTACTCCCTGCGGCAGGTGCCTGAGACTGGATGCTGCCTACAGGGGAATTAATGTCAGACCTGCCCAGAAATCAGATCCATCATTTTATTATATTATTAGATATTTGGGAAACACGACTGAGAATACAGAACATTCCCAAGCTGAGCCTCAGATCTCACAGACAGTTCTGCAAAAGAAAAGACAATTCTTACAAGTCAGATCCAGATACAAGACTGATAAAGAAGATAAGTGACAGAGTAGGAAGAAGAAGGAGGGAGATGAAACAAATCAAAGGATGTGAAGAGAGTGGAAGAAAGAGGAGGCATTGGAGAGACCACTGGAGTGTTTTTATTTATATCATGCTATTTTATATTAATATCATGACCTATCCTGTGTGTGTGGAGTATTCCCCTTGGACTATTTGTGTACCATATTAAAGGCATTTGCAAGTGAGTTGGGTTATGAATGCATCTGATAGAGGAGAATTTAAAGCGTCTGAAAAAAATATTTTGCATGAAAAAATACCAAAGTAAACAGTTAAACCGTTAGCCTGAAGTTTGCTGAATTTCTTGCATTTACAAACAGTTTCTCTCAATGTCGACACCCCCTGAAATTCCCAGGGAATATTAGCATAAGTAATACATTGTATAGTTTTGGCCTGGGGATTGTGCAGACATGCTCAGTTAGCACTTGAAGTCTTACCTACTGTCGGAAGTCACATTATTTCCGATACTTTCCTTTCCTTTAGCAAATCAGCAGCTTTTATATCAAGTACTTTTTTTATGAAGTACCCAATATGCGCAGTGCCATTTCTGGGGGTGTCTACATCACCTCCAGCACATTTTTTTTTTAATCCACCTCACTTGCATATACCTACTATAGAGGATGTTGCTTTTCTGTATTATAATACTGGGGGCAATGTAGTTTGGGTTAATAGCTTGCTGAAGTGATTATATTTATGTTAAACATGCCTGATATTTGTAAATATTATTATATGCCATTTTGTAGCAACTCAAGGTATACTGTGTGCCCTGGTCTGTGGAGGTGTAATCAAGTTATTGTTTGCAAAGGCAGATCACACACAAATATGGAGCTGACATGATGCTTTAGATATTTGTAAACAATAATAAAGACCTCATGTGCAGAGATGCAAACAAAAAGCTTCTAATCGGTAATATATTATGGAACAGCTCTGAGTTATTATTTTAAATTGAAATCAATTCACAATTGATATAATATAAAGATATGAGAAGATCTAAAAAGTGTAACCTATGTTTAAAATCATACAAATAATACCTGATTGGGTTTGCCCTCTGTAGCTCATGCCACTCATGAAGACATAGAGTGTAAGTACAGTGTTTCAAATAAGCCTGTCAGTTACCACTCTCAGAAGCATGTTACAGAATGTTGGTGAGACTTTGTCACTGATTGGTTAGTATGGGACACTACACACCTGGCATGACCATACTCATAATATTTGTCACATTTCAGGCAGAAAAAAAAACAGATCTTATAAGCACTTCTGCTTAATAAAATAAAGTACATAAAAGTAAATAGGTACACTGGGATATTATATACCTAGTAACACCCAGGGAGGGTTTCCCTGGTGATCCAGTGGTTAGTATTCAGTGCTTTCACCTCTGCAATCTGGGTTCAATGCCAGTCACACACCCCTGAAGCCATGCAGGGTTAGGCCTGGTCAGTACTTGGATGGGAGACCACCTAGGAATACTTGGAGCTTATGCTGTGGCACACCGGAGAAGAAACTGGCAACCTAGTCCAGTATCTCTGCCATGAATACCAAGTGGATCAGCATGGTGTGTTGCAGACCATGAGGTCACAGAGAGTCGGACACGACTGAGCAACAAGAACACAACACCCAGGGACCTTCAGCATTTCTTTAACTATAATAATGCATGGTGCTATACATTAATGTAGCATACAGACTATAAAGTGTACTGCTTTTTCATTCATTTTTTTATTTTAATAATTAAAAAAAATTGAGTGAGAGAGGGAAGGAGAGGAAAAGAGAGAGAGAGAGAGACTGGAGGGGAAGAGAGGGGGAGAGAGACGAAGAGAGAAACAGGAGACAAAGAGAGGAAGCGAGATAGGAGAGAGGTAGAGGGGGTTGAGAGAGCGGGAGAGAGAGGGTAGGGGACGAGAGAAATATGAGAGAGAGGGGAAAGGAAGAAAGATAGGAGAGAGAGAGGAAGAGAGAGGGGAGAGGGAGAGAGATAGATAGAGGGGGGAGAGAAAAAGTGAGAGAGGAGAGAGGAAGCGAGATAGGAGAGAGGTAGTGAGATGGTAGGGGCAAGATAAATAGGAGAGAGAGGGGAAAGGAAGAAAGATAGGAGAGAGATGGGGCAAGAGAGAGAGAGGGAGAGAGGGAGAAAGATATATATTTATAGAGAGAGAGGAAGAGAGATGGGAGAGGGATAGAGAGATAGATAAAGGGGAGGGAGAGAGGAAGAGAGAAACAGGAGAGAGAAATGGGGGAGAGTAAGAGAGAGAGAAGAAAGATAGAGGGGTGAGAGAGGAGAGGGAGAGAGAGGGAGAAAGATAGAGAGAGAGGGGAGAGGAAGCAAGATAGGAGAGAGAGAAAGGGTTGAGAGAGTGGGAGAGAGAGGGGAGAGGAAGAGAGAGGGGAGAGGGAGGGAGATGGGAGAGGGAGGGAGAGAGATAGAGATGAGAGAGAGAGAAAGTGATAGGCGAAGAGAGGAAGAGAGAAAAAGGAGAGAGAGAGAGGGAGACAGAGGGAGAGAGAGAGGGGAGAACAAGAACGGTAGGAGAAAGGAGACATGGGTTGAGAGAGAGAGAGAGCGAGAGAGGGAGAGATAGAGGGAGAAAGAGAGAAATAGAGAGAAAGAGGGAGAGAGAGATAGAGGGGTTAGAGAGAGAGAAATTGAGAGGGGAGAGAGAAAGACAGAAACAGGATAGAGAGAGGGGAGAGGAAGAGTGAGAGAGAAGAGAGATAGAGGAGGTTGAGAGAGGGGGAGAGAGAGAGGAGAGCGAGGGAGAGAGAGAGAGGGAGAAAGAGGGAGAGATAGAGAGACAGCGAGAGAGACTGCTTAGTCAAATAGACATCCCCAGTGCTGTGAGAGTTAATCCCCTATTGCTCTGGGTATTAATACTCATTACTGCTGTGGTGCTGCGGCTTCTTATTGAAGTCCATCCAGCCTATTCCTGATAACAGTCTTATTATAATGTATCTCATGCCTCTTACTGTTAGTTATCAGGGCCAGTGCTGGGGAGAGAGATCTCCTATTAATACTAATTACAAGGGGCAGCTTCTTGGCGACAGGTCCTCAGAGGGGATTTGCTCAATTACAGACAGAATATTTCTTTTCTTGTTTTCTTTCTCTGGTATATTAGGAGAGATGATCTTGTAAATTCCTCCACACAGCAGAATATTAATGTCCCAATGAGCAGAGCGAGCTCTTCATTATCTGAACATATAGTGATGTGTCCTATGGAAATGAGACCAGGAGCAATCTATAAGTGGAACATGGAGTCTGCCCAACACATACACTGACATTATTAGCCACCAATTGATTATTCACTCAGTGACCTCTTATAGTAACAGTGACCAGTTCTGCAAACATATGATACATATTCATTGTCTAAATGTCCTCTGTCCTACAGACAAATGGAGCCTTATGATAAACAGGACCCAGCACCTGCATGCCCCCTTAATCCATACTATTAACCCTCGAACCCTGCTTGATTCTCAATAAATTATATTAAAGATGTTCCATATGATTTAAAATAATGTGTTATTAGCTTCCCATCTCCATTCATGTTGGTATTATAGATGTTCATTAAATGGGCCTGAACTATGATATTTTCCATGTTTGTCTTAAACTTAAAATGACAAAAACTGAACTCCTGATAATCCCTCACAATCTTGTCTTCTTCATCCTGTTTTGTATCAAGGTGGGTGACATCTGCACCTAGTTTTACAGATAAATCAGGATTATCGGTTGTACAATATTTCTCTCTTACACGGTCTCATATCTCTGTCTCCTTCCCTCGCCCTCTTACGTTTGTTCCATTCTCCCCTTCTCCTTTTTCCTTTATCCCTCTCATTTTCAAGACCCATTTCTCCCCTGTTCTTCTCCTTCTCAACCACTCATTCTTCTTTCTCTCTCCTTTTAGCTCTTTTTACCTGTTTTCCTCCCCTCTTTCTCTGTCCAGCTGTCTCATTTTTCTCCACCTCACCCCACTCCCTCCTTCCTCTTTCTCCTTTCTCTCTCTCACTTTTGGACTCCCTTATTTTCCCCCTTATCATCCCCTTCTCACTCACCCATCCACACTTTCTCCTTTCTCTTCTTACTCTTTTTTCTGCTTTTAGTTAGCTCTTTCCTTTTTTCTCCTTTATTTCTTTCACTTCCAACCTCTCTTCACTTTCAACCTCTCTCACCCTTTTCATCTCATTTCCTTCTCTCCTTCCTACCCGCCCACACTATCTCTCTTTTTACTCTCTCTCCTTCCTCTTTTTTCCTTCTCTCTATCTCTCCCTCCTTCCCACCAACCCACCCACTCTTTCTCCATTCTCTCTCTCCTTCCTCTTTTTTTCCTTCTCTCTATCTCTCCCTTCTTCACATCTGCCCACACTTTCTCCTTTCTCTCTCTCATTGTTCCTTCTTCCTCTTTTCTTTCTCTCTTTCTCTCTCTCCATCTCTCTCATTTTTCCCCTCAGCCTCACTCTCTTCTTCCCCTCTTTCTCATCACTCGCATTTTCAGACTCCCTTATTCTCCCCCTTATCATCCCTTTTCCTTCTCTTCTCACTCACCCACTCACTCTTTCTCCTTTCTCTCTCTTCTTACTCTTTTTTCTGCTTTTACTTAGCCCTTTCTCTCTCCACCTATTTTTTCTCCCCTCGCACATTCTCTCCTTTTTTCACCATATACTCTGCCTTGTCTCCTTCCTACCTGCCCACTCTGTCTCTCTTTTCACTCCCTCTCCTTCCTTTTTTTCCCTTCTATCTATCTCTCCCTCCTTCACATCCACACTTTCTCCTTTCTCTCTCTCCTTCTTCCTTTTTCCCCTTTTCTTTCTCTCTTTCTCTATCTCCATCTCTTTCTTTTTTCTCCCCCAGCCACACTCTCTTCTTCTAATCTCTCACACTTTCAGACTCCCTTAATCTCCTCCTTTTCATCCATTTTCCTCTTCTCTTTCTCACCCACCCACTCTTTCTCCTTTCTCTCTCTCTTTTTTACTCTGTTCCTTCTCTCTTTCTCTCTCTTTTTCCTCCCTCAGCTACACACTCTCACTTTCTAATTGTTTCCTCTATATTTAATGATTTGCTCGTCTCTCCCAACTCTGTATATTTATTCTCTGAAAGCAAACCTTTTATAATGAATTTAAGAAAGTAAACTCAACTGTTAATATTACACCAGTGTAAACATCTCTTACTTAATTATTTAGGTAACTCAGGGAGATCCAGAACTGAATAAGAAGCTGCATTAAGAACATTCCAAGATGTGAGATAATCAGAATTTAATCCATGATAATGTTACTTTTTCCTTAGAGTAAACTGTGCAAATAATAAAATAATAAGCCTACTGGATAGGAATTAGCAGCAGGGCTTCATTGCAGAGCATTGCAACAGGGCAGGATGCTCTGCACAACTAGTATATCTTATGTGTATTTCGTTCTAATACTGGAATATTCTATAAAGAAGCCCTTTCTAGAAAAGATTCCATCAATTAATAAATAGCATCTATTTATTAGTATCTCATTATTATTAATTTTGTTATTATAGATGTTCATTAAATGGGCAGGAATTCTAATATTTAAGGGCCTCATTCAATTGCAATTTGGCCAATTGAATAGAGCTCTAAATAAGCACATAACATATTTTTTTAAAGAAGTTTTTAGTTAGTAAACATCTATTCAAAAGCAAGGTTTTCACTAACTAAAAACTTCTTTAAAAAAAATATGCTATGTGCTTATTTAGAGCCCTATTCAATTGGCCAAATCGCAATTGAATGAGGCCCTAAGTGAGGTGGGCCAGCGGCGCAGTTGAACTGCGAGCCTCGGAAAGCAAGCCTCGTCAGAGGCATAGACGACCTGTGAGCCTCACAAAGCGAGTCTCGCCAGCGGCGCAGTACTTAGGCAGCAATGAGCGCCAAAGGCACTCATTGCAGCCAGCGGCGCAGCACATGCCATCATACCTGGTTCCTGCCAGTGGAGGGCTCGCGATGAGCGCCGAGGCCCCCTGGGCTCGCACCACCCCGCACTACCTGGTTCCTGCCAGAGGCGCTCATCACAAAGCCCCCGGGCTTGCAACACCCTTGGCCCAACCACGTACCTGGATGTGACCCTGACAGCAGCGCAGAACTCACCTCCTCTGCGGCTCCTGTCCTCCTACTTCTGGATGAAGCCGTGGGCGGAATGCACATGCACAATGCACGGCTTCATCCAGAAAGTAGTTCCGCCCGGAGGACGGGAGACAGAAGAGATCAGTGCGGCGCTACTGGCAGTATTTCATCCAGGTACGAGACAGAGGGGGGGAAGGAGACAAGGGAGGGAGAGGAGACAAGGGAGGGAGAGGAGACAACAGAGGTAGAGGAGACAAAGGAGGGAGAGGAGCAGGGAGAGTAAACAAGGGGGCAGAGAGGGGGAAAGGAGACACAGGGGAGGGAGATGGGGAAAAGGAGACACAGGGGAGGGAGAGGGGGAAAGGGAGAGGGGAAAAGGAGGTACAGGAGAGGGGCAAAAGGAGACAGAGGGGGAAAGGAGATACTGGGAAGGGAGAGGGGTTAAGGAGACATGAGGGAAAGGAGGAACAGGAGAGGGAGAGAGGGGAGAAAGGAGACACTGAGGAGGGAGATGGGGTGAAAGGAGACACAGGGGAGGGAGAGGGGGAAAGGGAGTGGGGAAAGGAGGTACAGGAGAGGGGGGAAAGGAGACACAGGGGATGGAGAGGGTGAAGAAAACACAGTGGAGGGAGAGGGGGAAAGGGAGAGGTGGAAAGAAGGCACAGGTTAGGGAGGGAAAAAAGGAGACACAGGGGAGAGAGGGTGCAGGAAAGGAAACATAGGGGAGGGGGTAGACACAGGGGAGGAGGGAAGGAGACACAAGGGAGAGAGAGGTGGGGAAAAATTATTCTCGTCATTGACGGACAATGTGTGGCAAACAGCATTACTGCCTTACAATTTGACTCCCGTCATTTTTGACGGGCAAGTAGCTAGTATATATATATATAAATATATATATATATATATATTTATATTTATATATATCTTACATCACAATGAGGCCGCAGCTGTATAAAGGCTGGGCTGTCTTTTGAAAGTTAGATGTATCTGTGTCCAGAGAGAGTGTGGAACAGTTACATTTGCAGACTGAGGAACTGCAGTGTGGAAGCTGATAAGCCAGACACTGAGTAACACAAAGTCAAGGAGACTGCAACGTGGAACTTGACAAGCATCCCATGGAGGAAAATAAAGGTGGACCTATGGAACATACAGGCCAGTGAGTTATCATAAATTATTGGATTGATTATGATGTTTTTGAGTTAGTTGGATGAAAGCTCTGTTAGTGAGCACTCTAACTAAATGTAAAAGTAGGGCTCCCTGGGAGTTAAGCCTTTTATTTTAATTGTTTGTTTATTGTTTAAATTCTTGTGATCCTAAGAAGATTCAGTAAAAGTTGGAAAACACATTGAAGCCTCCTGTAAAATTGTGTTCCAATATAAGTATCAGAAACACGGCCACGAATAGAGAGGAAAAGGGCAATTTGCCACAGTTCGAATTCAAACCAGTGGAGTCTTCTTGAAGCAGTCCATTTTTGATGGGCAAGTAGCTAGTATATATATATATATATATATATATATATTTATATATATTTATATTTATATATATCTTACATCACAATAAGGGCAACAGTTGTATAAAGGCTGGGCTGTCTTTTGAAAGTTAGTTGTATCTGTGTCCAGAGAGAGTGTGGAACAGTTACATTTGCAGACTAAGGAACTGCAGCGTGGAAGCTGATAAGCCAGACGCTGAGTAAAACAAAGTCAAGGACTCTCTCTCCTTCCTCTTTTTTCCTTCTCTCTATCTCTCCCTCCTTCACACCCACCCACCCACTCTTTCTCCATTCTCTCTCTCCTTCTTCTTTTTTCCTTCTCTCTATCTCTCCCTCCTTCACACCCACCCACTCTTTCTCCATACTCTCTCTCCTTCCTCTTTTTTTCCTTCTCTCTATCTCTCCCTCCTTCACATCTGCCCACACTTTCTCCTTTCTCTCTCTCATTGTTCCTTCTTCCTCTTTTCTTTCTCTCTTTCTCTTTCTCCATCTCTCTCATTTTTCCCCTCAGCCTCACTCTCTTCTTCCCCTCTTTCTCATCACTCGCATTTTCAGACTCCCTTATTCTCCCCCTTATCATCCCTTTTCCTTCTCTTCTCACTCACCCACTCACTCTTTCTCCTTTCTCTCTCTTCTTACTCTTTTTTCTGCTTTTACTTAGCCCTTTCTCTCTCCACCTATTTTTTCTCCCCTCGCTCATTCTCTCCTTTTTTCACCATATACTCACCCTTCTCTCCTTCCTACCTGCCCACTCTGTCTCTCTTTTCACTCTCTCTCCTTCCTCTTTTTTCCTTCTCTCTATCTCTCCCTCCTTCACAACCACACTTTCTCCTTTCTCTCTCTCCTTCTTCCTTTTTCCCCTTTTCTTTCTCTCTTTCTCTCTCTCCATCTCTTTCTTTTTTCTCCCCCCAGCCACACTCTCTTCTTCTCATCTCTCACACTTTTAGACTCCCTTATTCTCCTCCTTTTCATCCATTTTCCTCTTCTCTTTCTCACCCACCCACTCTTTCTCCTTTCTCTCTCAGTTTTTTACTCTGTTCCTTCTCTCTTTCCCTCTCTTTTTCCTCCCTCAGCTACACACTCTCACTTTCTAATTGTTTCCTCTATATTTAATTATTTGCTCGTCTCTCCAAACTCTGTATATTTTTTCTCTGAAAGCGAACCTTTTATAATGAATTTAAGAAAGTAAACTCAACTGTTAATATTACACCAGTGTAAACATCTCTTACTTAATTATTTAGGTAACTCAGGGAGATCCAGGACTGAATAAGAAGCTGCATTAAGAACATTCCAAGATGTGAGATAATCAGAATTTAATCCATGATAATGTTACTTTTTCCTTAGAGTAAACTGTGCAAATAATAAAATAATAAGCCTATTGGATAGGAATTAGCAGCAGGGCTTCATTGCAGAGCATTGCACCAGGGCAGGATGCTCTGCACAACTAGTATATCTTATGTGTATTTCGTTCTAATACTGGAATATTCTATAAAGAAGCCCTTTCTAGAAAAGATTCCATCAATTAATAAATAGCATCTATTTATTAGGATCTCATTATTATTAATTTTGTTATTATAGATGTTCATTAAATGGGCAGGAATTCTAATATTTAAGGGCCTCATTCAATTGCAATTTGGCCAATTGAATAGAGCTCTAAATAAGCACACAACATATTTTTTTAAAGAAGTTTTTAGTTAGTAAACATCTATCCAAAAGCAAGATTTTCACTAACTAAAAACTTCTTTAAAAAAAATATGCTATGTGCTTATTTAGAGCCCTATTTAATTGGCCAAATCGCAATTGAATGAGGCCCTAAGTGAGGTGGGCCAGCGGCGCAGTCGAACTGCGAGCCTCGGAAAGCAAGCCTCGTCAGAGGCATAGACGACCTGTGAGCCTCACAAAGCGAGTCTCGCCAGTGGCGCAGTACTTAGGCAGCAATGAGCGCCAAAGGCACTCATTGCAGCCAGCGGCGCAGCACATGCCATCATACCTGGTTCCTGCCAGTGGAGGGCTCGCGATGAGCGCCGAGGCCCCCTGGGCTCGCACCACCCGCACTACCTGGTTCCTGCCAGAGGCGCTCATCGCAACACCCTTGGCCCAACCACGTACCTGGATGCGACCCTGACAGCAGCGCAGAACTCACCTCCTCTGCGGCTCCTGTCCTCCTACTTTCTGGATGAAGCCGCGGGCGGAATGCACATGCACAATGCACGGCTTCATCCAGAAAGTAGTTCCGCCCGGAGGACGGGAGACAGAAGAGATCAGTGCGGCGCTACTGGCAGTATTTCATCCAGGTACGAGACAGAGGGGGGGAAGGAGACAAGGGAGGGAGAGGAGACAAGGGAGGGAGAGGAGACAACGGAGGTAGAGGAGACAAGGGAGGGAGAGGAGACAACGGAGGTAGAGGAGACAAAGGAGGGAGAGGAGGAGGGAGAGGAAACAAGGGGTCAGAGAGGATGAAAGGAGACACAGGGGAGGGAGATGGGGAAAAGGAGACACAGGTAAGGGAGAGGGGGAAAGGGAGAGGGGAAAAGGAGGTACAGGAGAGGGGCAAAAGGAGACAGAGGGGGAAAGGAGATACTGGGAAGGGAGAGGGTTTAAGGGGACATGGGGGAAAGGAGAAACAGGAGAGGGAGAGAAGGGGGAAAAGAGACACTGGGGAGGTAGATGAGGTGAAAGGAGACACAGGGGAGGGAGTGGGGGAAAGGGAGTGGGGAAAGGAGGTACAGGAGAGGGGGGAAAGGAGACACCGAGGAGGGAGAGGGTGAAGAAAACACAGTGGAGGGAGAGGGGGAAAGGGAGAGGTGGAAAGAAGGCACAGGTTAGGGAGGGGAAAAAAGGAGACACAGGGGAGAGAGGGTGCAGGAAAGGAAACATAGGGGAGGGGGTAGACACAGTGGAGGAGGGAAGGAGACACAAGGGAGAGAGAGGTGGGGAAAAATGATTCCCGTCATTGACGGGCAATGTGTGGCAAACAGCATTGCCTGCCTTACAATTTGACTCCCGTCATTTTTGACGGGCAAGTAGCTAGTATATATATATATATATATATATTTTTTTTTTTTTATTTATATATATCTTACATCACAATGAGGCCGCAGCTGTATAAAGGCTGGGCTGTCTTTTGAAAGTTAGTTGTATCTGTGTCCAGAGAGAGTGTGGAACAGTTACATTTGCAGACTGAGGAACTGCAGTGTGGAAGCTGATAAGCCAGACACTGAGTAACACAAAGTCAAGGAGACTGCAACGTGGAACTTGACAAGCATGCCATGGAGGAAAATAAAGGTGGACCTATGGAACATACAGGCCAGTGAGTTATCATAAATTATTGGATTGATTATGATGTTTTTGAGTTAGTTGGATGAAAGCTCTGTTAGTGAGCGCTCAAACTAAATATAAAAGTAGGGCTCCCTGGGAGTTAAGCCTTTTATTTTAATTGTTTGTTTATTGTTTCAATTCTTGTGATCCTAAGAAGATTCAGTAAAAGTTGGAAAACACATTGGAGCCTCCTGTAAAATTGTGTTCCAATATAAGTATCAGAAACACGGCCACGAATAGAGAGAAAAAGGGCAATTTGCCACAGTTCGAATTCAAACCAGTGGAGTCTTCTTGAAGCAGTCCATTTTTTCTGAACTTATCAAAATCCCCATAACTGATCACTGGTGGGAACCAATTAGTTTATTACATGATCTGTAAGATGGTGATACCTGAGCAAGTTTACAAATTCAATTGTATGGTGGCTTGATGTTCACTTATTCAGATAAGGTATTTTTACTGTTGCAATATTAATTGGGTTACTGTGTGTAAATAAAATGGAACAGGCTTAGTTAAGTTTGTTCAGATTTTTTGTTTAGATGTTCAGTCGTGTCTGACTCTCCGTGATCTTATGGACTGCAGCATGTGAAAACACAATTGTCATGTCTCTGGTTGTGCTCATTCATAAGGTTTCCTTTGCAAAGATATTGAAGTGGGTGCCAGTTCCTTCTCCGATGGACCATGATTTGTCTGACCTCTCTGCTATGACCTGCCCATCTTGGGTGACCTTACAGAACCATACAGAACCATTTACACAAGCCCCTTTGCCACGACAAGGTAGAGATCCTGAAGGGGTTGTTGAGAGTACCTCACAACTAAAAATGAAAATTTTTACTTTTAATACCAACTTTTTCCAAATCTATCACTCTATTAAGTTCTTTTAAACAACACGGTACTTGAATTCTGGTACTTGGGACCTGAAACCTATCTCAACCAGATCAGCCAAGAGTTAATCACAGCCATGCGTTTAGTGCAGAGCCAGCAAGGGTGGAGGGCGCCCGGCCTGGAGAGAGCCCCAGCTGTCGGTCCTCAGGGACATGTCACATATAGAGATGGATTGAGATGCTGTACAGACGTGTCAGAGATCCCAGAGTGAGAGTCAGAACATCTCAAGACTAACCATTTCTTAGCTAACCCTTTGTCTGCCACAGGGTCCTGCATCATATCACTTTGAGGATGCATGTGAATGTGTGTGCGAATATGCGTGTCCATACCCCAAAGATTTCTGACCCTGCACTGTTGGTTTTCATTTTTTTTGCTCTTTCCCACTGCAGTGATTTTGTAATTAGCCTGATTCTGAGCTAAAATAATATTTGTTTGGCCTCATTAAATATGGCCGTCGGGACTACCTCTTAAAAAGAGCCACGGGCTGGATATCAATTTCGCAAATTGTCATCTAACTAAGAAATAACCACTTTGTGAAATGATTTTCTCAACAGGCTCTTGGCGTTAATGAGAATCCTAATTACTCTGCACGTTATAAGTGGCTTGTCCCCCTTCATGGATATATTCCAAAACCCCTTGCTCATATCACAGCAGAACGGGGTCTTATGGCAGAGCATGCACTTCTTAATAAATCTCTGCTCCATCTTGTAATCCTACAGGGCCCAAGATGGAAATTAGGATACGGTGCAAGAGAGTAATACGGAAGAAACCCTTGTGTAATTATCACTGACGCAAGGTATGGAAATGTGAATTATTCATACACTCTTCATTCCCTCATTTAAGCCACATAGGGAAAAGATTTTTAGAAAATTAAACAGGATGTTTTGAATGCTGAAATTTTACGGTAATTAAGACGTACGAACCGCTGAATAATTAACATCAGATGCCTCCCATCGCTGGTTTCTGTGGGTTACCTGGGAGCAACATAAAAATATCTCTTGGGAATTAAAGAGCCATTAAGAGGCTAGATTATTGAATACATTACTTTTGAACATAATGACTTTTAAACAATTAGTTTCACTAAAACTTTTTAAATGGTGGAGCCCCTCCCACAAGAGTTATGTCTTAAAATAATTTAATTGGCTGGATCCAAAATGCTAATGGAATTTATCAAACTAGAGTGGTTTAGGGTGTGTTTGTGAAAATGTGTTAGGGTCCAAGCACGTGTTCGATCTCTTGGCATAGCAAGTGTACGACACGTAGGACGGTTTCGTTCCACAGCGGCTCCATCTAAGTGTTCTAGAGACAGACCAGTCAGAAGGACCTCTCCTAGCTGTTGATGCTGCTTCTCTTGATTGGTAGTTGTTAACCCCCGGTCTTTCTACCAGCCAATCACAGCTCATCTGGGACTGTTTGTTGCTACTTCGGCCTCCTCTCAGTGCTTGTTGTAGGTTCCTGTGACCAGGGGAGTACTTCTGGTTGCACCATTGACTTCCTGCTCGAGTTTCTGTTCCATATTGGACTGATCTGTTGCTGTTTACCCAGATTGTTACTGAACTTGTTGGCTTTCTGCCAACTTGCCTGACCATTCTACTGATCAAAATTCCCTGACTCCCAGCTTTTTGGCATTGGTCCTTATCATATTGCATTTTTATAGGTTTCTGATTGTCTGATATAGTTATCAAACCTATTTCAGCCAATCAGAATTGAGTATTCATATTGCCTAACTCTGTCTGGTTATCCGTAATGGTTTGCTATGGGTAGCTCTGTTATAACTTACGTGGATATTGACTTATAAGATTTCCTACAGGTTCCTACATGTAAAGTAATGTATGTAATACTAATGTAGTCCCACCATTTACAGTAAAAATTACGAGATTTACGGTGTTTTACTGTTGATTGTTTCTTCATTCTTAAAGGAACACTTTGGTGTTTATATAAAGAATAGTTAGGTCAGGCTCATGGGTGTAGGAACTGGGGGGGGGGGGGGGGTTGACAAACCCCCCCCAGATGTGTGTAGAGAAGAAGTTGAGTGGTATTTTTATACTATATGTGGTATCCCCCCCAAGATGTTCTTTGGCTCCTAAACCCATAGCTCAGGCTTGATACAAAAACATTTTTTTTATTAAACTTTACTAATTAGTATTTTTAATCAGACCCCATGCTAAATGAGCTCCAGATCTCTCCACCCCCGAATGAAATATTGTGGCTGGAGTGTACCTGTACAGGAGGATATGGCTAGAAAGTGTGTTTGTACATGGCTAACAGTTCCCTGCTAATAATAATTTGTATTTGAGAGAGTAGTTTTCAACTTGACACTGGATGGGTCCACTCCAGCCACAAAACTTCATTCACTGGGAAAAGATCGGAGGCTTATACACTCTGGGGGATCACTGAAAAATAGTAAGTCATTGTTTAAATGCACAGCTTAAATAAAGTTTTGTTTTCTTATCAAGACCCTACCTAACTATTTTTAGACAGTTCTTTATAAGACCACTAAGAAAGATTACGGAAACTATTCATATGAAAGTCGGCACCATTACACATATTTACACCAATGCCTCCATGCATTGAATGCCTACTTTCAAGAATAATTATCTAACACTTCCACAATTTTTTTTTTTTTTTTTTCTTTAAATCAACCGATTCAAATATTTTTTATAATTTATTTGTGTACATTTAATTTCTGCAATAACTGGAAACTATACAGAACCCAGTGTAGCTAAGCCTGGGAGCCTGGTTTTGACAATTTCTAATTTACAAGCGCAGAATGTCTGAAAACCTTAAAATGACACCGTCAAAGATCCCAGTTATTGCAGAAATAAAAAAGCACATAAAATAAATACAATTGCAGTTAGTTGTTATTAAAATGTATTAAGAATCCTGAGTGGGAGTATTAAATTATTGAGCTTGAAATGTTGTATTTTAAGCAATTATTACATTAAAAAGTCCCTACACTCTCCTCTCTCGCTGAATAATTTTAACTTCAGTTATTTATTATCTGTCTCTATATGTTCTTGTGTGAGATAACTAGTTGTGTGAGATAATGGAATATGTTGGAGCTTTACAAATAAACAATAATAATAATAACAATACTATACTCAAATTCATTTACAAGTACCAGGTCTGATATAAAGAAATCCAATTGGCTTTCAGAGCACCTAAGGAAATATAGAAAGAGTTGCTTGAAGACAAAATACTGTCAGTCTGCCTGCTTTATAAAAATAAGTAATAAAAAAAAAATACAATAAATGTTAAAATTATAGGAAAAAAATATATTAATTAATCTCACCACCACCTCCTAACTTGCAACACCACCACATTCTTCTCACTGCCCCTTTTCAACCTCGGCCACCATTCCCCACAGAAACCTGCAGGCACTTGACCCACAACTTCTTTCCACTGTGCTACAACCACTTCTCAGGCCCTTCACCAACCTCCCCTGCCCTGGCACTGCCACTCCACAGTACAAGACGATTCTTACTTCCACCCTTGCCTTACAACCTGTCTGCAGGATCCTATTACATCACAACTGATCCTTCCCCTCGACAATTATCCCAGCTCTAGCGCATATTCAACCTTTCCCTAAGCACTGGAATTTTCCATCATCTTTAAAACATGTGATAATTACACCCATTCTTAAGAAATCACTACTTACGCTAGCTTCAAAACTCCTCAAGCGGCTCGTCTACAATTGCCTTACCCAGTTTATTTCCTCCAACTCTCTTCTTGACACCGTCCAATGTAGTTTCTGGCAGCTCTCACAAAAGTCTCCAATGACTTACTCATCGCCAAATCAAAGGGTAATTTCTCTATCCTAATTCTCCTGGATCCCTCTGCAGCCTTTGGCACAGTTGACCATTCTCTTCTAATCCAAATTCTTTACTCTCTTGGCGTCCACGACTCTGTCCTGTAGTGGCTCTCATCATACCTACAAGGCCGAACATTTAGTGTCTCTTTCTCTGGCACCATCTGTCACCTCCCCTTCTATCTGTAGGCTTACCCAAGGTTCAGTCCTAGCCCCCTCCTCTTCTCCATCTACACATCCTCACTTTGAACCCTAATAAAAACTTTCAGATTTCAGTTGTATCTCTATGCAGACGTCATTCAAATCTATGTAAAAATATCTCTAAAATACATCACTATCTAATACAAGACACAACTAAAATTCCAATACACTCTCTTATCATATCTCACCTCGACCACTGCAACCCGCTCCTTGCTGGCCTCCCCATTACCCATCTATCACCACTCCAATATATAATGAATGCCTCTGCTAGACTCATCTACCATACTCAACGATCAGTTTCTGCAGCTCCACTCAGTCATTCCACTGGCTTCCTATAGCCTCCCGAAACAAATTTAAAATAATGATCCTAACATATAAAGCCCTTAACAACCCCGTTATATCTCTGCTCTTGTATCAAAATACTCGCCCTCTCCATTCTTCTAGCGATCTTCTCCTTTCCTCTCTTATCACCTCCCCTCACTCCCACCTTCAGGACTTTTATCATTATGCACCTTTGGAATTCCTTGCCTCGCTCCCCTAGACTATCCTCCTGCCTCAAGGTCTTCAAAACCTCACTTAAAATACATGTGTTGAAAGAAGCTTATCACCTTCATTCTTAATATGCACAGCTCATCTTTCTCCCCCTTTACCACACTCAAACCCTTTAGATTGTAAGTTTGCGAGTCTTTAATCCTGTAAGATGCTTTGGGGAAAGCACTTTGTAGACTAGTTGGAGCGTTACAAATAATGGTTAATAAAAATAATAAATAATATATAGAAATAGGAGTGCTGGTACCTCAGTTCCCCTTCTATTAGTATTTTAAACATTAATTTACTGTACTCAACCTGAACATTTAAAAGGTTTAATATCAATAAAAATCCTAATTTACAAATATCTCCTTGGGAATAAAATTTGCAATATAAAAAGATTTTTAGTTTTTTTTTTTTGAAGGTTAAAAAAAGAGAAAACTGATATTTTGGGAAAATAAAAATCCCCTGCAGAGAAAAACAACTGGCTGAGTGTGGAAGCCTAAAAATCAATCATTTCTTAATTATAATAATGCTAAGTTCCATAATTATATTTTGCTTTTTATTTGGCTTGAAGCTGCAAAACTGCAAAACTGCTTTAATGTAATTTTATTAAATGAATGGAATTTTTGGGTAATTCATAATATATATAAAGTTACAACAATGTGTAAAGGTTAAAACCATACTTTTTAATCATAATGCAAAGGCAGCTTTTGCAGATGTCAGGGCCCCCTCTGGCATGCTTGGATTTGGACGTGGTAGGGCACCCGACTAGTCAAGCTATAGAGTAGAATTGAGAAATTATTTAAATCCTCTACCTGCACCAGTCAATATTCTCCAGGACTATTCAAATAAATCCAGTGCATATGGATACAAAGAAGATCTATACCGTGCTATGTGTTCATGAGCAGTGCTTATAAATGCTAAATGGAGTGTACAATGGAGTGTATCCATCATCACTGCACACAAATACTCATTGGGAAGATGTAGTAAATACTTGGAAAGAAACTAATCATGAGTTACGGGCATGTTACAATAATTTTATGGGCATGTTATGGGTGCGGTATGGGTATCTACTGGGAAAATCCAAGTTCTCTGAATTACCTAACCATTGATCCTGCTTTTAACTACCCCAATGTTGATGCTCCACGTTATGTGTTTTAGAACATTTTAATATTGAGTCGTGGCTAGTACTCTTGCAACCCCATTAAAATTTAAGCCCGTAAGTGCAATGTGAGCCCTGCAACGGCTCCGGGCTTGACATTTGGCTGAGTTACAGAGCTATTAAATTTGAGCAGGGTGCAAGTTACTGGCTTGAGACGCAAGCCCTTAAATACTTTCTGCGCACGCAAACTTTTAAGAGGACAGACGAGCCGCGATCGCACGTACCCATTCAATTGCAGAATAATGCATTGAGACACAGGCCTCTCAGCCAATCAATAGCGGTCAAGATGAATATGATTGACAGTGGGAGTTTACAAATTTGAGTTCCACACGCCCATGCGTTGAATGTGTTGTATTTTTAATTCAAAGTAGCACTCAGGTCCCAGAGTTGGAGGTTTGAGTATTTTGAAGTGAGAGTAGGAGCTAGGTGAAAGAGGTAGTTTGTGTTTTTATTGATTTATATTCTATTTCATATGGATTTACACTTAATACTTGCACATATTTACAGATTACACATATTTGCAGAACATGCATAGAGACATATATAGTTAGGTCACCACCCGCCCCCACACACATCCCATCCCAAACAGTTATTAATTTAACACATAGCACACACATTTATTTTTTACAACACACATATAAAGAAAAACCTTTGTTTATTTCTCCTTATTTTAATTTGGTGATATGATGGAGGGAGGAGATAGGATATGTGGCCATGTGGAGTTGAGGTGTGGAGGAGGAGGTGAGGAGTGAGGTGGAGGAGGGAGAGGAGGTGGAGGAGGGAGAGGAGGGAGGAGAGGAGGGCGAGGAGGGAGGAGAGGAGGGCCAGGAGGGAGGAGAGGAGGGGGAAGAGAAAGGAGCAGAGGGAGGAGAGGAGGATGAGGAGGGGGAGAGGAGGAGGAAGAAGAGGAGGAGGGAGAGGAGGAGAGTGCAGAAGTGGTGAGTGGAAGGGGAGCCTGAGCGTCAGGCACATGTAGAAGAGGGACAGAGCGGAAGGGGCCTGATCCTGGGGGTGGTAGTTTGGGGAAGGGACAGGACTCATGGACAGCTAAGGGAGGCAAGGGTCCCTGGCCACAGTTTAGAGAGCAAGAGGCTAAGGGCAAACACAGGGCCCAAAATTAAACACACCGGGAGAATGTGGTCCTCCTCGGTGCTATCAGTTGCCTCACCATCATTCTTGTAGGGGGGAGGAAAGTAAAGGCTGGGCCTAGGGCTCAGACTTGGAAGGAGGTAGCAGCAGAGGTCTGTCAAGTACAGATTCAATGACATCAGGGCCATGGCGAGGAGGATGATGGATAAGGAGGACCAGGGCCACATAGTGAACTATATGAGTGGGAGAGGGTCACCAGGGACCTTCTGAGACCATTGCCTGCCGCTGGAGCTTCAGGCCCGGTGGCCCAGCAGGACCCAGCCTCCATGTCAGTTGAAAATGACATATACCTATCTGCCTCCACCACATGTGTATAACACACACTACACATGTACATGATGACCAACAAGGACACTGACATGTCAGCTGCATGGAATTAACAAGGGATAGATGTGTCATTAAATCCATGAAGCTGACAAAGTCATTCCTGGGCACAACAACAGTAATCAAGCAATAGAGAGTCCATTTATTGGTGTGCCAGCTGCAGCTTATACAGTTACAGAACGCAGCGCACCAGCACCACCACCTGCATCACCCTAGGCTCCAGCCGGGCTTCAGACCCTTCCCATTCCTCCCATCCTCACCCAGCCCTGGTACAAAGAGCTCCATCCCCACCACCACCACCAAGCCAGGCTGCGCAAGCGAAGATGCTTGGCCTCATGCACAAGCAATTCTACTGTCTCCGGGGGATCCAGGCCAGTATCTCTGCCAATTATGCGGAGGTGATGCGCAGCCTAGTAAGGCACTCTAGGGAGGAGAGAAGGAATCATCTACTGACTGAGTCCTATCTGGCCGGGCTGCTAAGAATCGGTCTCATCGACAGCCCCGCCTCCTCGACTATTGAGGCATCCCTGGTACAACAACAGCCTGTCCACTCCTCTCCTCTCACCATGCCCCTTCCACCACCCCTCCCCCCCTCACCATCACTAGCAGGGAGACGGCGGCCGGCCATGGAGGATGTGGCCCTTGGCTAGGCAGAGCAGGACATAAGGACTGCGGACATGTTTGTGCCTTCTCAACAGCACTCCTCAGTGACAATCTATTGGTCACAATGTTAACCTAATCTAGCCTGGCTACAGAGTCTTGGATCTTGGCCTATGTGATGGGGATATTTTGTATGCAGATGGCTACCTCCCATCACATGGTCCATGATCCTCTTCTCTGTGGACATGTAGGGTTCTGTTTAACATGTCACCAATCGATGGTCACTGAGGAATGTTTTTGAGAAGAGATGCTACATCCCTATCATTTTTCAGACCTTAGTTTGTATGTATGTTTTTGCATCTTCTGCATCTGCAAGAATTGTGGAGGAAATATATGATGTGTAAGGTTTTCCCAGTGCCTCTCAGGTAGACATTCCTTCAATGACAACTCCCCCCCCCCCCCCCTAACATGTAGCTTCGACAATCTGGAAGCTATCATACAGCCAGATATCTAAGACATGATTGTTGTTAGATTAAATATCGCTATGGTGCTGGACTTGCAAAGTCTTGCAATGGCATGTTAAGGATAGCCAGCATTCATTTATGCACTAGTGAAGCATGTGATCCTGACCTCAACAGTAAGTAACATTAACAGTGAATCTGGCTGCTGACCTTTGTGTCCTCTTCGTATTAATGGCTATTTGCCCATATTACTGATTATCCAGACACCTAGCTAATAGTTAGTAATGCTTGCAGATGGGAATCAGGTGAGTTGGTATATTGTTACAGTTACAGTATTTAGCACTGTGTTGTACATGTATGTTGATTAGTTTTTTTTATCCGCCTCTTTTTAGGTTTTGTTTTTTCTTTTTTTTTCTTCTTTTTAGGTTTTGTTTTTTCTTTTTTTTCTTCAATTAAATGGAGTGATTTCTGATAATCCTTTTTTTTAATCAGATTCCGGTTGCAGTGGTGTAGTGACCACATGTGACCCTGGTAGGTGCAATGCACCATGCTTATTCTAGACTATTATATTGGCCCCTGTAGGCATCCCCTTTTTCCCAATAATAGCCTCTTGCTCTCTCGGGATCTGCCCAAACCACAGCCATGATTTTAATGCACAGTCTTGACCACTGCTGATTGTGGTCTGTGTATGAAATAAAGCTTTGTTATATCGTATATCATAACCGTGTCAGTGTGTTTTCAATGGTTGGGGTTATGGGACATCCATATGCATCACATTAGTGTCACATTTCTATATATGTAAACTAATGAGACCTAGTTACCATGCAATAGATCAATACATATAAAAAGAATAGTCGTCATAATAGCATTAGATATCATATAATATTAATATAAAATATAATAATAACAAAGGATTAATACACATGGCAAATCCAATTAGTGATACTGTGGAGTATGAACATTCCCCTGAGGGCCTAACATTAATATGACAGGTGATACTGGAGTGGGTTGCCAATTCTTTCTTGAGTGGACTGTGATTTGTCTGATCTCTCTGCTATGACGTGCCCACTTAGCGTGGCCCTACATGGTATAGCTCACAGCTTCATTGCAGTACACAAGTTCCTTCACACCACCACTTATCAATGCTGAATGGGACCAGGGGAACACACACCACGCTAATCTACTCTAGCCCATCAGGAGGGGCCGCAAAAACACATGGAGGCTTTGCAGAGGCACGTGGATCAACAGGCAACTCATCTCCATCAGCGGTAATCTCCTCTATGCCCATCCTGGTAAGTCCCATGCCATTGCAGGTGGCCATGTGCCAAGATGTCTAGCCATTCCCATTTTGTGACCTCCCATTCTGTTCTGCTATTCATCAATTTACATTAGTGTGGATTGCTAAGTTGTGGCAGTGAAGGGGCTTGTGTACCTGAATGAACTTGTGAGCTATACCATGTAGGGCCAGTGTAGGTGGGAAGGTGATAACAGAGAGGTCAGACAAATCACAGTTCACTAGAGAAAGAACTGGCAACCCACTCCAGTATCTTTGGCATACAAACCTTGTGGAACATCACAGGCAGAGACCTAGCTAAATGTGCTGCAGTCCATAGGGTGACAGAGAGTCGAAACCGACTGAAGGACTGAACAACAAATAATAAAATGTTCACTGGGTACTTGATATATGTGATGTGGCGGTGAAATATGGCCACTATTTGTGTTCCCAAATGTAGATGTGATGAGCGAGATGTATATGCAATCATATATATATTCCAGGGTCCACATTAGAGCCTCTGTGAGTGAGGAAGGGTTAATAGCGTAACGTAGCAGTTCCAGGCTTGACAGAACAAAGGATTTGTGGGTGCGTGGTTCAAATTTTCTCGTCTCATTGCCTGTTTTCGCTCCAAACCCGCAGATCGGCAGTGTCTTGCTTTACGGACCAATTTAATAGCCGAAAGTCTTGCGGGCTATGTTACGGGCTACGGTTTTACACGTTACAGGAATTTAATGGGGCTGTTGATGTGGTAACCAATACTACTACTCTTAATGTGGTGACCTATACTAGTACTCTTGATGTGGTGACCAAAAGATACTCAATAGAACAATATAATGTATTGTATTCATGAACATTACATATAGATACACAATAGTCTCCTGACCTCTCCTTTTCTCCTGAGAGCTCATCTCCTTCCTCCAGTTACTATCTCCCCCATTTTCTAAAGTTCATAAGTACAAATGTTTCTGTAAGTCCCACTCCCCTCTCCTCTTATTCTAACTCCTTATTTTTCTGGTTGCTGGAGATTTATCTCCTAACCCAGGACCCTAACTCATTTCCACATTTTATCAGCTACGCTCAGTGCCCAGGACAGTAAACATGGAAAACACCTATAACTTAATACCCATCACCTGTCACGCACCTTCCACTTGGCCCTTCTCATGCACCCTCTGGAATGCAAGTTCTATTTGCAGAATTTACATTCATTACCTTTTTATTTTCAACTCCCTCAATCTATTGGCTATCAGTAAAACTTACTCTTGGCTATCAGTAAAACTTACTCTTTCAGATATTGCCTCCTCCGCGGCACTATCATATGGTGCTTACACTTCAGTCACACACCTAGACATGGGAACAAGCAGGTGGAGGTATAGGTGTATTACTCTCTTCTCGCTGCACATTTAATTGCATTCCCTTGGTTCCGTCCCTCAAATTCTCATTGAAGTTCACACTATCCGCCTCTTCTCACCTATCTCTCTACATGTTCCTGTGAACTATTTCCCGCCTGGACTACTGTCTCTATTTCTGGATACTTTGGATGCCTGGTTACCTCACTTTCTTTCCTCCAACATTTCTTCACTCATTCTTGGAGGTTTCAACATTGCTATTGACACTCCCACCTCCCCGGCAGCCACTAAACTTCTTTCACTCACCTCTTCATTTGGCTTCTTACAATGGACAGATTCCCCACCTCACTGTAATAGACACTGCCTTGACCTTATTTTTACCAATCTCCAAACTTTTCATCTGCCCACTCCCACAAAAAGCTGCAAGCACTTGGACCACACCACCTGTTCACTATGCTACCACCCCTTCTCAGCCCCCTCATCAACTTCACCAGCCCTGACATTGCCACCTCACAATACAACATCCACACAATACAACTTTCACTCTTGACCCCATTGTCCCCATAACAAAGTGCAGGTGCTCCCGCAGTGCTGAATGATTATGGAGAAAATATCGCACTTCAGCAGGCTTCCTCAAATACAAGTTTAATTTTGCGCTCCTAATTCTCTGCCTTCAACCTTGCCAAATAGTACTATTTATCATCATTAATATCGAACCTGTCCTCCAAACCCAATCGTTTGTTCGCCACATTCAACATGCCCACCACCACCTCCCAATCCTTCCTGCCAGCCATTTTAAGCATAAAATTGAAAACATTTGAAACAAATTATCCTCTCAACAGGGCCCTCACACACCTCCTCTCAGCTAACCAAAAACACCCAGCTTTAACTCTTCCCCAATCCCACTCATTTTATCTTATAACAGAGATTGAAGCCTCTTGTTTTCTGTCAACCTCTCGTCTTACAACTTGACCACATGATCCTTCCATCATAGTTGATCCCTCCACTCTCTATCAGACTTTATCTCCTCCAACTTCCTTCTTGACCCCTTCCAATCTGGCTTTCAGCCCCAATACTCCACGGAGACAGCTCTTGCAAAAGTCACTAATTTTCACCACAAAGTTAAGGGTTTACCTCTCTATTCTAATTCTTGAGAATCTCTCCGCTGCCTTATACACACCCTTCTAATCCAAATTCTCTACTCTCTTCGCAGATGTTACACTGCTCTTTTATGGCTCACATCATACCTACAAGACTGAACATTTAGTTTCTCCTTCTCTGGCACCACTTCTTCTCCTCTCCCTCTATCAGTTGATATACCCCATGGTTCAGTACCAGTCCCCCTCTTCTTTTTCATCTATACATCCTCACTTGGTACCCTAATAAAATATTTTTGATTTCAGTATCATCTCTATGCAGAATACTCTCTACCTGCCCCTCAAGCATATCCTCCTGATGTCCACCCATCATCTCAACTCAACATGTCAAAGACTGAGCTCATAATCTTCCCTCCCTTTACCACAGCTTCCTCTCCTCAAATATCCCTCACTTGAGAATGCCATCATCACTCCCACCTATCCAGGCATGTTGTCTTGGGGTTCTTCTGAACACTGCACTCTCTTCCGTTCTTCACATACACTCATCACACAATCTTTTCATCTAAAAAACATCTCCAAAATACAGCTCTAACAATATCTCGCCTAAACTACTATACCTCTCTCCTTTCTGGCCTCCCCATCACTCCTCTGTCTCGACTTCAGTCCATAATGAATGCCTCCGCTAGGCTCATCTACCATACTCAATTCTCAGTGTCTGCAGTACCTCTCTGTCAGACACTCCGTTGGCTTCCCATAACCTCCAGAATAAAATTTGAAATTATGACCTCAACGTACAAAGGCCTCAACAAAGGTGCACACATCTCTGCTCTTGTCTCAAAATACTCTCCCAACTGCCCTCTTCACTCTCCTAATGACCTTCCTCTTTCCTCCTCTCTTACCACCTACTCTCATTCCTACCTTCAGGACTTTTCTCGCCTTCCTCCACTAGACTATCTTCCTGCCTCAAAGCCTCACTCAAAATGCATCTGTGTAAAGAAGTTCATCACCCTCAGCCTTAGCATGTACTAGGCATCTATCTCCCCAGTACCACACCCAAACCCTTTACATTGTAAGTTTGTGAGTTTTCAATCTTGCAAGGTGCTTTAGGGAAAGCTCTATATGCACTTGATCTTAAGCTCAGACAGGGCCCTCCACTCTCTGCAATGTGTTCAAATATTTGTTGCCTTGTACTTAGCCCCTGTATAGCACTATGGAATGTATTGGCACTTTAATAAATAAACAATAATAATAATAATAATAATAATTCACAACTATTATATGTAGATACTAAGTAGAACTATACAATGCTGTATATTCATGAACATTACGAACAATACAATTATACCACGCCGTGTAATCTTAATCAATACATATGGATACTCAGTATAACTAGTCATGGTAGTGTATTGATAATCATTGCTTTTAGATACTCAGTATAACTTCACAATGCAGTATATTCACAATACGCTATTCCTAGTTACCCCACTGGGGTTTATATTCTATTTGCATCCTTGCCATGAATATTTTTCTGTGCAATGTTCTGCGTACGTCTCTGTTTCTATAAATACATCTATACATCCAGCAGCAGATGCCAGGGACAATATCTACGTTATCTGCCAGGAGCGCCATCTCCTCGGTGTATGGGGTTCCTTATCTTGCCAATTAGCATTGTTTATTAGTGACTTTGATGTTGTCGCACTTTAATCTTATAAATCCAGTTCTGAAATCATCACTCATCTCATCCAGTAGATCTAATTAGACATAACTATACAGTGTTGTATACTTCAGCAGCTCACGTCATGAGGCTGATCAGTCTCCAGGTAGATACAAGACAGGATGGGAGTATTACCAACAGCTGGGAGTATTTTTGAGCATTCCCCTCCCAGAGGCTGGACTTTTAAATATCACTAATTCCGCAACTTGATTTCTCCTGGGAAAAAACTAGAAGTTTAGTGTACACGGCTGAAGGTTATTTGCATCTGTTTAAAGTAATTGCAAACATTATAACCACATGTCTTAAAATGTATTCACTTCCAAAAAAGTCTACAAGAAAATAAAAAATATGTTTGAAAACTTTGAGATAAATAAGCAGGTCATAAAGCTAGTTTTTAACGTATGTCTATGTTGGACCATGGGGGCATCCATGATACATCAGGGGAAGGTGTGTTTGAGAGGGTATTTTGGGCTAATCTAAATATATATCTGTTTATAGTACAGAAATACATATTAGATCTTTAGTGTTGGATGAGGGTGTGTGTTTGTAGAGATTTGTGGAAGGAGGGGCGAGGGAGGAGGGATCAGGCAGAAGTGGATAAGATTAAAATTGACACCACAACCCTTCCCCTCACTATCCCAGAAGCAGACTGCTTGCTTCAGAAAATGCAGCTACAGGTCTCCATAAATATAAATGCCACCCTTATACACACTAACTGCCCCTAATGAATCACGGATGCCCCAGGGTCCTGCAGAGGTATCAAAATAGTTTTTATCTAGAAAAAACTAGCTGTATGACTTTTTTCTGCTTAAGCTCTTAATCAGACTCAGAGTTTTCAAATAAAATATATTTTGTTCATTGTGCTATGGTCCTTTAAGTAGGTGGGAGTGGATTAGCTGATGTTGTGTATTTCCAGGGCCTTTCTATCCAAGACAGAGGTCTAGATCTTTATGGAATGGCAGGAGTCCTACTGGAGAACAGAGAAGATGAACTGGATTCTAACAAGACTTGAGAAAGTATATAAAAAAGAGAAGAGTAGTCAATAGACTTGAAGGACAATTCTTTTTTATTCTTTTCTTGATAATGAACTTGAACAGGGTTGAAAAGCAGGAAAAGTGAGTGGTGTAGTAGTCGAGATAAAAGAGGATAAGGACCTAGATCAGCGGCGGAGCTACCACTGGTGCAAGGCATCAAGGCTTCTGGCCTCTGAGGGCCCCCCGTGGACCTCCTGTGGGTCCTCTGTGGACCCCAAGCCCCCCCTGTGGCCCATGCAGCCCTCCAAAGGCCCACCCAGGTTCTTGGAAGACCCTGTGGCCCCTGCAGGTCTTCTATGGCCCCTACAGATCTCCTGTGGACCCCGTGGGTCCCCTTATGGCCCCTATGGACCACCCATGGGTCCCCTGTGGCCTTTTATGGCCCACTGTTGTGCTCAACAGGCCACAGGGGCCCCCTCTGTCCTTTGCAGGCCCTGTGGCCCCCTGTGTTACCCCTCAGCCTCCTGTGGCCCCTTGTTGACCTCTGCAGCCTCCCTCAGCCGCCAATATTCCCCCTCAGCCTCCTGTGGCATCTTCCAGACCTCTGCACCCCCCCCCCCCCCCCGGGCTCCCTGTGGCCTCCCTCAGCCCTTTGTGACACCCTTGGTCCTTGTGGGCCCCTGTGGCTTCCCGTGGAACTCTGCGTCCTCTCTTGGCCTTTGAAGTGCCAGAGCATGCTTGACCACTTGGAGAAAGGGTAGTTGTGCTTTTTAAATAAAATTATGTTACACTATCCTGTATTTTTCATAACAAATGTGAGTCTCAGTGATAATGGGGCAGTGTCTTGCTACCAGCATGTGCTGGATGGCACCCCAAAAAAAAAAGATTTTCCACATGTGTTATTTAAAGAGGACTGTTTAGTTTATGTGTGCTGTTTCTTTAAATTTTATTTTCAAAAAGGTTCTCTTTGTGTTGTTAGGTTTGCAGTTTCTTAAAAGTTAATATAAAGGTAAAAAGTTTGAAAATTCTATTGGTTTTGTGTCTTTTTTGTTTTCCATGATTTCCCCTACCCCTATCTACCCTATGCAAGTGCTAGTGCTGTTTCACTCTTATTGCCCCAAATCTACAGTGCTAAACAGGGTATTCCTGTAGACCCTATGGAGACAGGTTGTGTGGACACAGATATGGCTCATACAGACAATGGGAATATTCCACATTTTCAAATAAAAATGCAGAGATAGTCATGGAGTTATTCACTAAGGATAATGTATTCATAGCCACTTCTCTATTTCACTGAGGTAGTGACTGCAATGGCTCATACGGTGCTTTTTGCATGAAGAAGAATTTAATAATGTGCAGAGATGACAAAGTAAATACCATTTTAGTTATTTGTTATGAGATAGGAATAACATATCTATCTATCTATCTATATCTATCTATATCTATCTATCTATCTTTCTATCTATCCATCTCTCTATCTATCCATCTATCCATCTATCCATCTATCCATCTGCCTGTCTATCTGTCTGTCTGTCTATCTATCCATCTATCTGTCCGTCCATCTATCTATCTATCTATCTATCTATCTATCTATCTATCTATCTATCTATTATAAATAAGAATGTATTATATACTCTATTCTCTGTGTGATTAAAGTTTCAGCACAGTACAGCAGTACCGTGAGTTTATAGTCTCTTTAACTTACTTTGGCTCTTCCCATTGGCCGGGTCAATACTAATATAAGCTGCTTGTTCCGATGTCTATGTTAGAGATACAGAGTTGCTCGGCAGGCCTGGTCTTGTGACGCACTTGCAGACGATAGATAGATTTAGTGACTCCTCAAGCACATTGTAGATGAGGTGATATCTCCTCCTGCGGGGCCTCCAGATGCTGCAGACAAAAAACAGAGTTCGTTATCAGACGTCACTTTTGGTTTACCCCTCGCTTTGTCTCACTTACCCTGCAGTGCCCGGCGTGTCTGCCTGTCCAATGGGTGCTAATTGGCACAGACACATACGGCAGGTCAGGAATCGGAACCCAGGGTGCTGCCCCAAAACACTTGTCAGTCACATAATCCAGAGAGCAGGGAAATACTCTGACTGGTTTTGAATTTCATTTTGATTTAGGAGAGGGCAAGTTGGTTCAAAGCATGAACATAACCATATAGTATCAATCAGGCATTGGCCTCCAATATAAAGCAAGAATATAATCAAGTAGCATCATATGCTAAAATAAGCATTGAGCTCACAATATAAAGTACATTCAACAAGAATACTCTATCCATGTGTGAGTGTGGCCCTTATTGTAGAGGGGTTAGAGGCTTTCTGGGGCATTAGGTGTAAATAAGGGGGATGGGGGTAAGTGGCCAACTGTGGATGAGGTGGGAGAGAGCGGGAGAAAGGAGAGGAATTGGGGACCAACGTAGTGTAGATCTCTAAATACTTTTTTCCATAGCAATATATTTGTCAGCACAACATGAAGAAGAAAAGTTAGGCATGCTCTTTAACTGCATGATAAGGTGTCATTGATAGATGTCAAAGTAATTAGGGCCTCATTTAATTCCCTACATCGCAATGTTATACCAGCAAATAGTGCCCAGTAACTCTTCCTAGCTATTGTATTCACCCATCACATCACGATTTTGCGAGAATTACCACTGAAGACTACGGCAAGCCAGAGCCGCTAATTACGTCACACGTTCCCATTGATTTTTTTACAGCTGAAATATTATGTGGGAATCTTTCTAATCTTTACACCAAATCCCAATTTAAATCAGACTTTAAAGACCATGCTCAAATTACGGCAGAACCATAATATCAAAAATCAGAAGGAAAATTTACTGGTACTAACACCAATCGTAAATGGTTTTAAACACATTTCTGAGAGCTGCAGCAGCACTTAAAGAGACATTAAACCACAAAAAAAATAACAAATCATGCAAGTTCATCAGAATTAGAGGCTTAACATTCCCATAGGCACATATGTGAAATAAAAAAAAAAATATATATATTATTGCGTTTGCGTCATTCTACAACATCCAGGGTAACACAGAAACTAGTACTTAAGAGGTTAATACATATCAGGAAACCTACATGGACTAGAAACAGATGCTCTAATGCATTGTCTATTGAAGGGCTAGCCCTATCTGCAGATTTATTTATCTACTCTCAAAATGCTTCCTCACATTTATAGGTGCCTATTGTCACTCATTGGACTTATATATACAATATCTTGACATTCTCATCGGTAATTTAAGTAAAACGTCTGATTTGGTGTAATATTATGAGTAAACACCTAATTCTACAACTAGTATGTTACGGACAAGACAGGATTTACAGATGTTGGGTGAGATCTGTAATACTGCAAATGATCTGCATTGAATACATGTGTAATATTACTGAATAAAGCTCCTGCAGTTGAAAAGTAGTTTACCTGTCTTAAATAGAATAGGGTTCTTAATTAGTATTTGTGATACCCATATTTGCATAATAATGCAGCACAAAACAATGATGAATTTGTCAGCAAAGATTTTTATTTTTTTACTCGATTTAGTAGTGATTGAGTGCCCCTTATTGTATTTTTCACCCCAAAATACCTTATCTAATATTTAAAACATAAACTTTTACATTCACAAAGAGACAATTTGGACAAAAGGGATGCTTTAAATTAGGAAAAAATAATACTAAAAACACAGAAATAAATCAGCAAAGTATAAACAGAGAAGAGATGACAACCACAAGGTGCAGAGCTCTTATTTGTATTAATGTTGTCTACACAGTGACTTGTACAAAATTTGCCTGAATTCTGTGGAATCATAATCAAGTTAAAAAATGCTACTGTTTGACACAATGTCTATGTATACATGTATGTATGTGTGTATGTATGTATGTGTAGATAAGCTGTTGTGCATTTTTGTATACAATGATCTGTATCCCCCTCAGAAAAGTTTTGGCTCCTACACCCATGGGTACGTGATATTGCAATGTCATATCAGAGCCATATATTAGTACTCTGGATCACCACTGGGTGAAGTGGTTGGCATTGACATTATTGGCAGCACTCAGCAGCAGACTGTACCCCAAGTTGTCTCCTTTTGGGAGGGGGTCACCCCATCTCACAGGCTCCCAAATGTCCCTCTTGAATGAATTTGCCACATGTTTTCTCTCAGTGTCTGGAAGAAACACAGAAGTCTAGAGTGTGAGGTCTGAAGTTTACAACTATATAAGTGTGCAGTCTGTAGTATATAAGTTTGGAGTCTGTAGTATAGAAGTATATAAGTAAATAAGTGTGGGCTCTGTAGTATATAAAAGTTTGGGGACTATAGAGTCTATATAATATATATATATATATAATTTTATAAATGTGGGGTCTATAAGTATATAAGTGCAGGGTCTACAGTATATAAGTTTAAGAGTGTGGGGTCAATAGAATATATGTTTATAAATGTGTGGTCTGTAATATATTAGTATATACGTCTGGGGTCTATAATATATAAGTATATTCATTTATAAGTGTGGGGTCTATAGAATATAAGTTTGTAAATGTGGAGTCTGTAGTATATAAGTACACAAGTGTGGGGTCTACAGAATATAAGTATATAAGTATGGGTTCCATAGTATATAAGTATATGTGTGGAGTATATACTGTATATATATATATATATATATATATATATATATATATATATATATATATAAAAGTGTGTGTGTGTAGGGTATGTAGAACATATAAATATAGATCTATAATACATAAGTGTGGGGCTATAATATTAAAGTATATAAGTATGTGGTCTATTATATTTAAATATGGGGTCTATAGCATATAAGTATATGTGTGGAGTCTACGGTGTATATATCTATGTATATATATATATATATATATATATATATATATATATATGTATATGTGCAGGGTCTATAGTATATAAGTGTATATGCATGAGGTCCGTAGTGTATAAGCACAGGGGGAGAGACAGGAAGCCTGGGAGTGAGGTTGCAAACTAATTAGACCCATATTTGGCTTTTTTTCATTAAAAAAAAAGCAAGGAGAAAAATGGTGGACGAAAAACGTAAAATTTCAGAAACAGCATGAAAACGAGGCTCAGCAACACCAGGCTTGCAGAACTTACAAAATACACGCCGCAGAAGATTGTAACACTTACACCAACAACGCCACACTTACACCAACAACGCCAGGCACACAGGACTTTGAAAATAAAACCAACGTCAGTCACCGCACGCCACGCAAACATTGAGCACACACACAGGGAAGGAATGGGGGGAGATGGTGGAAAGACACATGGCATTCCCAAGCACAAAATTGCAGGTTAACTAAACCTGCAATGAGCGGCCCGTACAGTAGGCGAGAGGAAAGGCTCGCAATGAGAGCCAAAGGCGCTCATTGAGAGCCATGCGATGAGCAGGAGAGCCTTGCAATGCCCGCCGAAGGCACTCATCATGGGGCTCACAATGCGCGCCGAACGTAATCATTGCAAAACAGGAAAGTTGAAGTACACTGGGGGAGAGGATCACAATGAGCGCCAAAGGTACTCAGAGTATCAAAACCATTGCCAGCCTTACAATTTTATTCCTGTCATTGTTGACGGGCAAGTTACTAGTAAGTGTATAAATGTGGGGTCTATAGTATATAAGTGTATACATGTGGGGTCTATAGTATATAAGTGTATACATGTGGGGTGTATTATATATAAGTGTATACATGTGGGGTCTATTATATATAAGTGTATACATGTGGGGTCTATTGTATATAAGTGTATACATGTGGGGTCTATAGTATATAAGTGTATAAATGTGGGGTCTATAGTATATAAGTGTATACATGTGGGGTCTATAGTATATAAGTGTATACATGTGGGGTCTATTATATATAAGTGTATACATGTGGGGTCTATAGTATATAAGTGTATACATGTGGGGTCTATAGTATATAAGTGTATACATGTGGGGTCTATAGTATGTAAGTGTATAAGTGTGGGGTCTATAGTATTTAAGTGTATAAATGTGGGGTCTATAGTATATAAGTGTATAAGTGTGGGGTCTATAGTATGTAAGTGTATAAGTGTGGGGTCTATAGTATTTAAGTGTATAAATGTGGGGTCTATAGTATATAAGTGTATAAATGTGGGGTCTATAGTATGTAAGTGTATAAGTGTGGGGTCTATAGTATGTAAGTGTATAAGTGTGGGGTCTATAGTATATAAGTGTATAAATGTGGGGTCTATAGTATGTAAGTGTATACATGTGGGGTGTTTGCATCATTCAGTCGTGTCCGACTCTCTGTGGCCTCATCTACTGTAACACACTCCATTTGGTATTCATGTTTTTTTAGGGAGTTCAGCTTCACATCACTGACGAGGCCCATAGAGGCCGAAATGCACCTGGGGTCAGCTGTTTCTCCTGTTCAGGGAGAATTGCGTAGTATTTTGGGGCTGGATCACTCTTTTGAGTGAGTGAGCTAAAAGAGTCTGCTCTCTGAGGGCCTCATTCAATTGCAATTTGGCCAATTGAATAGGGCTCTAAATAAGCACATAACATATATTTTTTAAAGAAGTTTTTAGTTAGTGAACTTCTATGCAAAAGCAACCTAAAAACTTCTTTAAAAAAATATGCTATGTGCTTATTTAAAGCCCTATTCAATAGTCCAAATTGCAATTGAATGAGGGCCTCAGTAGGTAACCAGACCTACTTAGGTGTTGTTCGTTCTCAGATGAGCGCCTCTGACTCATTTTTTTCCACTTGGTATTCATCCTCTTTATGATGGAACAACAAAAACAATTATTTCCATGTCCCTTTAATTATTATATTGCTAAACTTTTTTATTGTATAAAAACGAGTGCTACAAAGGTTTAAACAAACCTTTTTAAATCGTGTGTAAATGCAGCTTTGCAGCTATGGCGAGATCTGAGTCTGTAAAAACAATGTTTGACTGTAGTCAGTCTGTCTGGTAAGAATAAGTGAATTACAGATTGTCAGTCTGAAAATTGTTGCAAATGCAGTCTGCAGAATGATTGCAGGCTCAGTGTATTAACCTTTGCAGGATTGTTTGAATGTGCAATGTGTCAAACCTGCTCTTTGCATGCTGGACAAATGTTCGGCTTCCCTTTGCCTTTAAGGACACGGTGCCCACAAAATGCCCACAGCAGTATTTTGCTGCTCATTAGAGAGCCGCCTGCTTGCAATGGATTCATTTATTAGCGGTGATGGAGGGATACGACACAGCGGGAACGCGATGGCATTTTCATGATTTATTGAAATTAAGCAGTGAATATTTGCAGTATATATAAAAAATGTGTGCAAATACCCACAGCCTGCGGCGCCGCGCGCTTAATTACAAACTAAAGACGCTGAATTAGCAGATCAGGCAGGGGCTCTGGCAAGCATCCAGAACATGCGTCATTAACCCCTTTTCTGCCAGTGAGTCCATAGATGGAGGCCACTTAGATAGACAGGGCTTAGTGGGTTACATTGTATCTATGCCCACTCAGGCTGCGCTCTCTCATTAATGTCACTGACTGTCTATCTGACTGCGTCTGGGAGCCGCGTGCTTCCCATCTCCCTGGGCTCATTCATCAGAAGTGCGTCAGCCACTGACATCAACACGCGCAGTCCATATTAACCCTTTGTCTCCCTCAGTTCACGTAAACCAAAACTGAAAAATGTGTTTTACATTGAATAAAAATGAATCTCTTCTACACTTTTTATGAACGTTTCACTGAAATATTGTGTGTGTTTGAGTTGTTCAGTCGTGTCCGACTTGCTGCGACCTCATGGACCGTAACACACCATGCGGATCCATGATGGAGGTGGATATTGGTGAAGGACAATGTGAGGGAGCAAATAGCAGCCTCTTATACTGAGCAGTATGAGTAGCAAGTAAGCATTAAATATATCATACATTCCACTAGAGTTCTCTGGTGGTCCAGTGGTTAGGATTCGGTGCTTTCACCACTGCGACCTAGGTTTGATTCCAGTCAGGGAACCAAGAGGTCACATCACCCTGAAGCTATGTAGGGTTGGACCTGGTGAGTACTTGGGAGACCACCTAGGAATACCAGGAGCTGTATGCTGTGGCCCACTGGAGAAGGAACTGTGTCGTCCATTAGGTCACGGGGAGTCGGACACTACTGAACAAAACAATCAGGTAGTAACATATATATTAACAATAGTAATATCTCTGATGCTCTGGTAGTTAAAGTATACTGTATAAGCACGCCAAACCTCTAGTGGGTCCACATAAATCTACTGATTAGTTGATGCAAAGATCCAGACCCCCAAATCAGATCAAGTCATTATAAGAGTTTAGTATTAAAAGAAGTACATCTAATAAATTGTTGTTTAGTCATGTACGACTCTCCGTGACCCTTTGGACTTCAGCACATGTTGTTTGTGGTCATGCTTATCTATAAGGATTTCTTGAAAAAATACTGGACAGGGGTGCCAGATCCTTCTCCAGTGGACTGGGATTTGTCTGACCTCTCTGCTATGACCTGCCCATACATGGTATAGCTCACAGCCTCATTACGGTACACAAGCCCCTTCACCACAACAAGGTAGCTGGGCTGTATGGAAAGGCTCGCCAAGGTTCCCGTATTTTTAAAATAATATAAATGTATCTTCTATATATGAGAGCTTTTCACGTATAATAATGTAATTAAGTCTATTAATGACTGTGGATTTGCTTGAATAGTTTGTTTTCGACTACGTAACTCTATGGATTCTGGCGACTAACATTGTAAAAAATGTTTATTAGCATAAGCCATATCTAAACTTTCTCCCCCCCCCCCCCCAGTAGATACAGTCCTATGTCTAGTTGTAAGTCTAAATCAAGTAAACTTGAAGGTAAGGCTATATTCTTAGTAGTACATGGCAAGACCACCAAGCATGGTGCAAAGTGCCTATAGTTGCGCAGCCTCTGAAGCACACTGGGCGTAGGTTGGGTTCCAGTAATGTGACTTGCCAGGTGTGATGTGTATCCTGTGCAGAAGATGAGGTTGATGGAGCTCAGAGGTGCAGAGCTGACAGCTATGCTGCAGGCCATAGGGTCATGGAGGGTTGGACATGACTGAATGACTAAACAAACAAAAAAAATAGTAAGAACTCTGAATAAGATAATGATTACTTCTTAAAGGGACATTGTCACCCCAAGAACAAGTTGGCTGCATCTTAAAGAACATGAAACACTGGCAATATATTGCATTAAACATTCTTCTTTAACAAAATAATTCCTGAGGTATACAGCACTGTTTGTGCAGCTCCCTTATGCTAATGTGCTGCACAGTATGCTAATTTGTATCTCAGAACACTTAATATGGGAGGTGATCTAATTTTGTGATAACATGGGGGCATTAGTATCCAGGAGATATTAATTTGCATATTAGTGCAGCTCTAAGGATGCTAAATAACTCAGCAATGGTTCACTTTATAAATAAATGACTAATCAATGTAGCTGTTTTTTTACGCTATTTACAAATTTGCATTAAAAAGATTGTTTGGAGAGCTGTATTATTATGATAGATAGATAGATAGATAGATAGATAGATAGATAGATAAATGTTTGGCATTCCGGATATGGAGATTACCCAAGTCGGCACCACTTAGAAGACATGTCACTCTGTCTCCATTCATCCTGGTATTCAAGACTTGTATAAAATGAAGAGGTTTGGGTCAATAAATGGAAAGATGGATTGAATGTGCAGAGACATGAGAAGTGACAGGCGCTAAGGGAGGTGTGGATGCGCACAGTGCTCTCTGCATTGCACCCTCCACTCTATGGATGATTTGTGTGTTATGTGTGAGATTGAGGAGGGGGCTCGAGATGCTCATTGTGAGGTGTGGTGTAATATAACGACAGTGGCAGATTTAGGCTTGTGGGTCCTATCATGGTGCAGTTCCTTGTTACTTGAAGTTGGGATTTCCGAGGCATAGCAAGTGATTACATGGAGGTCTATAATGAAGGAACATTCAGTGCGGTAATATATGATGTATGTGAAAGATAAATTGATTTGTTGCATCTCTGACATATCTAATGAAATATTATAATATTATAATACAGAATAAGATAATTCAGATCTGATGTTACGAATTAGGAGTATACATTGATACATTGGGTTGGGAGGTGATGGTGAAGTTCTTGCATCTAATTATTATAATGAGACCCTTAATGCCCCCTGTCTTCCTCTCTAACTTTTAAAAGAGACTACGAAGCCACAAAAAACTTTAATATGTATTTAAAATACAGTATCATGTTTTCAGTACAGCAATTTTATGTTGCTTTTATGGGTGAGTGATCTATAGTTTAGTTAAGAAACCTATGCAAATATACTTCAATCTTAAGCATGTGTTTTATTGGTTATAGTTAACATTAGCAATTTCAGACAATTATGTGTGATTAAAATGTCTATATGATTCTACAATGAACATAAACTCAATACAACATGTTATATACATTATGTGATGACCTCACACAACCTAAATATTCATTACACATCCATCTCAATGTTCAACCTTTCAGTCTGCCCAGTTTTCTTTCTTTTTCTTTAGTCCGTTTTTCCAACATATGAATAATTTCTTCTACATTTATGGGATTTGACACATAATTAAACAAGAGATTTAAGAGACCACCTTAGGGGGCATATATAGGAAGCTAGAAAAGTCCTTTGCAGTGCTGGTAATTTCTGTAACCCCTTCCTCGCCTTGGATCTAACTCTTATCTGATAAAGTTTTCATCCCTTGATTGTTTGTCCATTGCAGAATGTTGTCAATGCCTGATTAAACCAGTTCTAACACTGGGGGTGTTTGCTCCTTCTCTTGTCTCTCTCTGCTAAATGATAATCCGCCATCTGAATAATTACATCATTCTGAACTTACATGGCAAACACTGCTAATTAATTTACACGCACTTATCTAGGCCTCCAAACTTGAATTAATCTCAAAGATCAGGGAGGAGCTAACATTTTTCATTATATTATTTTTCACTTTTTTATTAGATTTTTAAACTTGAGACATGCTGATATAAATTTGTTATACATATGTTATACATAGGGCCTCATTAAATTCCAACAGTTACAGATCAATTTAATTAAACAAGCCCAGAAGTACATGGCCGAAAGCCAAAACCTGGTAACCGATGCATTAAGCAAGCCCGTAAATGAGACCGTCATCATGACATCAGTAAAACATGGTCAAAAGTCAATCAATTAGTGTTTAGAAGTCCGATATGCGATCAGGCTCGCAATCCAGCGATTTAAAAAGCAATACAAATGAATGAAGAAATCTTTCCCCGTATTTTAAAGTGCAGTATTGTGTTTTTATTTGCTTTCATAGTGTTAAGAACAGGTGTATAACCTACTTGCGAGTCCTCTCTACTACTCATTGAATTTTTTGCTACTTTTGCCATTTACGGATTTGAAGGCAATTGCGGGATTGGGAAATTTAATATTGATTTGAGATTTTAGCAATTGTAACATTTGCGGGCTTGAAAGATTAAAAGCTTAGATGGATCCGAGTTATGATTTTGACAACCACAGGGATTTTGCTAGAGGAGGCCAACTGAATATCAGTAACTTTAGCTGGCTACATTACGAGCTTCAGTAACTGCGATTTTGCCATTTTAATGAGGCCCATAGTGTCCTATTGTGGAAGATTATTTCCATTACTTTTGTTTTTTCTATTTTTGCTCTGTGTATAAATGACTTGCTCTGAGCATTTTGGGCACTATTATAGTCATCTATCTATAACCCCCCTCCCCAATGTAAATTGAGAATTGATGAGAATCACTCCCAATCAGATACAATTACTTTGAGAGAGAGAGAGGTGTCTGCAGGATCAATGAAGATCAATGAGCAAGACAGGATGTGATGATGCACTACACGCAGGTACAGAATAATAACCCTTTGTGTGCTAGAGACACCAGCAAGACTGAGGAACATACAGTTGTACTCAAAAGTTTGCATACCCTGGCAGAAATTGTGAAATGTTGGCATTTATTTTGGAAATATGACTGATCATGCAAAATATTATTTTAGTGAAGTATAGTGATCATAGGAAGCCATTTATTATCACATGGTTGTTTGGCTCCTTTTTAAATCATAATGATAACACAAATCACCCAAATTGCCCAGATCAAAAGTCTGCATACCCTTAGTTCTTAATACTGTGTATTGCCCCCTTTAGCACCAATGATATTAAGGTCAGGAGACTGTGATGGCCACTCCAGAGCCTTTACCTTTTTCTGCTGTAACCACTGGACGGTCAACTTGGCCTTGTGCTTAGAGTCATTGTCATGCTGGAAAGTCCAAGGGCGTCCCATGCGCAGCCTTCGTGCAGAAGACTGCAAATTGTCTGCCAATATTTTCTGATAAGATGCTGCATTCATCTTGCCATTAATTGTCACAAGATTCCCTGTGCCTTTAGGGCTCCTCCCCCCCCCCCAAACATCAGTGAGCCACCACCATGCTTCACAGTGGGGATGGCATTCTTTTCACTATAGGCCTTGTTGACCCCTCTCCAAACATAGCACTTATGGTTGTGTACATAAAGCTCTATTTTGGTCTCAACACTCCAAATTACAGTATGCCAGAAGCTGTGAGACGTGTCAAGGTGTTGTCGGGCATATTGTAACCGGGCTTTTTTTTGGCATTGGCGCAGAAAAGGCTTCTTTCTGGCAACTCGACCATGCAGCTCATTGTTGTTCAAGTACTGTTGTATTGTGCTCCTTGAAACAACCACACCGTCTTTTTTCAGAGCAGCCTGTATGTCTCCTGAGGTTACCTGTGGGTTTTTTCTTTGTATTCCGAAAAATTCTTCTGGCAGTTGTGGCTGAAATCTTTCTTGGTCTACCTGACCTTGGCTTGGTATTAAGAGATCCCCAAATCTTCCACTTCTTAATAAATGATTGAACAGTACTGACTGGCATTTTGAAAGCTTTAGATATCTTTTTATATCATTTTCCATCTTTATGAGATTCTATTAACTTATTACTCAGGTCTTTTGACAGTTCTTTTCTGCTCCCCATGGCTCAGTATCTAGCCTGCGCAGTGCATCCACGTGAGATCTAACAATCTCATTGACTATTTATACACAGACACTAATTGCAATTTAAAAAGCCACAGGTGTGGGAAATTAACCTGTAATTGTCATTTTAACCTGTGTGTGTCACCTTGAGTGTCTGTAACAAGGCAAAACATTCAAAGGTATGTAAACTTTTGATCAGGGCCATTTGGGTGATTTCTGTTATCATTATGATTTAAAAAGGAGCCAAACAACTATGTGATAATAAGTGGCTTCATATGATCACTATCCTTCAATAAAAACATTTTTTTTTTTTGCATGATCAGTCATATTTTCAAAATAAATGCCAAAATTTCACAATTTCTGCCAGGGTATGCAAACGTTTGAGTACATGTACATGTGATAAAAACATGTCCTGTCTGCTATACAAAATCCGATCATGGGCCAGATGTTCTAAGATGTGAAGTATTGGGTTATATGTATGATGATTTCACCATTGCAAGAGCCTCAACACCTTAACTTTATCCACCTCTGTATATTTTTATTCTTGGTTTATAGTATATTCTGGATTTAGATTGATATTATCAAGCATCTTTTATAAAGATTACTGTCGTCAAATGTCTTTTCTATATAATATTTAAAATTAGTTAATTGGCACAATGATTTCAAAATTTATAGATAAATAAATAAATGCAGTTTTTATACATTTAAATTGCAATTATTTTGTACTGCAGTCTTCAGCTTTCAGGAGGGTTTGACCTTGTAAACTAAGAAGCTTTCCATTACTATCAATAAGAGGTTTGTCATTTGCCGCTGATACATCCGTTTGGTCAAAATGACTGGACAAGTAACTTCTAAGTCTCCTCTTGCCTCAGGATGTTGATGAGCAGAAAACAAAATGGTAGATAACACTGCATACAAAAGTTAATAAAATTAGATGGAACATGTGGTGTTTTCTTTCATTCTCAGGTCTTCTGGTTACCACTTAGATATGGAATGATAGAGTAATCCAAGGCGTTTATGTGAGCCACGGACTCTGCAAAACTGTCTTCCCTCAGTAGGACTGCAAGGGTTAACTTTCCTGCTCAGTTAAGAAGCTGCACCTGGGCAGACCTGATTTAAGACTGCTGTGTGGGTGGGGCTGCTTATGGACTTATTGTTTGCATTTTGTCTGTCCTGGAGAAAGACACACAAAGTGAGACAGCAGCTTGGAGCATATGATCGTTTGGAGCAGAGTGAAGACCTAGAAAACGGAAGAATATACAGGCAGGGGATTTTTAACAAAATACTGGACTGTTTATTTTGCCCACCCAGGTTTAGCTAGATAAAAGCTGTTTAGTGAGGGCACTGTATATCAGTTAAGATCATGCTTCAGTGGTTTGTAATTTTGTATCTCCTGCTATATTTTAGTAAAACTTTAGGAAACATATCTATAGCCTCTTGTATTACGTCCTCCATCTAAGTGACTAAAACACGGACACAAACCCAGAGCATACTGGGAACTTGTCACAATATATATATATATATATATATATATATATATATATATATATATATATATATATATATATATATATATATATAAATTTCTTTGTGTCCCTAGCTTTTATTCACAAAGCTATGTCATGCTAAGGAACTTATAGTGTAAAGTGATAATTCCAATGTGAACCATAATAACATAGCAACCGGAAATGTTTTCTCAATAGTAAAATAGTTCTCACCTTGTGATTTAAGCCCTATGAACCCACTTGTTTGTTTTTTCGATCTAGCCTTCCTCATATTAAACTTCATATTCAGTTCATAAAAACACAATCTCCAAGATTGTATAGTATCAATAAAACATATTAACATTTACCTCTTGTTTGTTTGTTTGTTTGTTACATAGTTTATTGTTTTACAAACTGCTACTACTTCTACTACTGGCTGCAAATTTCTGTGAAAGTTTATAAATGCTTAAAAGGCCTTTGGGGTACAAAGCTTTAAGATCTGCCTCTGTATGTGCATAATGTAAAGAGATTTCCTGCTAGGCCTAATTATGAAACTTGCTTATCAATTAAATACAGAATGAAATATACTTTATGTCTAGTTTGCTACTGCAAACATTGTAAAATATGTCATAGATTTTCCAATCCCTTGTCAGATTACCCATTTAGAAAAATAGTGCTCTCTGCAGAACTAAAAGCAAAGGGCCCTCGTATATTTTGCTGCGGGTGTTTTTTCCTCTAAATGTTTAGATGTATTCTATTAACTCCAGCTTGCGATTTACCTCCTTAAGCCTAAATTTGTAATCCCTGCCTTTTTAAGTCGGATTTCAGGGGGCGTGATCATATAATCTGACAATATTTTTGCAAGCCCATAATTTACTTCTTTGACGCAGCCAATAGTAAATGAGACCGTCATCATGATGTCAGTAAAACATGGAGGTTACACGTAATCTGCAATTGGAGAAACCGAAAACGAGGCTACACAACCCCTAAACCTGCAAAACACCTTCAGGCACATACGACTTTTACACAAACTCGTACAAGGTACAAAATACACTATTAGCAAGGACGCAAAATCATGCACACCCATGTACCACATGTACAATCGCCGCCATTTTACAACACTAACTTACAGAATGCAGAACTACACAGCTACACTAACGGTTTGCCCTCGCGCACGCAGCCTATTTACACTATACAATGCACACATTGCTGACACTTACACTGCTCAGCAACACTGCAAACCTACATTGTATGCTGCAGGAACATGAAAACAGATTGTCAGCTCTTCAGCACATTGATCAATATTACTCAGAAATGACATTGAAAAATAATACTTTTTAATTGCATATTTGTGTGTTTGAAAAAGTGCAATTAATTCTAAAATTGTTCCATGCCTTTCCATGCTTTTATAGTACAGTATTGTGTGTTTAATTGCTGCTACAGCTCTAATAAGTGTTTGAAAAAGCCCTTGGGAGTCCTATTTAGTACTTGTAACATATTTGACAGGAACATGATACTTTTATCAGTTGTGAGTCAGAGATTATTTGCGATCTAGAGTCTAATAGAATATTGATTTTGTGTAACTTTAATTATTTAAAGCTCATAATATTCAAGCTGTGCTAAAACCAACGGAGTTCTAAGGCCAAGTCTGCTGCCCTGTAGTGATTGTGGTTAGTGAACTAGTAATCGGATGGCGAGTAGCTAATAGGATATATTGCAAAATAAAGAGCAAAATTAATTGTCTATAATTGTATGGATTGGGCAATAGAACAGGGCCCAAAGTCATTACTTGGATTAATGCAAAATAGAGCCACTCAGTCAGGAATTGCTGCAAATAAAAGAAAGGTATATTTTTTGTTTTCTAAAAACATTTTGTTGACTATCATGCTTTGTTATTTAAAAGAAAATTAAGAAGACATTTGTCCACAATGAGACCATCTAGGGGAGGAGAAAATCATTTCCTCTGAAGCTTTTCTGGATTCTTTTAATGTTAATGTTAATTCCTTTGGATTAAAATACAATTCTCGAAAGTGTTAAAAAGGCAAAATTTACATTTGGCAGAAAAAAGGAAACAATAAAATGCAAATCTCTGCAGATTGTGAGACTCTGTAACAATATATAGACACAGATAGCACCGTATAGCGCTGCAAACCTCGGGAGTCTCCCACTCACTTGATAAGTATCTAGGTCTGTGCTCATGACAGTGTGATGACGAGGAGGAGGCCTGGTCTTCCTCTCATTAGACAGAGACCACATCCTCATTACACATCCCAGCGACAGACACAGCCACAGAATATCGGATTAATAAGACCATCGCGCCAGCCTCGCTCCGAGAGCAACGTCCATACCAAGAAAAGCCTGGGGGGCTTCAAATCGTATTACCCCATCCTCCTACCCACCCCCTGGTGCAAAGGAAAACTGACACAATCCGGGAAACAGTGAGATTTGTGAAAATAGGCTAATTATCACCAAAAATAGGAAGAAAATCAGAGATTAAAGTTGCTTTATCTTGAAAGAATCACAGTGGAAAACAAAGAAAATAAAAAGTTGTTTACTTATTAGATAGGATAGACCGATTAGGAATGGGAACTGTTTATCTGCCAATAATATATTTGCACCTCAACATATATGCACCAATAATAAAGAGAGGGGCAACTCTCAAAAGCTTGTCATTTCAATGAATATGTTTGTCCAATAAAAAAGGTATTCACTCTTTATATATACTGTAGGTATATAATTATATATATATATATATATATATATATATATATATATATATATTTATATATATGTATATATATATATATGTATATATATATATATATATATATATATATATATATATATATATATATATAGTAAATAAATAGTACATCTGTGTTCACATTTGAATGTCTAAAACAAGTTTAAAAACCTGCTTCCAGTTCAGAATTCCGAGAAAAACAGTTATTACACTGCATTCTGGGAAGTTGAACTGGGACATGCAAATGTGCCCACAAATACCTCGCTCTTCAATCCTTAGCCATTATCAAACATGGCTTCCTTTAAGCTTATGCATGCTGTATTACACAGCTTTAATGCAAAGCCAAGGTTGGATTATCCATGTACAGCTGTTTCAAGCTTACTGGCTATCATCAGCATGGATCAGGATCTATATATATATATATATATATATATATATATATATATATATATATATATATATATATATAAATATATTTCCTGCTCAGAAGTCCAAGAAATATCTGGGAAAACTGGGCAGGGATATGCAAATGAGTCCACAATTAATTTTAACTCTTTAATCCAAAAACACTTTATACATGGCTCATTTTAGGCATATGTTCATTGTATTATATATATATATATATATATATATATATATATATATGGGAGATGGGAGAAACAAGGGTGATAATGGGGTTATGCATTGGTCATAAGTCATAGATTTGGAGCTGACATGGAGGGGTGTGAGTGGGAGAGAGGGGGTGAGGAGAGGGTGTAGAGGCAAGAGGAGGAGATGAGGGGCAATACAGTGTGGGAGTATGAGGGTGAGAAATAAGGAGCACGAGGGGCAGTAAATCAGGGGGTAGAGAGGGGAGATGGCAGAAATGGGGGCGCCAGAAAGAGAGGAAAATTACCAGGTGATATGGGGCAGAGAGGAAGAAATGAGAGAGGGGAGGTAATGTTGGGGGTAAATGATGAAGATGAAAGGAAAATGTGCTACTGGGGGATATGAATGTTAACAGCAAATGGCAATGAAGATTACACAGCAGGGAAACAGAAAGTGGGGTAGGAAAGAACAAAGTCTTGAAGATGTGATTTATGTGATATATTAACAAAAGGAAACAATTTCATTTATTTAAATATTTTTTCTTTTTTCCTATGATTGTTTTATATCAGTAAATGATCTAAACTATCAATAAAAAAAAAAGAAAAATACTGTCTGCCGGTTATTTAACTGATTTATATCCATCCTGATTATGTGTGCTAACACCAGGGATTTGTTACAATGGGGTCATATTTAAATGTTTTTCGATGAGTGAAGTATATGATGAGCCAGTTTTTTATGTCCCCATAGGGTTTCCCAGAATGCAATGGGAAAATTGTGTTTCTTTGGATTTTTAGGATTTAACTTATGGTGGGCAAAAGAGTGATAGAAGCCTCTACTACACAGAGTACAGTAAATCAACAGCACATTTGTGTTCATTATTGCCTAAAATTAAGTTTAAAATATTATTTTCCGTAAACCATGCACTGGTTCGTGGCAGTTCAGGGCGGGAACATGATCAATTAAGCAAGCCCGTAACCTCCCATTTCGAATCAGCCAATAGAAAATGAGATTGTCATTATTATGGCAGTAAAACATGGAGGTTACATGTCAATCAATTAGGTTTGGGGGTCCAATATGTGATCAGACTCGCAAACCCTCAAAATAAAGAATAATGAAAATTAATGCCAATACTGTTCTAGTCCATATGGGTGGCCTGATATGTATTAACTCATTGATACCCGAGATGGTTATAACCCTGAAATGAAATCTTATAGACTGCAGATTTGCGTGCTTGAGACTGTTGTGCAATTAATTGTAATGTCTATCATCACTTTCTCCGTTATTTACAGTGCAGTAGTGATTTTTTATTTGCATTTACAGTGTTTAACCCCCTTGCGGGTTCTCTCTAGCACTCGTAGGATTTTCTCCTTCTATTTACAGTTGTGAAAACATTTGCGGCCTTGAGGAAATTGATCAATTAAAAAGCGATTTGCAATTTTAGCCATCTTAACTCTTGCGAAAGTGAAAGATCAAAGGCATCGGGAGGCTGTAAGTTACGGGTTTAGCCATTTTTTCAAGGCTGTAAGTTATAACCCGTTTGGAGCCCGCAAAAAGACGCCAATTGAATAGCAAATTAAGTTGCGACCTCACTTACGGGCTACCAGATTGAGCGAGAGCTAAATTGAATCAGGTTCCAAGTGTATCAGCATGACCATGGACATAAGATGTTCCTGGTGTGTTAGGGTCCATGAGGTCACAGAGAGTCGGACACGACTATACAACACAACAACAACAACTTATTTTAGACATAAATGGATGATTTATTTCAGCGTTGTGTTATATTATTGTGTTATATTATTATTATTGTGATTAATATTAAAGGTCTTTTTTTGTGGAAAACAATGTATTTGGGCAGCGACCCTGTGTGCAGACTGTCTGGGAGCGTGTCTGTCTTCCTATTATTTGGTTACAGAGGGGGAGTTGGACAAGTTTAGCATTTTCTGAAGTGCAAAGATAAAATGACACATTAATGTGACGCTGACTCGATGCGACACCCAGTGACAGGTGCTTGGGGAGCTCTCTGGGAGATGTAGCAAAGGCTGAGATGACAGCCGCACTCTGATTTAAGTGTCAGACTCGAGAAGACGTCTCGGCTGAGATGGAAAAGGCCTCAGTTTAACATCATTTAGTAGAGAGACGTCTGAACTGGAGGGAAAAAGAGAGAGAGCGAGAGAGAATCCAGGGCAAAAGACAGTATGAGAGAGAGAGATTGAGATAGACACAGAGCGAAAGAGAGTATGTGTGTGTGTGTGTGTGAGAGAGAGAGAGAGAGAGAGAAAGAAGGAGAGAGACGTCAGGGAAAGGACAGTATGAGAGATTATGAGAGACACAGAGAGAGAAAGAGAAAGTGAGAGAGAGAGAGAGTTAGAGACAGAGAGAGTTAGGGAGAGAGAAGCAAGAGAGAACCCAAGGCAAAAGACAGTATGAGAGAGTGAGATTGAGATAACCATAGGGCGAAAGAGAGAGTGTGTGTGTGTGTGTGTGAAAGAAAGAAGGAAATGGAAGTCAGGGAAAGGACGAGAGATTATGAGAGACAAAGAGAGAGTGAGAGAGAGAGTGATAGATATAGAGAGATGGAGAGAGTGGTTATGAGAGAGAGAGACAGAGAGAGAGAAAGAGAGAGAGTGTGTGACAGAGTGTGTGTGTGTGTAAAAGAGTGGGAGAGAAGCCAGGGAAAGAACAGTATGAGAGATTATGAGAGAGAAAGAAGGTAAGAGAGTGGGTTATATATATATATATATATATATATATATATATATATATATATATATATATATATATATTTATTTAGAGAGAGAGAGAGAGCTAGGGATAGAGGGAGAGAGAGATGGACATGGAGAGAGGAGGCAGAGAGGGAGAGAGAGGGGGAGAGAAGCCATGGAAAGGACAGTATGAGAGATTATGAGAGAGATAGAGAGAAAAAGAGAGTGTGAGAGGGAGAGAGTGATAGATATAGAGAGATGGAGAGAGTGATTATGAGAGAGACAGAGAGAGAGAGAAAGAGAGAGAGAGAGTGTGTGTGACAGAGAGTGTGTGAAAGAGAGGGAGAGAAAGGAAGAGAGAGAGAAGCCAGGGAAAGTACACTATGAGAGATTATGAGAGAGGGAGCAAAAAGATAGGGGAGAGAGAAAGCAGGGAGATGGAGGGAGAGAGTAGGGGAATGGGGGAGAGAGAGAGAGAGCAGAGGGCGGGGAGAGATAGGGAGCATAAAGATATGGGAGAGAGAAAGCAGGGAGATGGAGGGAGAGAGTAGGGGAATGGGGGAGAGAGAGAGAGAGCAGAGGGCGGGGAGAGATAGGGAGCATAAAGATATGGGAGAGAGAAAGCAGGGAGATGGAGGGAGAGAGTAGGGGAATGGGGGAGAGAGAGAGAGCAGAGGGCGGGGAGAGATAGGAAGCATAAAGATAGGGGAGAGAGAAAGCAGGGAGATGGAGGGAGAGAGTAGGGGAATGGGGGAAAGCGAGAGCAGAGGACGGGGAGAGATAGGAAGCATAAAGATAGGGGAGATAGAAAGCAGGGAGATGGAGGGAGAGAGTAGGGGAATGGGGGAGAGAGAGAGCAGAGGACGGGGAGAGATAGGGAGCATAAAGATATGGGAGAGAGAAAGCAGGGAGATGGAGGGAGAGAGTAGGGGAATGGGGGGAAGCGAGAGCAGAGGACGGGGAGAGATAGGAAGCATAAAGATAGGAGAGAGAGAAACCAGGGAGATAGAGGGAGAGAGTAGGGGAATGGGGGAGAGAGAGAGCAGAGGGCGGGGAGAGATAGGGAGCATAAAGATATGGGAGAGAGAAAGCAGGGAGATGGAGGGAGAGAGTAGGGGAATGGGGGAGAGAGAGAGAGAGCAGAGGGCGGGGAGAGATAGGGAGCATAAAGATATGGGAGAGAGAAAGCAGGGAGATGGAGGGAGAGAGTAGGGGAATGGGGGAGAGAGAGAGAGCAGAGGGCGGGGAGAGATAGGAAGCATAAAGATAGGGGAGAGAGAAAGCAGGGAGATGGAGGGAGAGAGTAGGGGAATGGGGGAAAGCGAGAGCAGAGGACGGGGAGAGATAGGAAGCATAAAGATAGGGGAGATAGAAAGCAGGGAGATGGAGGGAGAGAGTAGGGGAATGGGGGAAAGCGAGAGCAGAGGACGGGGAGAGATAGGGAGCATAAAGATATGGGAGAGAGAAAGCAGGGAGATGGAGGGAGAGAGTAGGGGAATGGGGGGAAGCGAGAGCAGAGGACGGGGAGAGATAGGAAGCATAAAGATAGGGGAGATAGAAAGCAGGGAGATGGAGGGAGAGAGTAGGGGAATGGGGGAGAGAGAGAGCAGAGGACGGGGAGAGATAGGGAGCATAAAGATAGGAGAGAGAGAAACCAGGGAGATAGAGGGAGAGAGTAGGGGAATGGGGGAGAGAGAGAGCAGAGGGCGGGGAGAGATGGGGAGCATAAAGATAGGGGAGAGAGAAAGCAGGGAGATGGAGGTAGAGAGTAGGCTAATGGGGGAGAGAGAGCAGAGGACGGGGAGAGATAGGGAGCATAAAGATAGGGGAGAGAGAAAGCATAGAGATGGAGGGAGAGAGAGTAGGGGAATGGAGGAGAGAGAGAGCAGGGAGATAGGGGGGAGAAAGAGCAGGGGGTGGGTGAGAGAGAGAGCAAGGAATGGGGGTAAGATAGAGCAGGTAGATGGAAGAGAGAGAAAGAGCAGATGGATGGGGGGGAAAGCAGGTAGATAGGGGAGACAGAGCAGGGAGATTGGAAAGTGAAAGTGCAGGGGATGGGTAGAGAGAGAGAAGGGAGGTGAGGGAGATAGTGAGCGCAGGAAGATAAGGGAGAGAGAGAGGGCAAGGGGATGGGGAAGGAGAAAGCAGGGAGATGGGATAGAGAGCAGGGGGATGGGGGAGAGAGAGATCAGGAAGATAAGGGGAGAGAAAGAGAGCAGGGAGAGAGAGAGAGAGCAGGTAGATGGGGGAAAGAGAGCCAGGGGATGGGGAGAGGGAGAGCAGGTGATGGGGGAGAGAGGGCAGGGAGATGGAGGAGAGATAGTGCAGGAGGATGGGGGCGGTGAGATGGGGAGAGAGAGCAGGGTGATGGGAGGAGAGAGAGCAAGGAAATGGAAGAGAGAGAGAGCAGGGGGATGAGGAACGAGAACAGGGAGATGGGAGTGAGAGAGAAGGGAGATGGGGGGGAGAAAGAGAGGGCAGGAAGATGAGAAAGAGATAACATGGAGATGGGGATGAGAGAAAAAGAGAGGGCAGGGATATGGGAGAGAGAGAGAGAGAGCAGGTAGATGGGAAGGGAGAGAGAGAGAGATCAGGTAGATGGGGAGGGAGAGAGAGAGAGAGAGCAGGGAGATGGGGAGGGATAGAGAGAGCAGGGAGGTGGGGAGGGAGAGAGTGATTTGTTACCCAGGTCAAGGGAGAATGAGAGCAAGGTAATACATGAATGTAATGAATAGGACGCACTAGAGAGACAGCTTGGAATTAAGTGTCAGCTAGAGGGGAGAACAGATAGAAAGACATTGGTGCTAAAAGGGGACCATCCTGGGAGAAGTTGGGTTAAGTGGAGTATTTTTCATCTTATTGAACCTGGAATATCCTCTCACATCACTTTTTATGCCATTTCATACATTTACCACAAAGCGAGAGAGAGAATGTAATAGAGCAGACAGAAAGTAAGATATAGGAAATATAGAAAAGAGGAATGAAACAGAATGAGAGACTCATGTAGAAGATGGAGTGCTGTCTGACACAGAGATGGAGATACAGTGTTGGAAATATCACTTCTTACTACTTATTGCCCAGTGTTTCTCCTACATCCACCCTTTGAGTACATATAGCCAGATGAATGCAGAATGAATGAGACAGATGAGAAAGAGAATAAAATAGGAAAGAATGAGACAAATGAGATGGAATGAGACAGAATTAGAGCGTGACACTGATAATGAGACAGGATAGGAGACATAATGAGACAGAGATGAGAGAAAATGGGACTAGGGAGATGGGAGAATGAGTGAGAGAGAATAATATAAAGTGAGAGAGAATGAGACAAAGCGTGAATGAGACAAATTGAAAGGAAGACAGTGAGATGAAAGAAGGATGAGACAGACAGAGAATTAGATGTAAGGAAATAATAGTGAGGGATATAGAGAGATCACTGTGTAATGGCTGTCTTATGTTTATAAAGCCCTCTCACAATAAGTCGGTGTGTTCTCATGATGACTATCGTGTAAATGAGGTGTTTGACTTGGAGCAGCAATATAATATCTCCTTAGTATAGGGCTGTAGGTGGTCTGCTGGATACTACACTGTATAGGGATATTTCCAACAGTATACAACACATGCCAATAAATGTAATCCCCGTGCTTATACTAAGAGTCACATTGACAGAATTTTTTTTTCATAAAGAGAGGGCATTGGTAAATGCCAATCCCGCATGGCTCTACGTTATGTATATCCCACAACTGTTCCCTTTAAACATTGGATAGTAAAAGTCGTAGAGCCTCAATTACATTACAAGGCTGCATTTTGCGGTATACAGGCCGTATGTCTGCGGGCTTGCTGCGGGCTCACACTCTGCTACAATTACAGAGTGATTCAATTGAACAAGCCCACAAGATACGGGCCGAAACCCTAAACCATGCTATTGTATGTAGCATTTCACGGCAGGACCATGATCAATTAAGCAAGGCCGTAACTACCCAATTAGAAACAGCCAATTAGTGCAGTACATCAGTACAAGATGGAGGTTACATGTCAATCAATTAGCGTTTAGAGGTCCTATATGTGATCAGACTCACAAAACCGCAAAATACACAACAAAAATGAATGCCAATACTGTTCTAGTCCATGTGGGTGGCCTGATATGTATTAACTCATTGATTCCCGCGATCAATATAACCCCAAACTTAAACATAAAAATTATATATTTTTTTATTGCCAATTTGCAAGCCTGAGACTGTTGTGCAATTAATTCTAATGTCTTTCATCGCTTTCCCCGTCATCTACAGTGCAGAATAGCGATTTGCGATTTGAGCGATTGTAACTCTTGCGGACTTGAAAGATCAAAGGCTTCGATGAGCTGTAAGTTCCGGTTGTAACAACCATAAGGGATTAAAGCCCGTAACCCATAGACCAGCTGCAGCTCACAAAAAGACGCCAATTAAATAGCAAATTAGTTTACAGCCTACATTACGGTCTCCAGTAACTTACAATTTCTCAAGTGAATGAGGCCCTAAGTGTGTAGCACATGGATAACACATATGTAATAGGAGTATAACTGTGGCATATAGGATCAAATCATGGTGGATATAACACTAGATGACTATAAACCAAGGTCATCCAACTCTAGTCCTCAAGCACTAATACCAGGCCAGATTGTCAGGATATCATGATTGAATATACACTGATCAATCACTGGCTCATGGTAATGTCCTCTGGGGGAGATGCATTTTGTCCTAAACAGCTGCATTTTATCTCTATTTCTAGGATGCTCAAACTACTATACCAATACTCCCTTTACATGGTATTATTATGTTCCAAGTGGTTTTATCTATCTATCTATCTATCTATCTATCTATCTATCCATCTATCTATCTATCTATCTATCTATCCATCTATCCATCTTTCCATCTATGTATCTATCTATCTATCTATCTATCTATCTATCTATCTATCTATCGATCTATCTATCTATCTCACTCTTTCTATCTATCTATCTATCTATCTATCTATCTATCTATCCATCTATCCATCTATCTATCTATCTATCTATCTATCTATCTATCCATCTATCCATCTTTCCATCTATGTATCTATCTATCTATCTATCTATCTATCTATCTATCTATCGATCTATCTATCTATCTATCCATCTATCCATCTATCCATCTATCCATCTATCTATCTATCTATCTATCTATCTATCCATCTATCCATCTTTCCATCTATGTATCTATCTATCTATCTATATATCTATCTATTTCACTCTTTATCTCTATCTATCTATCTATCTATCTATCTATCTATCTATTTTACTCTTTATCTCTATCTATCTATCTATCTATCTATTTCACTCTTTATCTCTATCTATCTATCTATCTATGTATCTATGTATGTATGTATCTATCTATCTATCTATCTATCTATCTATCTATCTATATATCTATCTATTTCACTCTTTATCTCTATCTATCTATGTATCTATCTATCTATCTATCTATCTATCTATCTATCTATCTATCTATCTATAAATCTATCTATTTCACTCTTTATCTCTATCTATCTATCTATCTATCTATCTATCTATCTATTTCACTCTTTATCTCTATCTATCTATCTATATCTCTATCTATCTATCTATCTATCTATCTATGTGTCTATCTATCTATCTATCTATCTATCTATCTATCTATCTATCTATCTATCTATCTATGTATCTAGCTATCTATTTCACTCTTTATCTCTATCTATCTATCTTTCTGTCTGTCTCTGCATGTAGACATTTCTGTTTGCATGCGCACACTATTCCATGGCATAGCATTGGCAAGTTCAGACTGCGTTCTACTCTATAAACATGTGGTGCCCTAGGCCTGAGTTGGCCTAGGCAGACATACATCTACACTAGTGGATATTTTGATGGATATTTTCACTATGGGAAAGTCAGGCTGCATCTGAATACATCTGAGGGATAACATCATTAAATAACTGCCCTGCTGATAAGTTGCCCAAATAACCTCTGTAGTTTTGCAGCTATTTCCATGCAACATTTACATGGCACCTTCACTGCAATATCTGATATCTGTGAGTGAGGACCTTAAGACTCCAATGTTTAGTTCAGTGCTATGTCCTAATGTCCTAGTGTAGGAAAGCTTGTAGTTTGTAATATCTATCACTAGTGAGAATTGTCTCCTATCACCTAACTTATCCTATTACATTATTCAGCCCAATGTTACAATATATATGGGCACTAGAGATTGGTGAGTATTTCACTCACATAAAGTACATCCAACTCCTTCAATATCATTTTTAGCTTTTTGTGTTACTTGTAGCAAAAATGGTAAAATCCCTGGGGGATTTGTTGGTAATAGAGGTATAGATATCAATGATGTGTGTTTTGGAGTTCAATAGAGGGTGGTTTTCTAGTTGTAAAGATATAAAATGGTCTCTGGCACCATGAAAGAGCCCAAGGGCCACACGATGTCCCGGGTCACCTGTTGCACACTGCTATGCTAGAAGCTATATACAGTCAGGTGTTAATGTGCAGGAGGTGAAAATCTCACCTTCAGGCTAGGCTATGATCAACTAATGTTGCCAAAACGGAGCTTGGAGCTCCTGAATATTAAATGCTCAGAATGAGTATAAGCATCCACATATGACTGCTCCACTAATGTTATTTTAGTAGTCACACAGAAAGAATACAAAAGAGAAACATTAAATATATATATATATATATATATATTTATATATATATATATATATATATATATATCACTATAATAGTTATCAGTGTTGCGGACGTTTGCAATGTTGGTAATGCACTGCTTCCCTCGGAAAGCGAGGTGAGCCGTCGATGCACGCACTACTTAGTTCAAGCGCAGCACTTAAATTCAAGCACGTAACTATAAACCCCCCCAAAATAAGGAAATCATGTACAAAACATTATACAACACTCACACACAGCACAGGGGGAGAGACAGGAAGCCTGGGAGTGAGGTTGCAAATGAATTAGACCCATATTTGGCTTTTTTCGTCACTCGAAAATCTCCAAAAATGGCGGACGAAAAACGTGAAATTTCTGAAACAGCATGAAAATGAGGCTCAGCAACACCAGCCACGCAGAACTTACAAAATTCTCGACGGCAAAGACAGTAACACTTACACCAACAATGGCAGTCAGCGCGTAACATGCGAATATTCAGCAGCCACACAGATTAGAAACACATAGGGAAGGGACAGAGGGGAGATGCTGGAAAGAGACACATGTAATTCCCAAGCACTAAACTTGCAGGTTAATGAACCCTGCAATGAGTGGCCCGTACAGTAGGCGAGACGATAGGCTCGCAATGAGCGCCACGCAAGGAGCCGAAGACCCTTGCAATGAGCGTCAAAGGCGCTCATTGCGAGACACGCGATGAGCGTCTAAGGCGCTCATTGTGGGAATCATGATGCGCGCAGAACGTCATCATTGCAAAACAGGAAAGTTTAAGTACAAGGGGGGAGAGGCTCGCAATGAGCGCCGAAGCTCAGAGGATCAAAACCATTGGCAGCCTTACAATTTTATTCCCGTCATTGATGACAGGAAAGTTACTAGTATATATATATATATATATATATATATCTATATATACATATATATATATAGTTAAAAAAAATTACATTTGTGTTCACATTTGAGCCACGGACACTTGTTTCATGTCCAGAATTCCGAGAAATACAGTTATTACACTGCATTCTGGGAACCTGGATAGGGACATGCAAATGTGTCCACAAAGACTTCACTCTTTAATGTTTAAAAAAAATTGCTTTATATACTATGGCCCTCATTCAATTGCAATTTGGCCAATTGAATATGGCTCTAAATAAGCACATAACATATTTTATTAAAGAAGTTTTTAGTTAGTGAAAATCGATCCAAAAGCAAGGTTTTCACTAACTAAAAATATCTTTAAAAAAATATGCTATGTGCTTATTTAGAGCCCTATTCAATTGGCCAAATTGCAATTGAATGAGGGCCTATATATATATATATATATATATATATATATATATATATATAGTAAATAAATTGTACATCTGTGTTCACATTTGAATGTCTAAAACAAGTTAAAAAAAACTGCTTCCAGCTCAGAATTCAAGGAAAAAAGGTTATTACACTGCATTCTGGGAAACCGAGCTGGGACATATATATATATATATATATATATATATATATATATATGTATATATGTATATATATATATATATATATATATATATATGTCTTTATGTCTGCATGTAATGTATAAATGTGAGTATATCTATTCATCTATTTATCCATCTAACTACCCAGTATAATAAGGTGTCCCTGTGAAAGAATCCTTCAGGGCCCAACCCCCATAACCCACATGTATTTCTATACTTTTATACATTAACCCAGAAAAACCCTACTTTTCAGCTATATGGGAACTATGGTGATGTAGTGAAGCTTGGGTATAAAATAAAGGTACCTCCTATACGCATGGAGCTCCTCATGGTCCCTATAATAATATATTTACATCTATATATTTAAGTTTTCTTAAGTATAAATAAAAAAGAAAATTGAAGACGAAAAATAGCAGGTGAAGCCACTGAGCCATATGATGCGGTACCCAAGTGGCAAACAGGATGGTTTAGTGTTTAGCACTTTGGAGGTAATATAGAAGAGCACATTGTGATGTGGTAAAGGGGATTTGATGTAAGGGGTATCTATGTTGCTTAACATCCTAGTCTCCCTATGGGGCCAGTGAACTGTTGCAGTGGACATCTGCCTCCATCTTGGGTTGTGTAGACTTGGGCACATCTCCACCGGATGCCGTTATACATTTGCTGTAACCTGCACTCATCATATACAGTAACAGAGCTAAGTAGACTTGTATGGGGCATCATGATTGTGACACTATCCTACTAGCACTAAATACATTGTGCTACACCCCACCCCCTCAGTCTCCTTTCCAGGTAAAGTCACAGCTTAGTTTATCTGCCAATCAACTGAGATCTTGAGGAAAAGACAATCTGTATTTACCTGAGATGCAGGCACTTGAGGGGCATCAATTGTTTAGTGCTTCACAATGAGGCATTGTCATAATGTGTTTAAAACATTTTAAAATTGTATTTTATATTAATAAAAAGTTTCCTCCATTGTTTTACATCCTGATGATGGACAAAGATTAAATAAAAATACTTTTCTTTTAACAAAGATTTTAACTCAATTTGACATCTAGGACTTAACAGTAATATATTAATATAATAAAATTACTATAATATATTGCTAATGAAACTAGGGTAAACTTGTGATCTAATCAAGGCAATGTATTCAGGAATAAGATGCAAAACAAAGATAAGTAACATAAAATAAAGAGCTTTAAGCAAAATAGAGGTGACAAACAAGGATATTTATCCAACATCTACATAAAAAAAACATATCATAATCCTCCGGTTATCATTAAATGGAGAGAGATTGAACCATGTGTGTTGATGATCTCACAATAAAAGATATACCAGTTATTAAATTAACGACAGGATCCTTAGGAGGCTGCCATGTTGGCTTCTCTGACTCCTTGCATCTATTAGACTGTGTCATTGGGTTAGGTAAATTGAGAACCTCTTGTTAATCGTCTGTACCTGTTTTACACTGGAGCACAAGAACACGTGGTGCTGGCTCCTGTACTAGAACATGTACCACCTGGACCAATAGGAAGCCTCTGCTTGTGCAGTGTTTGCATTAGAAGATGCAATATGGAGATTTATGGTTTGTCGAACTAACACAGTGACAAACTCTGAGAGGTGGAGGGAGTGAGAGAGGCCAAATATGATAAATATTATGTGTAAAGAGAGGGAAAAAATAGAAAAAAAATCTTAATTTAGTCATCCAGTACGCTGTGTACCTGTGATGTAAAGACAGATCTTAAGCCTCTGGAGAATGGATGTTTCCACAAAAATGTGTAACAATATAGCACCGTGGAGAGGACATTTGCTACATTTTCCAATCAATGACGTGCTCATTTTAGACTATAATGATGGTGGAGGATAATGTACTCATGAAAATAAGAGGCTGGCATTTTAGAGAGCTTATCGTTAAAACTGGAAAGTACATAATCTAAGGTTGGATAGTGGAAGTTGTATTGGTTTGATGGTGGAAGTTGTATCGTTGTGTGGTCTCACCATCAGAGTAAATGCCTTTAGGCTTAATTCAAGAGATAGAAGATTACAGATCTGGGAGGTTCTCGATCCCCCTGCTTGGGTGACCCAACAAGTTTCTATTTGATCATTAAAGTGAGGCTCCTATCAGTGGTGGAGCTAGAGAATGGAGGGGCCCTGGTGCATATACATACATATAAACATATATACACATATACAAACATCACCCCCATACAGCAACCACCCCTCTTAGCATCTATCTCTACATAACACCCAGGTCTTGTCAGCAGCCATTCCCTCTCAGGATCCATCCCTGCACAGCACCCAACCCCTTTAAGCACCCACCTCACATAGCGCCAATCCCTATCTTCTCTGTTCCTCCCTCACAGAACCCATCTCCCTGTACTTTGCTGCCATCTTGCAGCCCTTGCTCTCTTACCTTCTTCCCCAATACACATCCCCAGCATGTTGAATTGCTCCAGACTGCCACCTGTTGGAGCTTCAGTAGAAAAGCTCTTTGTTAAACAGGCACACACAAATTTCAGACTGTGTGTGTGTGTGGTCAAGGATGCACAGGGGTGTCCCAGGGGGTCCCAGGGGGATGGGCCAGGGTGGCCTTGGGGGATGGGCCAGGGTGGGAGGCCCCTACACACCAGAATTTTTTGTTGTTGTCAAAAATACATATTACTAGGCCCTCCGAGAGAAGGCCCTGGTGCACTGCACCACCTGCACCGCTGGTAGATCCGCCCCTGACTCCTACAGTTAGAATAGTGCTTTAAGCACAGCATTTATGATGAACTAGCGGCTTTCCCGTCAAAAATTACTGCAAGAAAATGTTAAGGCTGGGAATGCTGTTTGCCACACAATGCGAGGCACTGCCCATTCTGAGCGCCTTCGGCACTCATCGCGAGCCTCTACCCCTATCTACTTTGGTGCTTTACATTGATCACCTTTGGCACTCATCGCGAACCTCTCCCCCCCCCCTCATTTCGACTTTGGTGCTGTGTAATAATCACCTTCACCCCATTGCGAGCCCCTCATTGATCGCCTTCGGTGCTCATTGCGAGCCTCTCTCCCCCCCCCCCATGTAGTTTAGGGGCCTCCCGATGAGTGTTACTGACTTGGGTTAAGTGTTACTGCCCTGTGTTAAGTGTTACTGGCTTGGGTTAAATCTTAGTGCCTGGGGTTAAGTGTTACTGGCTTGGGTTAAATGTTGCTGGCTTGGGTTAAGTGTTACTGACTTGGGTTAAGTGTTACTGGCTTGCGTTAAGTGTTAATGGCTTCGGGCTCTTTTTTACTGCCTTTGGCCTTGTTCTCATCCTGTTCCATTTTTTCGGCCACCATTTTTTTTCTCGCTTAGGCAATTTTTGATTGTGAAAAAATGGCAAATATGCCTGAAATTAACTTGCAACCTCACTCATAGGCTCCATGGCAAGTGAATTTGAGGCTTATTTGGGCTTTTTTGCTACTCTTTCCCGTTCCGTGGTTCAGCAGTTACATTTGAAATTTAGTGCAGCGCCGCAACTGCGTTGCTTGGTTTGCGAGGCTCGCAGTTGTATCTACGAGCTTCGGTCCTAAGTCCTACGGGCCTTCGCCGCTCATTGCAGGCTCGCAAGATTTAACATTGCGTTACCAACAACCCTTGCAATTACGACAACTATTTATGTGGTTCCACAATGCTGCATCTGTGTACAACATCAGGATGCCCAACAAATAGAGATTATTAACACTAGTAAAATATTTGGGTGGTTATATTGGTGCAGTAACTATTATTGCAGATCAGAGTGCTGCTACTGTGGAAGTAGATGGCAACTGCAAAGATGGGTCTTCTATCTATCTATCTATCTATCTATCTATCTATCTAACTATCTATCCATCTATCCATCTATCCATCTATCTATCTATCTATCTATCTATCTATCTATCTCACTCTTTCTATCTATCTATCTAACTATCTATCCATCTATCTATCTATCTATCTATCTATCTATCTATTTTACTCTTTATCTCTATCTATCCATCTATCTATCTATCTATCTATCTATCTATTTTACTCTTTATCTCTATCTATCTATCCATCTATCCATCTTTCCATCTATGTATCTATCTATCTATCTATCTATCTATCTATCTATCTATCTATCTATATATCTATCTATCGATCTATCTATCTTATTACACTCTTTATCTCTATCTATCTATCTATCTATCTATCTATCTAACTATCTATCTATCTATCTATCTATCTATCTATCTATCTATCTATCTATCCATCTATCCATCTTTCCATCTATGTATCTATCTATCTATCTATCTATATATCTATCTATTTCACTCTTTATCTCTATCCATCTATTATTATTATTATCGTTTATTTATAACGCGCCAACATATTCCGTAGCGCTGTACATAAGATAAGTTCAAGACAAAGATACATACAAGTTAACACATAGTAAAACAACCAGTGTCCATGGTGCTTTTCCTAAAACACCTTGTGGGATTGAAACTCGCAGACTTACATCTTAAAGGTATTGTGTGAGGGAAAGGAGGGAGAGAGATTTGAGAGTGTGTTAGGGTGAGAGGTGATACGCTTCTTTAAAGAGATGTGTTTTTAGAGAGGATTTGAATGATTTGAGGTTGGAGGATAGTCTGGTGGAGCGAGGCAAGGAGTTCCAGAGAATAGGGGCAGCACGAGAAAAGTCCTGAAGGCGAGAATGAGAAGAGGTGACAAGAGTTGTGGAAAGAAGAAGGTCATTAGCAGAGCGAAGAGGGAGTGTGGGGGAGTATTTGGAGATGAGACCAGAAAGGTATGGGGGAGTGCACTTGTTGAGGGCTTTAAAAGTAAGGGTCAGGATTTTAAATTTTATTCTGGAGGCTATGGGAAGCCAGTGGAGAGATTGACAGAGAGGTGATGCCGACACTGAACGTTGTGTACGGAAGACGAGTCTAGCAGAGGCATTCATAATGGATTGAAGTGGAGATAGTCGGGTGGTGGGGAGGCCAGCAAGAAGCGAGTTGCAGTAGTCCAGTCGAGAGATGATGAGAGAGTGTATAAGGATTTTAGTTGTGTCCTGTGTAAGAAAGTGGCGAATTCTGGAGATGTTTTTTAGATGGAGAAGACAAGATTTAGTTAGTGATTGTATGTGAGGGATGAAGGACAGGGCGGGGTCCAAAAGAACCCCAAGACAATGGGCTTGGGAGGAGGGGGTGATGATGTCTTTGTTGACAGTAAGAGAGATGTGAGGAATTGAAGCTGTGGGAGAGGGAGGGAAGATTATGAGTTCAGTTTTAGACATGTTGAGTTTGAGATGGTGGGTGGACATCCAAGAGGATATACTAGAGAGGCAGTTGGAGACATGTGTTAGAAGAGAGGGGGATAGATCTGATGCTGAGAGGTAGATTTGGGTGTCATCTGCGTAGAGATGATATTGCAGCCCAAAAGAGTTTATAAGGGTACCAAGTGAGGAAGTGTAGATGGAGAAGAGGAGCGGGCCTAGTACAGATCCTTGTGGTACGCCAACAGACAGGGAGTAGGTAGAAGAAGAGGTGTCCGAGAAGGAGATACTGAATTTTCGATTTTGTAGGTATGATGAGAACCACGAGAGAGCAGTGTCTCGAATACCGAGGGAGGAGAGGATATGGAGTAGAAGTGGATGGTCAACAGTGTCAAATGCAGCAGAGAGATCTAGAAGAAGGAGAATAGAAAAGTGACCTTTTGACTTGGCAGTAAGCAGGTCATTGGTGACTTTAGTGAGAGCTGTCTCAGTGGAATGTTGGGGCCGAAAGCCGGATTGGAAGGTGTCAAGAAAGGAGTTAGAGGAGATAAAGCTGGTAAGGCGGATATAGACGAGCCGCTCGAGCAGTTTGGAAGCCAAAGGAAGTAGAGAAATAGGGCGGTAGTTAGAAGCAATGTCAGAGTCAGATGAGAACTTTTTGAGGATGGGTGTAATTGTGGCGTGTTTTAGACAAGATGGAAACTTGCCGGTAGTTAGGGAAAGGTTGAAAATGTGTGTGAGAGCTGGGATTAGTGTGGTAGAGAGGGGAGTGATGAGCTGAGATGGAATAGGGTCCTGGGGACATGTAGTGAGGCGAGTGGATGATAGCAGGCTAGCGACTTCATCCTCTGTAGCTGGGGCAAAGCAGTTCAAAGTGGCTGTTGGATTGGGGGAGGGAGAAGAGTGGGTTAGGTTGGAAAGTTGAGACGGTAGAGTTAGTGAGCCACTGTGAGATGAGAGTTCATTGCGGATATTTTGGATTTTATGAATAAAATGGTTGGCAAAGTCTTCAGCTGTGAGAGAGGAAGGGATGGGAGGAGGTGGTGGGTGGAGGAGAGTTTTGAACGTTGCGAACAGACGCTTTGGGTTAGAGGATAGGGTTGATATTAGTGAAGTGAAGTAGTGTTGTTTGGCGAGGTTGAGGGCAGAGGAGTAGGAGCGTAACATAAATTTGTAGTGGAGGAAGTCTGCAGAGGTGCATGATTTCCTCCAGAGCCGTTCAGCGGTGCGGGAGCATTTCTGGATGTATCGTGTTTGAGTTGTGTGCCAAGGTTGTGGAAGAGAGCGAGAGCGTCTTTGTGTGGTTATGGGGGCAAGGGTATCAAGGATGGAAGAGAGAGTAGAGTTGTAAAGTGAGAAGGCAGTGTCAGGGCAGTTGAGGTAGGTGATGGGGCTGAGAAGGGGTTGGATATTAATGGAGAGCTGAGTAGGGTCAAGTGCTAGCAGGTTTCTGTTCGTGATGGTGGCAGGGGTAGGAGAGGGGTGGTGGGAGGAAGAAGCGGTGAGGTTAAAGATAAGTAAGTGATGGTCAGATAGAGGGAGTGGATGGGTGACTGGGTTGGAGGCTGTGCTGAGATTGGTGAAGATAAGGTCAAGAGAATGTCCAGCATGATGAGTAGAAGAATCTGTTAGTTGTGAGAGGCCGAGGGAAGAGGTGAGTGCAAGCAGTTTGGCTGCTGCTGGGGAGGGGGGGAGTGTCAATGGGAATGTTAAAATCTCCAAGTACCAGTGAAGGAACATTGGAGGAGAGAAAGTGAGGGAGCCAGGCAGAAAAGTGATCAAGAAATTGAGAGGGAGTGCCAGGGGGGCGATAGATCACGGCAACACGTAGAGAGATAGGTGAGAAGAGGCGGATTGTATGCACTTCAAAGGATGAGAATTGGAGGGATGGGACAGGGGGTAAGAGGTGGAAGGTACAGCGAGTGGAAAGCAATACACCCACACCACCACCTTGCTTGTTCCCAGGTCTGGGTGTGTGGCTGAGGGGAAAACCACCATAAGAGAGTGCTGCAGGGGAGGCAGTGTCTGAGGATGAGAGCCAGGTTTCCGTGAGAGCCAATAGATTGAGGGAGTTGGAGATGAATAAGTCATGAGTGAAGGTGAGTTTATTGCAGATAGACCGTGCGTCCCAGAGGGCGCAGGAGAGAGGTAGAGTAGAAGGTTTGTGACATGTGATGGATATCAGATTCTGGGTGTTACGGGTGTTTGCTGGCCATGAACCAGAGCGTGGCTGACAGCGAGTGGAGATGAGTGAGGGACCTGGGTTAGGGGATATATCTCCCGCAGCCAGGAGAAGGAGTAGTGAGAGGGAGAGAAGATGGGACTGGGACTTACAGTGTTGTTTCTGCTTGTGAGTGTTAGGGAGGGGATGATGTTGTGACTGGAGGAGAGAGAGGAGCTCATGGGAGCAGAGAAGGGGAGAGGAGAGCAAGGAAGGTGAGATAGTAATATTGTTAGGGACATGATATGGAGAGACTGCAAAAGAAAGTCTGAGAGAGAGGCAGTAGGTCATAAGAAAGAGGAAAGAGTGAGAAAGCATTGTGACAGTGTGTAAGCTCAGAAGAAAGATAGGATGATTTAGTGATAGTGGGGTAAGAATTATTGTCCTAAGATAAGAAGTAGTGTTGATATAGGTTCAGGAGCAAGGAGGAGAGTGTGATAAGGTTAATCAGAATGAGGGTGGTGGGTGAGTATCTAAGAGACTTTATTAATTGGGTTTTTAGTAGCTGATCTATCTATTTTACTCTTTATCTCTATCTATCTATCTATCTATCTATCTATCTATCTATTTTACTCTTTATCTCTATCTATCTATCTATCTATCTATCTATCTATTTCACTCTTTATCTCTATCTATCTATCTATCTATCTATCCATCTATCTATCTATCTATATATCTATCTATTTCACTCTTTATCTCTATCTATCTATCTATCTATCTATCTATTTCACTCTTTATCTCTATCTATCTATCTATCTATCTATCTATCTATTTCACTCTTTATCTCTATCTATCTATCTTTCTGTCTGTCTCTGCATGTAGACATTTCTGTTTGCATGCTCACACTATTCCATGGCATAGCATTGGCAAGTTCAGACTGCGTTCTACTCTATAAACATGTGGTGCCCTAGGCCTGAGTTGGCCTAGGCAGACATACATCTACACTAGTGTATATTTTGATGGATATTTTCACTATGTGAAAGTCGAAGCTGCATCTGAATACATCTGAGGGATAACATCATTAAATAACTGCCCTGCTGATAAATTGCCCAAATAACCTCTGTAGTTTTGCAGCTATTTCCATGCAACATTTACATGGCACCTTCAGTGCAATATCTGATATCTGTGAGTGAGGACCTTAAGACTCCAATGTTTAGTTCAGTGCTATGTCCTAATGTCCTAGTGTAGGAAAGCTTGTAGTTTGTAATCTCTATCACTAGTGAGAACCATCTCCTATCACCTAACTTATCCTATTACAGAATTCAGCCCAATGTTACAATATAGATGGGCACTAGAGATTGGTGAGTATTTCACTCACATAAAGTACATCCAACTCCTTCAAAATCATTTTTAGCTTTTTGTGTTACTTGTAGCAAAAATGGTAAAATCCCTGGGGGATTTGTTGGTAATAGAGGTATAGATATCAATGATGTGTGTTTTGGAGTTCAATAGAGGATGGTTTTCTAGTTGTAAAGATATAAAATGGTCTCTGGCACCATGAAAGAGCCCAAGGGCCACACGATGTCCCGGGTCACCTGTTGCACACTGCTATGCTAGAAGCTATCTACAGTCAGGTGTTAATGTGCAGGAGGTGAAAATCTCACCTTCAGGCTAGGCTATGATCAACTAATGTTGCCAACAAGGAGCTTGGAGCTCCTGAATATGAAATGCTCAGAATGAGTATAAGCCATCCACATATGACTGCTCCACTAATGTTATTTTAGTAGTCACACAGAAAGAATACAAAAGAGAAACATTATATATATATATATATATATATATATATATATATATATATATATATATATATATATCACTATAATAGTTATCAGTGTTGCGGACGTTTGCAATGTTGGTAATGCACTGCTTCCCTCGGAAAGCGAGGTGAGCCGTCGATGTACGCACTACTTAGTTCAAGCGCAGCACTTAGTTCAAGCACGTAACTATAAACCCCCCAAAATAAGGAAATCATGTACAAAACATTATACAACACTCACACACAGCACAGGGGGAGAGACCGGAAGCCTGGGAGTGAGGTTGCAAATGAATTAGACCCATATTTGGCTTTTTTCATCACTCGAAAATCTCCTATTGAAGGAGAAAAATGGCGGACGAAAAACGTGAAATTTCTGAAACAGCATGAAAATGAGGCTCAGCAACACCAGTCACGCAGAACTTTCTCGATGGCAAAGACAGTAACACTTACACCAACAATGGCAGTCAGCGCGTAACACGCAAATATTCAGCAGCCACACAGATCAGAAACACATAGGGAAGGGACAGGGGAGATGCTGGAAAGAGACACATGGCATTCCCAAGCACTAAACTTGCAGGTTAATGAACCCTGCAATGAGTGGCCCGTACAGTAGGCGAGACAAGAGGCTCGCAATGAGCGCCACGCGAGGAGCGGAAGACCCTTGCAATGAGCGTCAAAGGCGCTCATTGCGAGACACGCGATAAGAGTCTAAGGCGCTCATTGTGGGAATCACGATGTGCGCAGAACGTCATCATTGCAAAACAGGAAAGTTTAAGTACAAGGGGGGAGAGGCTCGCAATGAGCGCCGAAGTTCAGAGGATCAAAACCATTGCCAGCCTTACAATTTTATTCCCGTCATTGATGAAAGGAAAGTTACTAGTATATATATATATATATATATATATATATATATATATAGTAAAAAAAAAAAAAATTGTGTTCACATTTGAGCCACGGACACTTGTTTCATGTCCAGAATTCAGAGAAATACAGTTATTACACTGCATTCTGGGAACCTGGATAGGGACATGCAAATGTGTCCACAAAGACTTCACTCTTTAATGTTTAAAAAAAATTGCTTTATATACTATGGCCCTCATTCAATTGCAATTTGGCCAATTGAATAGGGCTCTAAATAGGCACACAACATATTTTATTAAAGAAGTTTTTAGTTAGTGAAAATCTATCCAAAAGCAAGGTTTTCACTAACTAAAAATATCTTTAAAAAAATATGCTATGTGCTTATTTAGAGCCCTATTCAATTGGCCAAATTGCAATTGAATGAGGGCCTATATATATATATATATATATATATATATATATATATATATATATATAGTGAATAAATTGTACATCTGTGTTCACATTTGAATGTCTAAAACAAGTTAAAAAAAACTGCTTCCAGCTCAGAATTCAAGGAAAAAAGGTTATTACACTGCATTCTGGGAAACTGGGCTGGGACATATATATATATGGGCTGGGACATATATATATTTGGTGCATATAAATACATATAAACATATATACACATATACAAACATCACCCCCATACAGCAACCACCCCTCTTAGCATCTATCTCTACATAACACCCAGGTCTTGTCAGCAGCCATTCCCTCTCAGGATCCATCCCTGGACAGCACCCAACCCCTTTAAGCACCCACCTCACATAGCACCAATCCCTATCTTCTCTTTTCCTCCCTCACAGAACCCATCTCCCTGTACTTTGCTGCCATCTTGCAGCCCTTGCTCTCTTACCTTCTTCCCCAATACACAACCCAAGCATGCTGAATTCCTCCACACTGCCACCTGTTGGAGCTTCAGTAGAAAAGCTCTTTTTTAAACAGGCACACACAAATTTCAGACTGTGTGTGTGTGTGTATGTGTGTGGTCAAGGATGCACAGGGGTGTCCCAGGGGTTCCCATTGTGGCCTTGGGGGATGGGCCAGGGTGGGAGGCCCCTACACACCAGAAATTTTTGTTGTTGTCAAAAATACATATCACTGGGCCCTCCCAGAGAAGGGCCCTAGTGCACTGCACCACCTGCACCGCTGGTAGATCCGCCCCTGACTCCCACAGTTAGAATAGTGCTTTAAGCACAGCATTTATGATGAACTAGCGGCTTGCCCATCAAAAATGACGGCAAGAAAATGTTAAGGCTGGGAATGCTGTTTGCCACACAATGCAAGGCTCTGCCCCCTCTGAGAGCCTTCGGCACTCATCGCGAGCCTTTCCCCCTATCTACTTTGGTGCTTTACAATGATCACCTTTGGCACTCATCGCAAGCCTCCCCCCCCTCCCCCATTTCTACTTTGGTGCTTTGCAATAATCACCTTCACCTCATTGTGAGCCTTGCATTGATCGCCTTCGGTGCTCATTGCGAGCCTCTCTCCCCCCCCCCGTGTAGTTTAGGGGCCTCGCGATGAGTGTTACTTACTTGGGTTAAGTGTTACTGCCTTGGGTTAAGTGTTACTGGCTTGGGTTAAATCTTAGCAGCTGGGGTTAAGTGTTACTGGCTTGGGTTAAATGTTACTGGCTTGGGTTAAGTGTTACTGACTTGGGTTAAGTGTTACTGGCTTGGGTTAAATCTTAGCGGCTGGGGTTAAGTGTTACTGGCTTGGGTTAAATGTTACTGGCTTGGGTTAAGTGTTACTGACTTGGGTTAAGTGTTACTGGCTTGGGTTAAATCTTAGCGGCTGGGGTTAAGTGTTACTGGCTTGGGTTAAATCTTAGTGCCTGGGGTTAAGTGTTACTGGCTTGAGTTAAATGTTACTGTCTTGGGTTAAGTGTTACTGACTTGGGTTAAGTGTTACTGGCTTGCGTTAAGTGTTAATGGCTTCGGGCTCTTTTTTACTGCCTTTGGCCTTGTTCTCATCCTGTTCCATTTTTTCGGCCACCATTTTTTTTCTCGCTTAGGCAATTTTTGATTGTGAAAAAATTGCAAATATGCCTGAAATTAACTTGCAACCTCACTCACAGGCTCCATGGCAAGTGAATTTGAGGCATATTTGGGCTTTTTTGCTGTTCTTTTCCATTCTGTGGTTCAGCAGTTAAATTTGTAATTTAGTGCAGCGCCGCAACTGCGTTGCTTGGTTTGCGAGGCTCGCAGTTGCATCTACGAGTTTCGGTCCTAAGTCCTACGGGCCTTGCATTGCAGGCTCGCAATATTTAACATTGCATTACCAACAACCCCGCAATTACGGCAACTATTTATGTAATTCCACAATGCTGCATCTGTGTACAACCTCAGGATGCCCAACACATAGAGATTATTAACACTAGTAAAATATATGGGTGGTTATATTGGTGCAGTAACTATTATTGCAGATCAGAGTGCTGCTACTGTGGAAGTAGATGGCAACTGCAAAGATGGGTCTCCAGCTAAGGTACCCATCACTTCTTCAGCGTGTATCTCTAGGTCGGCCGTCTCTGATGTTCAGTATCCACTATGTATGAGCATGTCCACTTAATGTAACATAGGAATTACAGGAGCAAGGGAAGAAGATTGAATTAAAACACATTTTAAAATGGCATAGTAATAAATAATTAGGAACATATGTATACAGTTCTACCTTCTGCACTTACACAGCTTCTAATGTTGTTAGTTTCTTACATACAATCATCTGGTTTCCTCTATAGAAGCCCCCCACATCTACACTTTTCAACACAAGATGGTGGCAGATGTTCATTGAAACTGGTCAGACTAGGACATTAAGCAACTTAGATACCACATACATCAAATCCCCTTTTCCACACCACAATGCCGTTCTTCTATATTACTTAAAAACACTAACCCATCATGTTTATTACTTATTGAGTACTGTATCCTATAAGGCTTAACTGGTTTGCCTGCTACTTCTAGTGACTTTAGGGTTAAAGCAGATATTGTTGTTCTGCATCTTTTCTGCTGCCTGCTGATCTTATGATTTTATGGTTATACACTTGGAGGCAAAGCAATTTCTTCATAGCCATAAGCGTTACTTCTAAGTTAAGCAAAATGAGCAGTCCTCTCTTTCAGCTCAAACACAAATGCTACTTAATTAGTCTACATCTTTATATAGAGATTGTGATGTGGACCAAGGCAAGACAATGTAATCCCCATAGCTATCCTCACCAGGCACTTGGTCTCCTTCTGCATCAGAATAGATACATCCTCGTAATGCTTCAAATTGAAATATATTAGATTTTTTATTTTTTTGCAAAGCAAATAAATTACATAAATGTAAGGAAAGTAATACTAAAGCCGACACTGAAAGAGATAATAAACAATGTGTTTGTCTTAGCCTGGCTGGTGAATTGAAGACATTTGAGAGAAAATATAAACAAGGACTGATATTTCTATTCTAATTTGATTTATATTAAAATATTGATACATAATAACCTTTTGTCATATTGAGACCATAATCTTTTTTTTTTTCACCTCGCACTCTGTGTGTTGTACCTCGAGGTTCAGTCCTAAGCCTCCTCCTCTTCTCCATCTACACCTCCTCCCTTGGCACTCTAATACAATCTTTTGGATTTCAATATAATTTCTATGCAGATGATACTCAAATCTACCTCTCAGCACCAGATCTATCCCCCTCTCTTTTAGCTCAAGTTGCCAACTGCCTCTCTGGCATATCCTACTGGATGTCTGCCCGTCAACTCAAACTTAACATGTCTAAGCCTGGGCTCCTAATCTTCCCACCTTCTACTAGAGCGTCCTATCCTCAAACATCTCTCACTGTTGATAACACCATCACCACTCGCACCTCCCATGCCCGATGTCTTGGGCTTCTACTGGACACCGCCCTGACCACTATGTAGCCATACCTCAAAAGCTCACTCAAGCACAGGCACAGAGATGGCTTACTTTTCTTCACTATTTGAAGATACGTTCTATAAATTCTCAATGATAGTGACAGTTATACCTTAACAGAAACATTTGTACATTTTTAACCAGGATTAATAAATTATTATTAATTTCTTTTAATTTTCAGATGAGATGAAGCTTTGTCAAAACTCACCATGAGAAAATGGTCTGACGGGTAGGTGGTCCCAGTAAGCACTTTGCGGGACTCCTCTTAAAGTTTAATCTAACCCAACTACTATAAAGTCTTTCTAAAGCTGAGGATTCCTGCTATTGGTCAGTTGGAACATAAGGGAAACATTGAACATTTAATAACCATGATCAGACAATAGTAGTCTGTGCTGTAGTTACATTTTACTTCCAGGCAGATTGATCTATATTAGAAGCTGTATATGGGTTTAGAATTCCCTTGGCCTATGCAGGGAATAGTTTTGGGATGAAATAATATACACTATAGGCTTCAATGTAAAGAGGAGATTATTCACTGAATCTGTGAGTTTTTTCCCCAAATTTATTTAGTGCAGCTTTTTTCGTTACTTTTGTTTTTCACTTCTAGAATTCATATGTCTCAGCATTTTTGTATGACTTAGTATAAGTTACATTTTAACTTGTGTAATAATGTGACCAATATTCAGTACACACTTAAACCACTGTCTCTTCATCTTCTTGTTATTTTTAGTATTGTATATTATTACAGTAGTATTATTATTATTATTATTATTATTAATAACCTTTATTTGTATTGCACCAACATATTCCATAGCGCTGTACACAGGATAAGGACAAGGAAGAATACAATGTTAACAAACTGCAGAAAAATGGAGGGCCCAGTTTTGAGCTTAGAATCTTTGCAGGAAGTGCTTTTTTCCAAAGCACCCTACAAGATTGGAAACTCGCTACTTACAATCTAAAGGCAATGGAATAGGCAGAAACTTGGGGAGCAACAGATAGGGGATAACAGATAGGGGATAGCAAGGGTGAGGAAGAAAGTGAAAGTAGGAAGGTATGTGACATTGTGAGGTGAATGGCTCAGGTGTGTAATATGTTATCTGTCCCTAGTGGTCAGATAATGTAACATCAATACTGTGGGTATTTTGATTTGGTGTCCTGTTGATTTGTATTTACTCTATTGCATGTAGAGTTACATCAATGTGTAAATGGGTATTTCCTCAAAGTCTATAGACACAAAATATTTCTTGCAGAAGGATTCATTAAAGGCTGTGGGGACAATCGTTTGGCAACGTCATTAATGCCTGTGAAGCAAATAAGTACTTAGAGCCCCATTCAATTGCGATTTGGCCAACTGACTAGGGCTCTTTTTTACAGAAGTTTTCTTCTGTAAAAATAATATGCTATGTGCTTATATGGGCCCTATTCAATTGGACAAATCGCATTTGAAGGAGGCCCTTAGAGTTTAAAAGTTTAATATGGCCAACAGTTTCTTGTAATTTAGATCCAAGGAAAAATTAGTACAGAACATATATTGTAGTGACTTTCCATGATTGCAGAAATAATACCTTACAGTTCTCATCAATTTTTCATTCATAACAATGGAAGTTGAGGGTTTGCGATGAGTAGAGATGAAGCAAACTTTTAATTAAAAAATATCTGCAATTTCATTCTGTAGCTGTATTGAAGTTATTCCTAACCATGTAATCATTTACATTAAATCCAGCTGTTTTTGCTAATTGATATCAGACTACCACACTAGTTGCACCAGACACCTGCCCTAAAACAATGTACAGCTTCCTTTTGCAAGGATCCAATGAAAGTTTAAGGAAACCAATCATGTTCTATAGAGTAGATCCGCTAACCCAATGCCAACAAATCGTTTCTAATAGGGGTCAACCTGTAAAATGTATTGGACATTCGGTAAATGAGTGGGCACAAGTCAGGTTTTGGTTAATTCTATGAGAACAAATAATTTCTTGTAAAGGGAACACTATGTTAAAGGATCCTGTGCAAATTGTAAGCAGGTGCATTGTGTCTCTTAGTATTGGATATGGTCTTTGTATTGATAGAGCTCTGCGTGCTTGGTGGGGAGGGGGTAGGAGGCTGGGAGCAGCCCCAAGTTACCTGCTGTGAGCTGAGACACAGACCAAGCCAGACAGATCCATCACTTCCTAGTGCCTGACACAGCACAGTATTGTGGAATTAATTCTCTTCCACAGCCGTCTCAGTTATTAGACTCCACACTCAGCTTGACTCTCCCTAGTATTCACAATTTGGCTTTCCTGTTTATTACTTCTACAAAGTTTGGCAGCATGATAAATATTTTGTCTGGTCCTCCCACATATATAAACTAATCCTCAGAGCATTAAAGACACCTCCAAAGTCACTGAGCTTATCCTATGAGTGATGTGAGGCTTCCTCAGAACAAGCCAGAGAAAATTTATTTTTCATAAAATGTGAATTTTATTGTCTTTAAAAAATTATATTTACGAAGGTTTAATATCCTGGTGATGTTTTGGTATCATTTTCAATAGTATTCGCTAGCAAGATCTGTTTTATTTAGTTCCTTTTCCTGATATTGATTGCTTAAAACTGGAACTTAAGAAAACAGAATGTATATATGAAGTGTCCAACAGTTTATTATGGCAGCAGAAAGAAATAGGCCAAATATTATAGAAAACTTAGTACCATAGTTAGGCTTAAATAATGCTGCTGAAAATGATTAATTCAGTTTTATAAAATGATCACCCTGGCCCACCCTAGTCTAAATACCATTAATATACTATAGAATAAAGACAACAGATACCAGAAGCCTTGCATAAAAATAACTAGAGAATGTATGAAAGTAATTTCCACTTACGGTATCTAAGAGCTTGGCAGGACTTCTGATGGGCAGTTTTAGATATGTTACTAGAACACAACTGGTCTTCATTTACATATACAGTCCTGGGGTGCAGAGAGCTTGACCAGTGACCAGAGCCTGATGGAGAAGGATCTTGAAGAAAAAACTGACTATAGGGGTATTATATAGCATACAGTATATAGCAACTAGCGACTTGCCATTCAAAAATGACGGCAATAACATTTTAAACCTGGCAATGCTGTTTTGGCCAACCTGCAACTTTTGGGCCTCGCAATGAGCGCCGAAGGCTCTCCCCACTCTCTCACCCCTGTGTCTGTTTCCCCCTCTCTCCCTCCACAACTCTTTGCCCCCTCTCCCTCCCCTGGAATTTTTTTCCCTTATCTCTCTCCCCTGTGTCTCTTTCACCCCTCTATCACCCCTGTGTCTCTTTCCCCCATACTCCCTCCTCTGTGTCTCTTTCCACCCTCTCCCTCCCCTGTGTCTTTCTCCCACCTCTCCCACCTCTGTGCTCCTGTTTCCATTTACGGGTGTGAAATCATATGCAGGCTTGGGAAATTGATAATTTTCCCCAAGCCCAAAATGGGTTTCCGATTTACGGGCTTGAAAAAAAATAACGGCTTTATGGTTGCCATTTTTTTCATGCTTAGCCGTTCTGAGACCGGCAAAAAATGCCAATTAAATAGTAAATTAGCTTGCAACCTCACTTCCAGACTCCCTGCCTCTCCCCCTGTGCTGTGTGGGAGGTTGTAAGTTAATTTTCCAATTAATTGGCCTCTTTTGGCGGTCTCCCAACAGCTTGCGAGTTAGGGGCTTGAAAAAAATGGCAGCCGTTAAACCTGTAATTTTCTTGAAGCTTGTAACTCGTAAGCCGTTCGGAGCCTCTCTCTCCCTTTATGTTACAGGCCTTGCAATGAACGCCTTAGGCCGTTATCGCAAGCCCCGGAATGAGCACCTTGGGCGCTCATTGCAGCCACATCAAGCCCATCACATTGCAGCACGTCAAGCCAGTCACGTACGGGCCTCGCAATAAGCGCCTTTATACTCATATTTTTAATTGCTTCCACCAATTAATATGGGATTGGAGAGAGGGAGAGTATTTAAACATGCTTCCGGACTGATACACTGTATTAAAATCTGAATCAATGTAGCACTAAATATTAATGTTTTTCATCCAATAGTTTTTCCAAATAAGCACAGTTAATGAATGAAATCAAAAGAACTATATTTTACTCCAAAGAATTCTCCATTTTACACAAGTTCATTTTTTAAGTCTCAATTTGTTCTATAGCAGTCTAACCTACCAACATGCAGATAAAGAAAGTTGTACGGAAAAGAAAAATATGTATGTTGTCCCTAGGAATTGACATAAGAAATGGCCACCAAATCAGCATAGATATTGTATTACTATTTTTTATTTCTATATACAAATCTGTCCTTACACCATATTATTCCAGGACAGAATATTGTAACAAACCTGTCAGAAATTCAGATATTTCCATCTGTTTATATTGATCTTCTATGGCAATCAAGGTGCAGGGCGATTAATCTTCAATTACATTTCATGGAGATCTGCATTAATAATATTCTCTTAAACAGACCTTACAAAGTAACTTAGGGCCTCATTTAATTGCAAGCCCGTAATCACCTTTAACCCAAAATTTTGGCTGCAGGTTAATTAGTTTAAACTCATTCAATTGTCTCTAACTCGCAATTGCCCTCTCACAGCCTCCATGCACTTGTAAGTAAGATTTCAGGGGGCGTGATCATATCAAATGACAAGATTTAAGCAAGCCCGTAATTGACTTCTTAGACACAGCCAATGGTAAATGAGACCTTCATCATGACGTCAGTAAAATATGGAACTTATACTACAATTCATTAGTGTTTAGAAGTAAAGTTTGTGATCGGACTCACAATTCAGCAATGTAGAAATCAATAAAAATCATTAAAGCAACTGTTATAGTCCATGCAGGTTCCATGATATGTATTAACCCCTTGATTCCCGAGATTGACATAACACAGAAATAAAAGTTAAAAATAATTATTTTTTATTGCAGATTTGAAAGTTTGAGACCTGTGTCTTTCTGTGCTTTCCTTGTATTTTAAAGTACAGTAGAGTGTGTTTAATAGCTTCTGCGGTTGTCAGAACTAGTTTCTAACCCGCTTGCAAGTTCTATCTAGTACTAATATTTTTTTGATACATTTTCGAGTTGCGGTTCAGATTTCATTTGCAAGCTACTTGAACTTTTGAAATTAAATATTCATTTTGAGTCTTTAGCACTGTTAACTTTTGCAAGCTTGAAAAATCACTGGAGGAGATAGGGCTAAGTTACATCTTTGGCTGGCCCACAGTGATTTTAGGCAGGTAACTCTCCATTGGAATGTGAGTAGCTGAATGTAGCCAACTGAATATCTATAACATTTACAAGATGCTTTTTGAGATCAAATAATTGCAATTTGGCCGATCGAATGGGACCTTAAGTAACTTAGGTCCTTATTCTATTCCCTATTTCATAACGTTACACAGGCAAAATGTGCACAGCAACTCTCCCTATCTATTCTATTCACCCTGTTGTTATTGATTGTGAGTCAAGTAAGTTACCTGTAATGGCTACAGACAAGCTATACCCCCAAATTATGGCAAACGTTCCCATTTCCCATGATTTTACATCATTAAGAGTGAACCTTCCTTAGTTTTAAACCAAATCGGTGTTCAGTTGAGACTTTACTGATGACTTATAATCTCAAAAAAACTGAAGGAAAATTTACTGGCGCTAATAGTTAAAAGTTTTGAAACCATTTCTGAGAGCTGCAGCAGCAGTTACAGAGACGCTAAGGCACTAAAAAAACAATTTAAAAAGTATGGAAGTTCATCAGAATTTGACGCTTAACAGTCCCATAGGCATATATGTGGAATTTAAAAATATTTTTATTTTTATGTTTGTGTCATTATACAATATCCAGGGTAATACAGACCCAGTACTCCAGAGGTTATTACATATCAGTAAACCCACATGGACTAAAACAGATGCTCTAATGCATTGTCTATTGAAAGTCTAGCCCTATCTGCATATTTACTTATCTACTCACAAAATGCTTACTTGCATTTATGGGTGCTTATTCTTACTCATTGTACTTATATATTCAATATCCTGGTGTTCTCATTTTCTAATGGTTCCTTGAGTGGTGTCTCATCAGTAGCTTAAGTAAAATGCCAGGTTTGGTGTAATATTACAAGAAGGCACATCATTCTACACCTACAGTCCCATTAAATTCCCTCAGAGTGTAAAACCGTAACCAGTAACGGAGCCCGCAAGACTTACGGCTATTAAATTGCCCTTGTAAAGCTACCCGCAAATGATCTGCGGTTTACAGGCGGAAAAACCCTACGGGATGTCGAAATCTGACCTACGTTGCTGCAAATCCTTTGATCCGTCAATCTGTAACTGTTACGGTTTGAAATAGCTATTAAATTGCTACAAATCCACTGGCGTTCAAACTCATAACTCACAAATGGAGCCAAAATGACGACGAGTACTAGAGAGGACCCGCAAGGGAGTTAAAGTCCTATCCGTAGCACTGTAAATGCGAATATCAGTAATCAATGTGTTAATACATATAATACATAATATATATTTATTGATTTATTAATTTTGCATTGTGTCTGGAATGCGGGTTCGATCAAAACTCGTAACTGAAACCCGTAAGTCTTTGTAATCTAACCTCCATTTCTCAGTGATGTAATGATGACAATCTTTTTTACCATTGGCTCCATCTATACCCGTAACTAGGTGTGACTAATTGATCATGTTCACGGCCGCACATGCAACGTGCGCAAAAATGGTTTACAGGCTTGGGTCTCCATCCTGTAATTTGCGGCGTGGTTGAATGTAATAGCTCTGTAACGCTGTAGAATTTCAAGCCTGCAGGGTTTGCGGGTGTCCTGTAGCCATTACGGGCTTGGAATTTAATGGGGCTGCTAGTATGTTACTGACAAGACAGCATTCACAGATGTGGGGTTAGATCTATAATATTGCAAGTGAACTGAACTGAATACGTCTGTAACATTATTAAAAAAAGCTCCCCTAGTCGAAATTACATTTGTAAGTAGTTACTCGTCTCGAAATTAATAGGGCCCTTAGTAATTGAGGTAGAAAAAGACATTTAGGGCTTCTTTAAATTGTCAAAATTGTAATTACTGAAGCCTATAACGTAGCCCGCAAAAGTTACTGCTACTAAATTGGCCTCTTTTAGCTACGGGCAATTGATCTGCAGATTACAGGCTGAAAAACATCTGCGGTTGTAAAAATCGTAACACCGACCCATCTAAGCCTTTGATCTGTCAAGCCCACAAAGGTTAAAATCTCTAAAATCATAAATCGCTATTAAATTGCTACAATTCCTTAAGTCCGCATTGTTTTCACACCCGTATATGGCAAATGTAGCCAAAAATCCTATGCGTACTAGAGAGGACTCGCAAGGGGATTAAACACCTGATCGTAACACTATAAAAGCAAATAAAAACTCAATACTGCACTTTAAAATATGGGGAAAGCGATGAAAGACATTCGAATGAATTGCACAACAGCCTCATGATCGCAAATCTGCAATCAAAAATTATTATTTTCCGTTTTTTTTTCCGTGTTATATCAATCTCGAAATCAAGGAGTTAATACATATCAGGCCACCCACATGGACTATAAAATTTTCTTAATTCATTTTTATTGAATTTTACATTTCTTGATTGCGAGCCAGATCGCATATTGGTCTTCTAAACACTAATTGTTGTTTAAACGTCATGTTTTATTGACGTCATTATGACGGTCTCATTTACTATTGGCTGTGTCTAAATTGTAATTTACGGGCTTGCTTAATGGATCATGATCATGCCCTGAAATACTTCATATGGAAGCATAACTTACGGTTTGGGATTTCGGCTATGTAGCTGAGGATTTTTTCATTTTAATAGCTCTGTAACTGTTGCATATTTTGGAATTTAATGAAGCCCAAAGTCCATCAGGTTCAACCTATTTAGATCTCCTCTGAACTGTTAATTGATACAGAAGAGGCCAATACAAAACCCCATTGAAACATTGCCATTATCTCATAAGGGGGAAAAACATTCCTTCCTGACACCAAAATTCTGGCAATCAGATTGCCACATGGATCAATACATGTCCTGCTCTAGTTATCAGTGGCGGAGCTAGAGAATGGAGGACCCGGTGCAAAAAAAAAGTTGACTCCACCTCCCCCCTGAGGAGGGGGTTGTAAAAATGTGTTTGTGCTGCCCTCCTTGGTACCGATTCACCAAGTGTCCATTCCCAAGACGCCTTCCCATAAGATCTCCCCTCCCTAAGTCCCCCCCATAACAGCACCACTCCCCAAGAACCTTTCCTAAAGCTTGTAATTATCTAACATATTTTAATGGGTTTCTTTTAACAAAACTATTTCTGCTCCATTTTTTAGATGTTTTCAAACTCCTTTCATGTTATAGGGATGTTAATACCAAGATAAAATATTAACCAGTTACTTATTTAATGATAAATAAAAAGGAGAAAACCATAAGGGAGATAGGCAAGGTCATATGCAAAAAGACAAATATATAGAGTCATCATTATATATTCAGTCACATTAAATCCTCAGATAAATACTTATTAATATAATCAAATTCTTATTTAAGAGCAATCAAAACTAACCTAAAAACATAGTTTCAGTGCAGATCAAGCTTTAATGCCATAAACTCCAAACACAAATTGCTAAACTCACACTTGGCCGAGCAGAGAACCTGCTCAGTATGTGCATTGTGGCAGCTCCTCTGGGGATAAGGTCACTTGGTCCTCAGGCTTGTCACACATTCCAGGACATTGCCAATGCATAGAGTGGAAAACGAAGATAAAACCACCATCCTGTGCAGTATAATGGAAATATTAATAAATTGTGCTTTGGTCCCTCTCTTGCCCTGCCTCTTCCATGTGTGGGTCCCTCAGCTGCTTCATACACGGTCAGCCCCTCTCTAGTCTCGCCTCTTCCTTAGGCGGGCTCTCGGCAGCTTTATAAGCGCTTCCTGTTTGCACCTCAGCTCATTTGGCCCTGTGTTATGCAGGGTGCTACTGCTCCGTTTGTTTTTTGGCCTTTTCAGATATCTCACTTGAGCTGTTTACACCTCTGCTCATTCTGTCATCTACCTTTATTTGCTTCTCGCCACCATTTTCAGCTGTCTCATTTCAGAATCTGTGCATATCTCCTCGTAACTGCTTTGCCTTGAAGCTTCTATATATCCTGCCTTCAGCATCTGTGCATATCTCCTCATAACCACTTTTCTTGCCCGAAAGGGCACTCTCATTGCTGGAGAGCGATGGTTCCTCTTGAGGTAAGATATCCTGACTTCCTTACACTTTTCTACTACAGATCTGGGCCTGAACCTACTTGTCTATGCCCTTGTCCAGTCGAAAGGTAGCACTTCAGCTTCCCTACGCCTCATTCACGTGGTTTCTGGACCAGATCTACTAAATTTCTACCCTCCTTTACGCTCTCCTATCGGCCTTCTCCGGGCATTACTTCTGTCACCTAAATACCATGCAGAGCCTCCTGCTGTGCAGTTTCTGGCTCCTTTTCTTGCCAGAGAGGGCCCTATCATTGCTGGAGAGCAATGGTTTATCTCAAGGTAAGTTATCCTGACTTCCTTACGCTTTCCTACTATAGATCTGGGCCGAACCCTCTTGTCTATGCCCTTGTCCACGTTCAAGGTAGCACTCCGGTTTCCCTACACCTCATTCACGTCTACCCTCCTTACGCTATCTACTCGGCCATCTCTGGGCATCACTTCCAATACCTCCATAAATTCTATATTCGCCTTCGCTAAGGCCACGCCTCAATCACGCTTTCATAGTCCCATTCCCTAGGCTCAACCACATTTGCAAGCCCCGTATCAGCTTTTGCTAGTCACCACCGCACCGCTCCTTCTCATAAGTTCTACACTAGCCCTCTCAGTTATTGCCGCTAATGTCTTTTCATGTATCGCCTAATACGCCTTCCCTCCAGTAGACTCCTCCTCAGTCTCATCTGGCCCTTTGAGCAGACTGACACTTCTCGGCCACCCCTCGCCATGTTATACACTTGTCCGATAGGGCATTCTATAGGTGGAGGGCCATGGTTCTTATCACTACCCTGATCATTTGACCGTTGAGAGAGGGCCCCTCCCACTAATACCAGATAACATTCTTCACCTGACCACGAACACTTAAAATTGGATTCTTACATTCTCTTTGTCATAAAACCGTGCGTAACATGACCCATGGTGTAGAGCAAGTGATGATGCCACAAACGCGGCCAACTTCAAGGCCCTTGCAAGTGTCTATGTGAAACGCTTCCACGTCACTTGTTTCACCAGCGGTTTCACCACGACTGTGGGAAAGTGAACTTAAGACGGTGATTTGTGATACACTGTGTTTTATATCTAAAGGAAGAGGAGAAGTATTAAGTATGAGAATGATTCCACCTTCCTGTGTAGAAAACAGGAACATCTTGACAAACTTCATGTTGGGGCACTTAGGCCCAAGAAACTATGAGCAAGTTTCCCAGCATAAAACCCATAATACATTTCTGCTTTGCTGTCCTTCTTTTGGAATGATGATTTAAGTTATTCTCAATAAAGCTGGATTTTAATGTTTTGCATTCTGTTTGAAGCTTGAAATATATATGTATTTCTAAATATATTTATTTCTCAAGGTATCATTTTTATTCTTTATGAAGCCATCATTTGTGACAGGTTGCTCAGTCTTGTTTGTACTATACATTTCTATCTAGCTCCTACCTTCCAGTCGGCTCTGCCCTTTAATATTCCTTGGACTGTTTTAGAGGGTCATATTTTGGACATGAATATGGAGAAGGATCAATGGAAATGTAGTGTAGGAGTAGTCTTCAAAAACGTAATAACGATAAATTCCTAAACTAAAATTCTAAATCTGATAAACACTCTGGACTTTGGGCCACCTCATGGAAAGGAGGTCTTCTTATACTGCAGGGTTTGAGAAAAACATGACCCCTAAGGCCTGGAGTGGGCCAAGGGAAAATAATGGAGTTAGTGTGAATAATGGAAGGAATGAGAGAAGGGAAAGAGGAGACATAATGTGTTAGTGTGATGCTTGTGCCTCTCTAGACTTGCCTTCCACCTTCTGGGTCGCTACCTTGTCATGGTGAAGGGGCTTGTGTACCTCAATTACAACTGTAAGCTGTACCATGTAGGGTCATCCAAGATGGGCAGGTCATAGCAGAGAGGTCAGACAAATCACAGTACAAGAGGGTCTCTTTTCCAGGGGGTGGCCCAGAGCCCAGAGTATTTATAGGATTTGTAATTTTGGTTTATGAATTTATAGATATTACATTTTTGGTGCTATTTTTAAACCTTTACAAATGATTAACCTTTACACTTCCAGAAAGTCCACCATGACACAACTCCAACTTCTGACAGGTATGGATGGATTGCAATAAGCTGAGAATTAACGAGCGAAACTAATTCCAGGACTCACCGCCACTTTCAGCTGCAGGATCTAATTACAGCTCTAGGGAGTGATGAGCTGTGTAATAAATAGATTTCAAAACAGTTTCATGTAAATAAATATAATTTCCTACACATTAAGATTTCAGGCAAAGATTTGGGTTTTAACCCTTTCCGGTGCATGTTTAATTTCATTTTAGATTAATTTAGTTAGAGCCAAAGTATAATAATGGCAGTGACATATTTAAAGTTCTGTTTCATTTTATTCTTTTTTTTAAATATTTTACAATTGTTTAAAATGCTGCTGTGCAATTTATATAAAGTGTTTGGTGTTGGTCCTCAATTTAACGGCACCAGCTGATTTATTGAGCTTATGCCTCTGAACTCATTAACATGCCCACCCATCCCACACACCTGGCCCACCCGACCACAACGTGTCCACGCCCTGTCCACAACCAGTGACTATGATCTATGTTATTTTCTAATGCAGGTTTCTGCGCTATCACCTCCATTTTTCACAGCTGCTACACTCACATACTTAATCACTAATTAACTCTCTACTCTTATTGCGTCCATTTTAAAAAATCCAATTTTTTTTTCCCAATATGTTTTATTATGTAGAGAATTGAGGAATTTCATATCTGCTTGACCAGGGGTGGACAAGTTTGGTCATGGAGGGCCACACACAGACCTGGATTTGAGGATATCCCTGCTGTGTACAGCCAGACTATAGCGTTTTCAGTCCTAACTGACGCGCCTGTGCACAGAAATTAAATCCTCAAATCCAGGTCTGTGTACGGCCCTCCAGGACCGAACTTGCCCAGCTCTGTGTTTGACAGGTAATGTGTAATGATGAAGTCACCTATGTAAAATAGCCAAGTGCTACAATTAATCTGTTTTCCAACTAGATTTGTTTCGGAAAGCCAATGAAGACTTTTTCGGGGGAATTTGGTATTTCACCCCCAGTTTTTTAAATCATATAATTCCAAACATAAAGAAGTGTTGACATTTTTCAGTCTAATTTGCCTGTTTTGCACATGTTTTTCCCTGGTAAACTGATTTTTTTTACATTTTGTGATTTATAGTTGTAGAATCCTTATTACAATGTTCTGACATTACTAGACAAGGCGTTGCACACGTAAGTGCTTTACTTTTTATTCCCAACATGCTGCTAATTCATCATTAGATAGACCTGAAGGAGGCTTTGAAGTCTCCTTCCCCCATTATCAGTCCAATTAACGCTGGTACTTTGTATCTCAGCCCATTTGTGTATTTAGGGTCAGGTCACAGCAGACGGCTCGTTTCAGCTCTTAATGGTCAGTTCTCTCAGCCCAAACACTCAGCCCATTGTCCAGTCTGGAGGAAACTGGATCGATTTTCTGCAGTGAGTGGGTAACAAGTCTTTGTGTCTGAAAGGATGAACCTCCTCAAGATAATATATCCACATTAACAGATCATCCTGTTTGTAGGTAACTGCTAATTAATGGCAGAAATAATGGCACTGATTAGGAAAACAAACATATCTCCCTTGCACAATATTTTTGTTTCACTTGTCCTCATTCTTTTCACTCTTTTTCTCCTCTTTTTCTCCCTCGATCTCTTCCGTTTTTCCATCCCTCTGTCTTCCTCACAACTCATACAACTTTGATTCTTTTACATTGTTTTCATTCACCCCTTATCTCTTTAACTCACACACATGGGTGTTGGAGCCCCAAAAAGTCTAGTGGGGTACAGTATAAAGAGAAAAAAACTGTGGCATTGAGTGGTGCAAGTCAACTCTACTCCCAGGACAGGAAGCAAGGGCAGAGCTATCACTGGTGCACACATTGCAGTGCACAGGGGCCCTGCTCTGGGGGCCCCAGTGCTGCAGTGCTTCTCAAGAAAGTTTTTAATGTCTGTGTTTAAATTCTTCATGGGTCAAAGCTTTCATGGGAAATACATACTGCACCATAGCCTTCTAGTGGCAAAATCTGGTTGTTTAATTTTGTTATTTTTGTGTGTCTCCTGTTCATATAATCGGGGGGTGGGGGTGGGATTTGTCTCCCCATCCCCTCAGTTCCTACTCCCATGTTCCCACATAAAAATAGACATCGTTGAAATTGCAGTTATGACTATAGAATAATTAAAAACTATAGGTAATACGTTTTTTATCAACTGAATGTTATTAACAATGTGCATTTACCTAAGGGACAGAAAGATTGAAGTATGCCATTTTGAGCCTAAGGAAAGCCTTTATGATCCAAGATTGAAATAGACTAGGCATTCCGAGACACAGGCAATTCCACATAAATAAATGAATGAGCTTGTCATGGAATGGTACCAGCTTCACCAGCCAACAAGAGTATCACACCAGTTAGGTGCCCGGTCCAGAAATGAAGAGGGTCTACCTGGGATGGAAAGCTACCGGGAAATCATTGGCGGCTATGGAATAACAAAGAAGGTCTTCGATCCAGAAAGTACTGCACGACACCCAGTCTATGTTCCAAAGAATAACTAACTTAATTTGGGGGTCAGAGTTAATATTTATGAAATATCAAACAAAAATCATCTTTAAAATCCCTGTCTCGGCTTTCGCTTTGGATAGGGAGGCACTGCTTCCCCATATCTTGCACCACCACCCAGAGAGGCATTTCTGGATCCATATTGGATGACCTCTCCATTGACTGGGAACAATGCCTGGAGCCTCTCCCCTGAGACAACTTGACTTGGCAGTTTCGTGAGATTGCTACTCCAACCGTGCTTTAGCAGGTTCTTTCTCGCCCAGCTTCTCGTGACTGTGGTCAGCCACTCTTCTCTCTAGGGTGATCAGCTCTCAGAGACTATTTCAGGCTTCACTCAAGCTTGGAGGTCTCCCTCATCAACCTCTCCACTTCTGCTCTGATGGGCTTCCGACACCACTCCATACGTGATCTATCAGATCAGCTTGAGGTGGTCTTGCTGTAGCCCCCTGTGGATCAGGTTGGGGAGCCTCCATAACCTACATATCTAACTTCCATCTCACTATCATTTTAAAACATTTGTGCTTACATGTTTTAATTACAACCAATTGCAATTATGTTTATTTTTATGTGTACTTTTAATTTCATCAAAAAAATGGGTATTTTATCTCTCACTATATCTATTTCACTTTCCAATCTTTCCTCTTCCACTACCTCTCTCTCTTATATTACTTTATCACTATCCCATATATCTCCTACTCTCCTGGATTATGTGCCAAATTTAAAATATGCTTTTAGTCCATATGAAGATGTCGACTAGGTCATGGGAAGTTAAAAATAATGAAATACATTCTTTACAGCTTTCTGGTAAACTATTTATCCAAATGGGAGCACTCATGAAATAAGCAGATTCAGCTACATTTAAGATTTTATGTTCATGACTTAACTACAGAATAGGAGCCCTATTCTATTAGAAGCCCACAAATGTTTAAATGTATTCTATTGACTCCAGCTCGCAATTTACCTCCTTAACCCTAAATTCGCAAACCGTCCCTTTTTAAGTAAGATTTCAGGGGGCGTGATCATGATCTGACAATATTTAATCAAGCCCGTAATTTACTTCTTAGACACAGTCAATGGTAAATGAGACCGTCATCATTATGTCATAAAAAAATGGAAAGTAGATGTAATCTGCAATCGGAGGCTAAGAATTAATTAGTGCCAATAGGTAATATTTGCCAATCAGGCTTGCAGTCTAGCACTCTGTAAGATGCATTAGAGCCATGTGGGTTTCATGTTATGTATTAACCCCTTGAGTTCTGGGGATTGATATTACTTAGAAATAACATTTAAAAAAAAAAAATTTAATTGCATATTTGTGGGTCTGAGACTATTGTGCAATAGATTATAATGTGATTCCATGCCTTCACATGCTTTCATAGCACAGTATTGTGTGTTTAATTGCTACAGCTCTAATAAGTGTTTGAAAAATGCCCTTGCAAGTCCACTTTAGTACTAATATTTTTGACAGAAACTTGATACTTTTTGTCAGTTGAGGGTCAGACTTTGGACCCGATTCAATTGTCCAAATCGCAATTACATGAGCCCATAATGGAGCCTAAATTTTACTCATAATCAATTACTGTATATTCTCGAATATAAGCCGACTTTTTCAGCTCATTTTTTTATGCTGAAAAAGCCACCCTTGGCTTATACTCGAGTCAAAAAAAAAAATCCTCCTCCTCCCCCCCCCTTATCTTCCTCCTTCCCCCCATTATCCTCCTCCTTCCCCCATTATCCTCCTTCTTCCCCCGTTATCCTCCTCCTTCCCCCGTTATCCTCCTACTCCTTCCCCCTTATCATCATCCTCCTCCTTCTCCTCCTTCCTCCCCTTATCATCATCTTGTTTCCCCCATAACCTCCTCCTTACTACACCCTCTCCAATCCCTATCCCCCTTCCTCCTTACTTGCTACTATGCTCCGATGAGCTAATGCTGATCCTGACGCAGCAGCACGTCTTCTGTACCGGCATATGCTAATGAAGTAACGTCACATGCGAGAATATGTGGCAACATTAAGAGTGATTTTAAGTGGGTATAAATTTACAAATTGGGCAATAGAATAGGGCCCTATGTTGGCAGGTTACAGATAATAAAGGATAATAATAACGAGGTGCTTATGTTGTTAATTTGCTACCTATTTCACCCACTTACAGCCTTTTTAGGGCTCTATTTAGGGCTCTATTTAAGCACAAAGCATATTTTTTTACAGAAGTTTTTAGTTAGTGAACTTCTATCCAAAAGCAAGGTCTTCACTAACTAAAAACTTCTGTAAAAAAATATGCTCTGTGCTTATATAGAACCTGTGTGAGATGTGTCAGTCAATCAAACTATAATAATACAACTATATGAGATTTCAGTTAACCCTTTTCATTAAAAAATGATTTAAATGTTTGCAAACACGCTCTTTCAGATGCATTAAAAAACACGAGAGATCATCAAAAGGAAACTAATTTTATTCTGTTTATTTAAATAATTGTAATTTAAGACTTTCATGAATGAAAAGCCATAAAATGTTTTGGTTGGAACCTCTGTAGAGGCTGAATGGAAAACTGCGCAACCTTAAATGCACTAGGCGTATTCCCTGAGATGAAGGCTGTTATCGCTTGTGAGGCATCTTAATTTTCTATAGTATTCCACATTATCCATATTCACTATGGCCCTCATTCAATTGCGATTTTGCAAATTGAATACGGCTCTAAATAAGCACATAATATATATTTTTTAAAGAAGTTTTTAGTTAGTGAAAACCGTGCTTTTGGATAGATGCTTAATAACTAAAAACTTCTTTAAAAAATATATGTGATGTGCCTATTTAGACCCCTATTCAATTTGCAAAATTGCAATTGAATGAGGGCCAAAGTAAGTATGAAGTCATCTCTCCAGTATAAAAAGGAGACTCATTTGAATAGCATACAGGAAAGTGATTTCCACCTTATTTCCTTTTATACATTCATCCTGTTACAATATTTCTGTTTCTTTCAGATAGACTTTTGAACCAGGATCTTCAAAAGGGAGCAAAGGAAGTACTGGGAAGTTTCTAGCTACTACTCAGTGCCTCACTAAAAGATAGTCCCATTGCCCACCAAAGCGTAACTTACTCTATCATGGTGTTGTACAAGCACTTGCACTATAGTTTCTATGTAACTGTGACTTCAGCCCTAATGGGAGCGAAGCCTGTAATCATGTACTATGGTACCTGAAATGGTATCTGCTTCTCTTTTTTTTTTGGAACCTAGTCCAGTTATCCCCAAAGGAAACCCCGTCCCTGGGCCAGCACAGCCTACTAGGCCATACCCCGCCATCCAGGAGAGGACCACCACAAAGTCAAGTGGGTGCTGCTGGCCAGGATACCAGGTGACCCCTGAAAATTAAACAAGGCAATTCTGGAACCTGGCCCAGGGTGCTAGGCTCATATGGGGAGCTGGAGCGGTGGAAGGGGTACCACATCCAGACCACTGAGTTGGTGGCCAAGGTTGTTGTGCTGGAGCAATTTCCTAAGCTTTTTCTTTCAGCTATGAGGGGTGCAAGACCATCGACCCACTGCTGCAGAAGAGGCTGTTTTCCTGGTGGACCAGTAAAGGAAGACCCACCAGGGAAAAGTTAAAGTGCCTTCCACGTCCAGTGGTCTCCGCAATGCTGGGCCACCTAGACCTTCTTTCCCCAGCACCACTCTGGACCACAGCTCTGACCAGAAGTGTGATGATGACCACAGTCCTCCTTGTCTACCCAGCCAACCACTATTAACACTTCATCCCCTAGGAATGGAGAAGCCCAGCATGAGGTGCGTTGCTTTGACTGCCAACAGCTGGGCACCTGAAGCAGACCTGTCCCCATATCCACCCAAGAAATCCCAGGGTTTCCCTTCGCCCTGTTCTCTGTGTGGGTGAGTGTGGGGCTGAGTACCAGCTATTTGCTTGCTCTGGATGGAGTATGACATGAGAAATAGTATCTGTCAGTTGCTACATGAGTCTCCACCTCCAGTCTATTACCGTGGACGGCAAGCCAGTGAAGGATACTGGACCATGTCTGACCCTTATCCACCTGGGCCTGGAGAGGCCTTCTGCTACCCTGAAGAAGCAGGTGAGCGTAGAGGAAGCTAGGGGTCAGAATCTATCCACTGCCTTTGCCTGGGTCTTTTTCAACCAAGGCATGGGCAAGGGCATGAAAGAATTGGGAGTCATGACTAGGCTCCAGCTATTGTACTTTTGGGGAAGGACTTGGGGCCCATGGAGTTTCATTATGTGGCCATCATGACCCAAATTGGTCATGGCCAGTAAGACACAAGAAGAGCCAGAGGCAGCCCAACCTGTGGTAAGCAAGGTGCCAATTTCGGAAATGTTAGGGCAATCGAAAGACTGGGAAGGTGAAGCAAAACCCTGCTTTATAGTAAGGGCTAGGGCACTAACTTGGAAGACAGGACCCGAGGGGTATTAGTATATTTGGGAGGACAACCTGTTGTACAGGGTGACTGATCCACAGAGGGATGAGCAGCTCTGGAGGCCTTAGCAGGGCACCAGGGCAATTGCTGCTGTCTCTAATGTCTGACCGAGGCCTTTTGTTTATCACAATATGCCACTAGTTTCTGTGCCCTTTCAACTCATATCCATTATAGAGATTCCTTCCACTGAGTGGCTGTATATATCATTGGTCCCTTTGCAAAGCCTAGATAGTCATGCAAGAGATACATCTTCATGGTGGTGGCCTATGCCACCCGGTATCCAGAATCTGAAGCTCTTGTCCTCGTTTCCGGAGCAAGGGCGGCTGATGCCTTGGTAGCCATTCTCACCTGGGTTGGTTTCCCAAGGGCACCAAATTATTATAGATACCATCTTGTATCAGTAGTGTCAAAATATTTTATTATTATTCTGTTTTACATCTTGAATGCAAGATTTTTAAAAATATGTATTTATCTTTCATTAACAAAATAGATGAAGATTTCTTCTTTAAAACATAGTCTTGAGTAGCAATGCAGGGACATCAAACCCTTTCCGCATCCCGTGTTTCTTTTTTTATGGGACTCCTCAGGGTGAACCTTTGTCTCTAGCTCTGGTAGACATGTTTCTGGTGGATGTTTTTTTTTAATCACCTTTGTACCTCCAATAACAGATTTGTGTCTGGTTAGAATTACATATGAAATAGTTCTAGACACTCGACACCTTAGTGACTTATACCCACTGTGTTCAAGTTATGATATGTATGCCTGTTTAAGACATAGCACAGAAATCCTGCTCCTCCAGGGATCTGTCCTAGCCCAGGAACTCATCATTGAAGCCACTTTGTTCTATGTGAGTGCAATCAACAGGGGCTGAGGACAATTCTCCCAAAGAGCTTGTCATTTACCGAAGTGAATCTTAGCAAATTCAATGAAACAAGTGGCCTGCCAGCCAGTAGAGTTAATAAAGAGTGAGGGGGGCTGTGTGAGCAGGATGTCACGTTTCTTTCTCCCGGTTCCTCTTTCCCCTCGCTCAGTCGGACACCGCACACTAGCTGTGGTTTGCTGATTGCCAACAGAGCAGCAGAGTGAGTGCGTGAGGTGGGCTTCGCTCTGCTTATTAGCTGATACACCCCTCCTTGCACAACATAAGACAGAGCTCAGCTCAAGCACGCAGGATACTCAAGAAATCGGCTTCCAGTCAATTCAATTCATCAGCACTCGCAAAACACACCAGAAAAACACAACATACTATCCTGTCAAAGAGGGACACATGGGTCCTAGAGGTTTCTTAAAGTGGGAAGACTAGAACTGACAGCAAGCATTCAGGTGTACAAGTGTCAGCTCTGATAGGTAGGGGGTACCTACTGTGGGGAGGGGGGGGTGTACCTACTGTCTGGCAGGTTCAACTGGACATGTGCCAGGGAGCAAACACATAATGTCAGTACCAGTGAGTCTGTGAATATGGTGTAATATCTGTTGCGAGAGCTTTCAACATAATAAAAGACTACGGTGGTTACATTGTTTCTATATGGTTCTTTGAATAATAAGTTGATAGAGGGCAAAATGTTTTAGAAACTAAAATAAATAAACACTATTTACTTTTTTATATTTTATACTCAATTATCCATTACTTCCAAGATCCATTTTCTTTTATCTGTTACTTTCTCCTTGTAAAATGATGAGCATTGTAGATGCCACATTTCCATTGTTCAGACAGAAACTTCTTGTGTATTCAAATTCTCCTCCCATCTCAGAAAGTAGACCAGCAGAAAACAAAATGTTAAATCCAACAGCACCATAAGTACATATAATAGGTAATATATTGGAGTGTATTGTTTTGTTTCCCATTCTAAGAAAACATTGTATATCTTCAAGTGTAGTTCTTCAAAAGAGAATATTTTACATATATTACCACAGTGGTCCTTTAAGTGAGGGGGGACACATATAATGGAAGCAGGCACTTTATTTACTACGTGTAAGATGGCAGCAAGTCAAGTAGCCGTCTGTGATATAGACTAATGGAAATGAATATACTCGCATGATATATATGCTCACCTTGCTTTGAATAAACATACACTGCATGTACAAAGCAACCAGCTCTCTGTGGGTCTCTGACACTCTGTCCTAATCCAAAGTTTAGCTCTGAAGGTGTCTATGAGCTGATCTTATGATACGTTGTGTGTGTGTTCAGTTGTGTCTGACTCTCCGTGACCCAATATAAATAAGTTTTTCTTGGAAGATACTAGAGTGGGTTGCCAGTTCCTTCTCCAGTGGACTGTGATTTGTCTGACCTCTCTGTATGACCTGACCATCTTGGGTAACCCGACATGGTATAGCGCACAGCTTCACTGAGGTGCACAAGCCCCCTCACTGTGACAGTGAAGCAGATCCCATGATAAGTTTGTACATGCCAAGGCTCATTTGTATATCACTGCCCAGAGCCCTTAGTGGCTAAGAACAAGTCTCTGCAGGTTCTTCCTTTACAGTAGACGTTTCCTCAGTCACCTTACTTCACCCTTAAGGCTCATATACATAGAGCCTCATTCAATTGCAAGCCTGCAACTTGCGGGCTACAGGCCGTATGTCTGCGGGCTTGAGATTTGCTACAATTACAGAGCGATTCAACAAGGCGTCAACTTACTTGCCGAAAGCCGAAAATGTAAACCATGCATGTCGTATGTAGCAATTCAGAACGTGATCGTGATCAATTAAGCAAGGCCATAACTCCCGATTTGGAAACAGCCAATAGAGAATTGGACCGTCATCATTACATCAGTAAAACATGGAGGTTACATGTCAATCAATTAGCGTTTAGGAGTCCGATATGAGATCAGACTCGCAATCCTGCAATATACAAAATAATAAAAACGAATGAAGGAAATGTTCTAGTCCATGTGGGTGGCCTGCTATGTATTAACTCATTGATTCACAAGATTGAAATAAAACCCTGAAATGAAACATAAAAAAATAATAATTTTGGAAATGGAGGGTGGAATGAGGGGAGGAGGAAGAGGAGGAGGGAAGGGGAGAGGAAAGGAGAATTGGAGCAATAGGGGGAGCAGAGGAGAGAAGGGAAGTGGAGTGATGAAGGGGAGAGGAGGGCGGAGAGGCATGGTGAGGGGGAGAGAAGAGGAGAAAGGGAAAAGTGTCATGTGGAGCGATGAAGAGGATGAGAGGAGAGGTGAGAGAAGGAGAAGAGGAGGAAGGAGTTAGAGGTGCCGCTAGACTAGGGGCCTCATTCAGTTGCAATAAGCACATAGCATATCTTTTTTTACTGAAGTTTTTAGTTAGTGAACTTCTATACAAAAGCAAGGTCTTCACTAACTAAAAACTTCTGTAAAAAAATATGCTGTGGGCTTATATAGAGCCCTATTCAATTGGCCAAATCGCATTTGAATGAGGCCCAAGGTTTACCAGAGTTAGAATAAATCAACAACAAAAAAATCTAAAATAAAAAGTGACTGTGGCAGCTTTCAGATTAAAGTTCTCACTACTAATAAACTCAAATCTGAATAAATAGCCCCTCTCGCCCTATTGTGCTGCTATATTAATTATGGTGCATTCTTAATACAGTATATTAGTGTATAATTGTTTTATAATGTGCATACTGTAAAAACCGATATAACACATAAATGAGTTCAAACATCACTCACATTTTTAAAGGAAATTCACCAGGATAAAGAACACCAAAAGTGAGTGATGTTTGAAGTCATTTATTGGAATGGTAATACCTTTTATTTATTGCGCGTTATATTGGTTTATGTTTTCATATATTTTATGCAAACAAATATACACCGATATACTGTATTAGGAACGCAGCATAGTTAGTACAATTGTAGAATAGGGAGAGATGAGTACTATATTAGTTAAGACACCAGAGTTACGAGCCAGTGGGGCAGCCTTTGAGTTTAGTGGGGGGAGGAGGCTTCAGGGTCAGCTCGGGGAGGTATGGACAACTAGGCACAGAACCCTAATTACTCCATGATGGAATTGGTTGTCCTCCTGAATGCCATCCATGACCAGTTCCATATATTAATGGGTGGATTTATAACTAAGCGAACAATGCAGCAGCCTAGGGGTGCCTCCCTGGAAGAGGCGCCTCATTTACATAAAAATACATTTACATTTCATTTGGTTTATGTCTCACTCATATCCTCTGCTTTCTCTAGTCAGGTGCCATGATTATAGAGGAGGTGGGCGAGAAGTAGCAGGCTTCAAACAGGGCCTGGGAGCTTATGGGCAAGTGCCCCATTCAGTTGGAGAGTTGTGCTTTATATTATGAGGTGAATACATTGTTTTATATGTCACAATGTATTGTTTGTGGCGGTATGACTTTCATTTCCATCAGAGAGAGGGCACATAAGAACCTGCACTCAAATCTATTACCCTACTTTGCTTGTAGCAGTAACATGGTAACTGTTATTAAATAATTTATATAAAACTATTAAGATAAATCCATTTTCGATAGTAATGACAAGGGTGTTATTATTTGCAATTATTATATTTTCTGTTTTCTTTTTACATTCCGTTTTCTTCTTTTTTTTAATAATTTCCTACATTATTCTACATTTAACTGCCATCCCAGATTTCTATTTTTACTTCTGTTATTTTATTTTTTATGTTTAACCAGCTATAACCTTGTCTCATTACACTTCCCATTCTATAATGAAATACTATTTCTTTCTATTTTACAGAAAATAATCAATGTTATTAAAATATAGCTATTATGTTTGTCTTTCCATATTTATTTACATTGTTTGTAATATGTAATATTTTGCTTACATATTTCTTCTTTCATTCCTAATCCTATACTGACACCTAGTGGATATAATTTTTTGTTTTCAAGTCCTCCAGTCGTGGCTGACTCTCGGAGACCATATGGACACAGCACACTAGGCACATCTGTCTGTGCTTCTGATGTGTTCATCCATATGGTTTTCTCTTGCCGTGGCGTAGGAAATGGGGGGAATGGGGGAACAAACACCCCCCCTCCCACTGATTAAATGAATAGGGGACACAAAAGTAGCAAAATTAAACTTAATCATGCATTACCAGATTTGGTCACTATGGAGCAGTATGTCTTTCTCATGAAAGCTTTGACCCATAATTTAACTTATGTCTATGTGTACATATATCTATACAGTATATATATATATATATATATATATATATAGATATATAAAAATATATATATCTATAATATAAATATATAAATAAATAAATAAATATATATATATATATATATATATATATATATATATATATAGTTGAATAATAACAGTATTGCAGTGAATAGTGATACCTTTTTTATTGGACAAATGTATTCATAATAAAGCGACGAGCTTTCGCGAGATAATGCCTCTCTTTATCAAGTCAAGAAGTGATATATATATATATATATATATATATATATATATATATATATATATATATAAAAAAATTTAATTAAACAAAGAAATTTTTTTTTTTTTTTTTGAGGGTCACTACAGCATTTCGGCTCCCTGAACACGGCCCCAGTGCATTGCACCAATAGATCTCCCCCTTCTTCCTGTCCTGGGAGCAGAGTTGAATTATCCCCCCCAGATTTTTTGGGGCTCCTATGCCCATGGTTGCCAGTTCCTGCTCCAGTGGGCCGCAATTTGTCTGACTTCTCTACTATGATCCGCCCATCTTCGGTGACCCTACATGGTGGAGCTCCCAGGTTCATTGAGGTAACAATCTAGAAGGGGAGTGGATGTTATAAGTATTTTCCTGTTCTGCTTTGTTTAAATATAGCATGTTATTAATAAATATAGATTGTTATTACTATATATAGATTGTTATTAATAAATATAGATTGTTATTAAGGCTCATAAAAATACAGTAAAACTTTTTATAAAGATATATTTGAAATTTTGTTTTAAACAATATTTCATTATTTCCATTCCATCTTCTTTCCTTATGAAAGTCCCTATGTTGTTTCCTAAAAAAGGAATTTAAATAAAAATGTATGCTAAGGCCTTTTCTGGCCATGCCCTCTAACATGAAGATAACTTCTCTTTTTTTGGAGAAAGTTTTTTTTTTTTTGTCTCTACCCTTTTATTCAGTTATAATATGGTCTATATCTATGAATTTAAAAAAAACCCTCAGATTTACTCAATCTACCCCTTTTTCATATTTCTAATATGTTCTGCTGTCCATTAATGTAGATGTCTTTTTGTATGTCCAACGTTTTGTAAGGTGCACCCACATACACAAGCATATTATTATTATTATCGCTTATTTATAACGCGCCAACATATTCCGTAGCGCTGTACATAAGTTAAGTTCCAGGCAAAGGTAAATACAAATCAAAACATAACAAAGCGAGGAGGGCCCTGTCTTTGAGTTTGGAACCCAGTGTCCGTAGCGCTTTCCCCAAAGCACTGCGCAGCATTGAAACTCGCAGACTTACAACCTAAAGGTATTGTGTGTAGTAAAGGAGGGAGAGAGAGGTGATGAGCGTGTTAAGGTGGATACGCTTCTTTAAAGAGATGTATTTTTAGTGAGGTTTTGAATGTTTTGAGGCAGGAGGACCATCTGGTGGAGCGAGGGAAGGAGTTCCAGAGAATAGGGGCAGCATGAGAAAAGTCCTGAAGGCAAGAGTGAGAGGAGGTGAAAAGAGTTGCAGAAAGAAAAAGGTCATTAGCAGAATGAAGAGGGCGGTTGTGGGAATATTTGGAGATGAGAGCAGAGATGTACGGAGGAGAACTATTGTTGAGGGCTTTGTAAGTTAGGGTCATGATTTTTAAATTATATTCTGGAGGCTAAGGGAAGCTAGTGGAGTGAACATATTATTTGTATTGGCCTTATTTGTATTATTCTTTTTTTTTTTTTTATTCTATTGCTAACATTATTTTGTCCCTATAAACACATGCTCTACCTATATATACAGTGGGGGCGGGGGGGGGGGGGGGGAGTATTTGATCCCCTGCTGATTTTGAACGTTTGTCCACTGACAAAGAAATGATCAGGTGTATTCTACCAGTGAAAGACAGAATAAAAATAAAAAAAACAAGAAAAGCGCATGTAAAAAAAAGTTATAAATTGATTTGCAGGTCAGTGAGGGAAATAAGTATTTGATCCCCTATCAATCAGCAAGATTTCTGGCTACTGGGTGTCTTTTATACAGGTAACAAGAGGAGATTGGGACCACTCTCTTAAAGGGAGTGCTCCTAATCTCAGCTTGTTACCTGTATAAAAGACACCTGTCCACAGAAGCAATCAGTCAATCAGATTCCAAACTCTCCACCATGGCCAAGACCAAAGAGCTGTCCAAGGATGTCAGGGACAAGATTGTATACCTACACAAGGCTTTAATGGGCTACAAGACCATCGCCAAGCAGCTTGGTGAGAAGGTGACAACAGTTGGTGTTATTATTCGCAAATGGAAGAAACACAAAATAGTTGCCAGTCACCCTCGGTCTGATGCTCCATGCAAGATCTCACCTCATGGAGTTTCAATGATCATAAGAACGGTGAGAAATCAGCCCAGAACTACAGGGAGGATCTTGTTAATGATCTTCTTAATTTCACCAAGAAAACAATTGGTAACACACTATGCCGTGAAGGACTGAAATCCTGCAGCGCCCGAAAGGTCCCGCTGCTCAAGAAACACATATACCGGCCCGTCTGAAGTTCGCCAATGAACATCTGAATGATTCAGAGGAGAACTGGGTGAGAGTGTTGTGGTCAGATGAGACCAAAATCGTGCTCTTTGGTATCAACTCAAGTCACTGTGTTTGTAGGAGGAGGAATGCTGCCTATAACCCCAAGCATGGAGGTGAAAACATTATGTTTTGGGGGTGTTTTTCTGCTAAGGGGACAGGACAACTGCACCGCATCAAAGGGACGATGGACGGGGCCATGTACCATAAAATCTTGGGTGAGAACCTCTTTCCCTGAGCCAGGGCATTGCAAATGGGTCGTGGATGGGTATTCCAGCATGACAATAACTCAAAACACACAGCCAAGGTAACAAAGGAGTGGCTCAAGAAGCACATTAAGGTCCTGGAGTGGCCTAGCCAGTCTCCAGACCATAATCCCATAGAAAATCTGTGGAGGGAGCTCAAGGTTCGAGTTGCCAAACATCAGGCTTGAAACCTAATGACTTGGAGAGGATCTGCAAATAGGAGTGGGACAAAATCCCTCCTGAGGTGTGTGCAAACCTAGTGGCCAACTACAAGAAACATCTGACCTCTGTGATTGCCAACAAGAGTTTTGCCACCAAGTACTAAGACGAAGGGGTCAAATACTTATTTCCCTCATTGACCTGCAAATCAATTAATAACTTTTTTGGCATGCGTTTTACTTGTTTTTGTTTGTTTTGTTATTCTGTCTCTCACTGTTAAAATTATAGACTGGTCATTTCTTTGTCAGTGGAGAAATGTTCAAAATCAGCAGGGGATCAAATACTTTTTCCCCCCACTGTATATATATATTTTTATATTTACAATATTGAACACATTTTTTATACATTATTTTCTGCACTAATTTTAATATACACAGTTGTACTCAAATGTTTGCATACCCTTGGCGAATTGGTAATATATGTACAATTTTAAAAGAAAACATGAGTGAGCAGGCAAAACACATTTCTTTTATTTCTTATGGGATTCATATTCAACTGTAGGTTATAACACAATGGCACAATCATAAAACAAAACATGGCAACAAAGAAAAAAATGAAATGACCCTGTTCAAAAGTTTGCATACCCTTAGTTCTTAATACTGTATAATTCCCACTTTAGCATCAAGAACAGAGTGCAGTCTTTTGTAATAGTTGTCTATGAGACCCCTAATTCCTGCAGGTGGTATAGCTGCCCATTCGTCTTCGCAAAATGCCTCCAGGTCATGCAAAGTCTTTGATCGCCTTGCATGAACTCCACGTTTGAGATCTCCCCAGAGTAGCTCAATGATATAAAGGTCAGGAGACTATGATGGCCACTCCAGAACCTTCACCTTTTTCTGCTGACTGGTCAACTTGGCCTTGTGCTTAGGGTCATTATCATGCTGGAAAGTCCAAGAGCGTCCCATGCGCAGCCTTCGTGCAGAAGAATGCAAATTGTCTGCCAGTATTTTCTGATAACATGCTGCATTCATCTTGCCATTAATTGTCACAAGATTCCCTGTGCCTTTAGAGCTCACGCCCCCCCCCCCCCCCCCAAAAAACATCAGTGAGCCACCACCATGCTTTACAGTGGGGAATGTTATTCTTTTCACTATTGGCCTTGTTGACCCCTCTCCAAACATAGCACTTATGGTTGTGTCCATAAGGCTCTATTTTGGTCTTGTCCCTCCAAATTACTGTGTGCCAGAAGCTGTGAGGCGTGTCAAGGTGTTGTAGGGGATATTGTAACCAGCCTTTTTTGTGGCATTGGAGCAGTAAAGGATTCATTCTGGCATCTCCACCATGCAGCTAATTTTTGTTCAAGTATTGTCGTATTGTGCTCCTTAAAACAACCACACCGTCTTTTTCCAGAGCAGTCTGTGGGTTTTTCTTTGTATTCAGAACAATTCTTCTGACAGTTGTGGCTGAAATCTTTCTTGTTCTACCTGACCTTGGCTTGGTATGAAGAGATCCCCAAATTTTCCACTTCCTAACAAATGATTGTACAGTACTGACTGGCATTTTCAAGGCTTTGGATATTTTCTTATATCCTTTTCTATCTTTGTGAAGTTCAATTACCTTGTTACGCAGGTCTTCTGACAGTTCCTTTCTGCTCCCCATAGCTCAGTATCTAGCCTGCTCAGTGCAACCACGTATTAGCTAACAAACTCATTGACTATTTATACACAGACACTAATTGCAATTTAAAAGGTCACAGGTGTGGGAAATTAACCTTTAATTGCCATTTTAACCTGTGTGTGTCACCTTGTGTGCCTGTAACAAGGCTAAACATTCAATGGTATACAAACTTTTGATCAGGGCCATTTGGGTGATTTCTGTTATCACTGTGATATAAAAAGGAGCCAAACAGCTATGTGATAATAAATGGCTTATCCTTCAATAAAAGTCATTTTTTGAAAGATCAGTCATATTTTCAAAATAAATGCCAACATTTCACAATTTCTGCCAGGGTATGCAAACGTTTGAGCACAACTGTATATTAGAATTGGTGCAGCAAACACATGGCGGTACGGACGCAGAGATGCACATGCGCTTGTGCACCCAGGGGAAAAGTTAAGGAGCTTGTGCCTAGTTCATTTCAGATATGTGAAGATTTTAAAGCGCCAAAATCATTCTTACTGGGCCATAGCCCACAGGAAAATAGCTGAGGAAGCTGCCAGCGAAAAAGCCACAGGAGTATAACAAGTGGGACCACTCCTGAAGGGCAAGATATCCTCAACCACCATTCTGGGAATACCTGGATTAGAGAACACCGACCATCCTGAGACCCTGCAAGGCGAGTATATTCTCCACCAATCATAAAACACCATCATTAAACATGTTCAAAAAAACATACACTCCTCACTGATATGGCCTATATGGACTGTGGAGCGGGAAGAATGTGCGTGGGCCATGAATACAATACCAAGCCTCTCAGCCACAATGGTTATGCTTAACCCCACAGCGCCCATCCTTCCATAGACCAAACATCCTCCCACTTGATCCTATTGGGAGGACATTAGAGAGGGAGTATTGATCCAGGGAGGAATCCGATCGCCAGTATCTTGGGTCAGGAACGATTTTTTTTTTCCTTTTGAGACAATTGGCAAAGTTTCACTGTTTTTTTTTTGTTTGCCTTCCTCTGGATCAATTAACAACTAATCGGCATATTGCAGATCAGAGGATATCTTAAAAGGTTGAACTTGATGGACTTAAAGTATTTTTTCAACCTCAATTACTATGTAACTATGTAACTGTGTAACATTGGGCAGGCAAATCAACAGGAGATGGGCAGGTATTTCCTAGATGTAGAGGGCTCCAGGAGGTGAGTTGGATTGGACTTGAAAACAGGAGGCACCAAAGAAATATTAAATATTTGATTCTTTGTCAACTATGCAGGACTAAAAACAGGAGAACCCTGAAAGAATTAGGTGGTCAAGGTTAGGAAAATGCTATATCTTCATAATGTGTGTTTGTTCCTTAATGGACTGCTGTGGTCATATATTTAAAATATACTGTTCTAAGGAACTACACTCAAGACTATGTAAAATGTTTTCGAAAGGAAAATAATATGATAAAAACTCTAATATATTACATTGTGTATGCTATTATGTTGCTGCAGATCTGCTTTGCTTTCTGCTAATCAACTGAGATTTAATAGAAAGTGTATATCTGGACAACAGGAATGTGGCAGCTACAACTACCAGTGCCTTTCATTAGGTCTGAATCAATACTCATTAGTTTATAAGGATACAACTATCCTACTGATAAAACAAATCCCTACAGTAATAAATAAATGGGTATAAAACAATATTATATTGCTTTCTAAAAGCATTTTACACATTATCAAGCACCACATAGAACAAATTTTACCACACTGGTACTTTAAATGACAAATGGAATGCTGGGAGAGAGGGTTTGTTATCTAAAACAGTCTATTATCTAATCCTATTAACAATCTGTAGAATTTATACACTTAGTTTTATAGATACATACTACACAATGATAAAGTCAAACATCATATAATAGTTGTGGTAATTACGAATTGTCTGTCACGCCATGTTAAAAATTACAGGCTCGCGCATGCGCAATGAGCGCCAAAGGCCAAAGGCACTCATTGCCAGGCCCACGATGAGCGGCAAAAGCTGTAGGCCTGTTTGGAGCTTCGCGCAATGCCCGCAAGACTTTGAAAAAGGCTGGCAATGAGCGCAAAGGCGCTCATTGGCAGGCCCACAACGAGCACGAGGCCCGCAACACTTTGAAATACAGGGCAGGGAGGGGGGGAGGAGGGGGGAAGGAGAGGAGGAAACAGACACATGGAAGGGAGAGGGGATAAACAGACACAAGGGTCAGAGAGTGGGGAGAGGCTCGCAATGAGCGCCAAAGAAGCTCAGTGCGGGGCACAAAAGTGGTGGGTTGGACGACGCCTGAAAAAGGGCGTCAAAGCCCGTAAAGTAGAGAAGGGGAGAGGCTTACAATGAGCGCCTAAGGTGCAAAGTGAAAGTGGGGTGTTGGCCGAGGCCAACAAAGTAGACGGTAGGAGAGGCTCCCAATGAACGCTAAAGGCGTTCATTGCGAGGCCTGCAAGTTAGAGGGGGGAGAGCCTTGCATTTTGTGGCAAACAGCATTGCCAGCCTTCAAATTTTATTGCCGTCATTTTTTGACAGGCAAATTGGTAGTATATTATATACAGTGGAGGAGCTAGAGGATAGTGGGCCCAAGTGCAAAATAATTTGGGGGACCCATCCAGTATCTCTATATAAGGTGGATGCATGTATGGGTCAATAAACAGACAAAATATATGTAGGTGATCAAATTACTCCTACATCACCCTCTTCTCTAATAAATTAAGAGACTCCCTTGACTCCAGACTGCTGCTGCTGGTAGCATAGGGCACCTACTCAGTTGTGGGCCCCAGTGCTTTGCACCTGATGCCCCGACAGTAGCTCCAACACTGATTATATAGTACTGACACTCCATGGTTAATTTCCTTCTCCAGAACTTTGAAAAACAAAAAACAATAGGAGGGGCCAGAGAAAGTGGGGCATGCATGATCAAGGCTGGAAAACAGGGTTTGGACATAAAATGTGGGACTTTACTTAAAAAGAGTGATTGATCCTCCAATGAGGGACTTATATGGTATGAAATACTTGAAATCTAAGAGTCTACACTCTTGATTACTGGGAGAGTAGAAAAAGCTATGTTTTTTTTTTGTGGTCCAATAGTTGGGATTTGGTGATGTCACCGCTGCAACTTGGGTTTGATTCCAGTCAGGGAACCAAGAGCCCACACCACCCTGAAGCCATGTAGGGGTGGCCCTGGTCAGTGCTTGGATCAGAGACCACCTAGGAATACCAGGAGCTGGATGCTGTGGCCCACTGGAGAAGGAACTGGCAACATACTCCAGTATCTCTGCCATGTGTTGAGATATATGAGGTCATAGAGAGTCGGACATGACTGAGCAGCACAAACACAGTAGAGGTTATGAACAGGAATACAGTGAAATTGGAAGGACATTGATTGAACTGCCATATGTGGGTGCTAGAGCCATCTCTGGGAGAGCTGTCTATTATTTTCCATTATTCGATCATCTGTCAGGTCAGTGTGTTACTGACACCATCCATCAGGGCCAAGCCTGAGGAGCTCAATACTGTGAAAAGGTTAAAGAGGCTGTGGGGCCCCAGGGAGCCCACGGGAGGTTGATAGGGCACGTGAAGGGTTTGTAATATTACTCTAAGCAATCACCCAGCTCATTAACAAAATGGGCATATATCCAAGTTATTCAGTGTTATGTCTGAATATACAGTATGTGCTTTATTGTCTATATATTGTACTATAATGTGGGATTATAAATATGCTTATGTCTATATGTTGGTGTGTACTGTCATATGTGCGTTCCTGCATTTGTATATTTGTGTATGTAAATCTGTATATCTGTTTGTATGTAAAGGTGATTAATGTACTTTTAAGAAGCCATGTTTGTCCAGTTATCTACATATACAATTGTATCATAAAGTATAATATATATTTTAACTAGCGACTTGCCCGTCAAAAATGACGGCAATAAAAACTGAAGCCTGGCAATGCTGTTTGCCACACAATGTAAGCCTCTCCCGCTCTACTTTACTGGCCTTGTGATGAGCGCCTTTGGCGCTCATCACAGGCCTTGCAATGAGCCCCTTTGGAGCTCATTGCGAGTCTTTCCCTCTGTCTACTTCCTCCCTCGTGTCTTATTTCCCCCCTCCTCTCCCTCCCTTGTGTCTCCTTCCGCCTCGTCTACCTCCCTTGTATCTCCTGCCCCCCTGTGTTTTTACCTCCCTCTCCCTCCCGTGTCTCTAAACCCCTCCCCTGTGTCTCTTTCCCCCTTCTCCCTCCCATGCATCTCTTCCCCCCCCCTGTGTCTCCCCCAACCCTCCCCTGTGTCTGTTCCCCCCTGGCCTGTGTCTCTTTCCCCCTCCCCCTGTGTCTGTTCCGACCTTCCTGGTGTCTCCATTTCCCTCCCTTGTGTATCTTCCCCCCTGCACTCTCTCCCCTGTGTCTCTTCCCCCTCCTCTCACTCCCCTGTGTCTCTTCCCCCTACTCTTTCTGTGCCTCTTCCTCCCTGTCTCTCCCCACTCTGTGTGTTCCACCCCTCTCCCTCTGTGCCTCTTCCCCCGCCTCTCTCTGTGTGTCTCGCCACTGTGTCTCTTCACCGCTTACTCTGTCCCCCCCCCTCTCTCTGTACCTCTTCCCCCCTTTCCCTCTGTGTCTCTTCCTCCCTCACCCTCTGTATCTCTCCCCCCTGTGTCTCTTCCCCCTCTTCCCCCTCTCCCCCTCTCTCTGTACCTCTTCCCCCCCTTTCCCTCTGTGTCTCTTCCTCCCTCACCCTCTGTATCTCTCCCCCCTGTGTCTCTTCCCCCTCTCCCTCTGTGCCTCTTCCTCCCTCTCCCTCTGTGCCTGTTCCCCCCTGGCCTGTGTCTCTTTCCCCCTTCCCCCTGTGTCTGTTCCCCTCTTCCCCCCCCCATTTCCCTCCCATGTGTATCTTCCCCCATGTGTATCTTCCTCCTCTACCTCCCCTGTGTCTCTTTCCCACCTATCCTTCTGTGTCTCTCCCCCCTCCCTCTGTGTCTCTTCCCCACTCTCCCTCTGTGCCTCTTCCCCACTCTCCCTCTGTGCCTCTCCCCCCCCCTCTTCCCCACTCTCCCATCTGCTCGCGGCTCGGGCCGCGCTGCGCGCATGCGCGCTCTGCGCATGCGCGGCTCGCGCAGCGCTGCGCGCTCTCCGCACGCGCGTCTTGCGCCACGCTGCGCGCATGCGCGGCTTGCCTCGCGATCTGAGCATGCGCGGCTAACGCTGCGCAATGCGCAGTTTATCATTGTCAAACTGCGATTCGTCTCAAACGTGACGAAGAATCGCAGTTAGACAATTATAATATGTGATAGACTATAGAGTATAACTATGTGCGTTTCTATGGAATATGTTGGCGCGTTACAAATAAAGGATAATAATAATAATAACTAAACAAGTGTTTCTTGTCTTTATTAAGGCACTAGCAACTTGCTCGTCAAAAAATGACGGCAATAAGATGTGTATGTTTGTAAATTTGTTTAGTTAGTAATATACGTATTTGACACTTGTAAGGTTTTAGTTATATTGAAATAAGTACAATTCTTATATTTAGCATGTTTATTTTTTTAACATTTTCTTTTATTCTTGAGTAACTGTTAAAGAGTTTTGTAGTAAAAGTATTAATATTTGAATGTAAGAACAGTTGAACTTTATATTAATGAGTATTGTAAACTTAAGCTAACTGTTAACTTAAATATACATTGAATCCAGAGGAAGGCAAACAGTAAAAACCCTTTTTGAAACGTAGCCAATTATATTAAAGCAGGCATATTTTTTATTCCTTCCTGACCCCATTAACTGGCAGGCGGATTACTCCCTGGATTAATGTTTAACATGAAATACAACATTTACATTGTGCCTCAAAACGTGTTTGTGCTCTTAACATGAACTTTGTAATATGACTAAGTAAGGAACTTGAAAGTATATTTTTGGAAACTTGAACTTTCTTATCTGTCTAAGTAAGGAACTTGAAAGGATTTTTTTTCAAACTTGTAACGTTAGAAACAGTAACATAGTTAATTAACATTTGAACAGAATTTGTTAAAATAATGCAAGGCAAGTATTTTGTGGGGCTAATCATGCATAAACAGTACTTCCATTAATTATGATTGAATAATTTATTTATTGTTATTTTTCAATGGGTGACCTTTGTTTGTTGGTGTAGTAATTTTTTTAAATGGCACATAGAGTTTGCTCTGTAGAAAAGTGGTTCTCTAAAAACGCAAGACCTTAAAGTTGGTCCGCAATGTTTAACCACTGTTCTGAATGTGTTTTACAATTTGATGTAGTTTAATATGAAAAGATTGTTTGTGTAAACCTAATTTCTGTGGCGTAATAATGATCTTTTGAAAGAAACAGAGAGTTCTGTGTACTTTTTCACATTTTTTTGTGGTTATATTGTGTTTTATTAGCTTTTTGCGTTTGGTTTTAAATTGGTTTTGCATGGCTTTTGTTTGTTTGATAGAAAGTTACAGTACTTCATAGTAGACAATGTTTTTAGTAAAAATGCGTCCATCCTCTACTAATTCACCTTGACTTTCATTGTTTTCAATGTAAACTTTAATAGCCTGTGGATTTTTGCACCGTGATAAGGCAACGTACAATTGGCCATGTGCAAATACTGGTTGTTCTAAGAAAATACCCACAGATTTGAAAGTTTGTCCTTGTGATTTATTAATGGTCATGGCAAATGCCATAATGATGGGAAATTGTCTTCTTTGAAGTATAAAAGGGAGACTACTTTCACTTGGTGCTAAATCTATCCTTGGTATGAAAACTCTCTCTCCTTTATGGGTACCAGTTAAAATTTCAGCATCTATGAAATTGTCCTTTAATTGTTGAATAATTAATCTTGTCCCATTGCATGGGCCTTTTTTGGGTTCATATTTTGCAGTAACATGACAATTGCACCTTTCTTTAGCTGCAAAATATGTGGTGGCATTCCAAAAGGAGTTAATGAGTTTATGAATTCAGTTGAAAAGTTTGCCTGACTTTCTTTGTCATCACCAAGTACACAATCAGCACTGTGATATTTTTTTTGTGGTACATTAATTTTTTTAAATATTTCATTATTGAGGATTAATGCATCCTTATTTTTACATGTTAGTATGACTTGGTTGGCAAGTTCAGAATAGTCCTGGTTATTTATTGTACTTTCAAATATAGCCGATATAAGATCTTGTTGACAAATCATATGAGGTGGGTTGTGCACAGTGTCGTCAGGTAAATTTGGTATTTTTTCCGTTTTTCCTTAAATTTTAATAAGCCGATCATTGAAATCATTTTGGCCTTCTGATCTCATATTTTGTTGTATTTGAAGATGGGTAAAATGTTTCCATAGTGTACTTGACTTTATACAGGTTTCGATAATGTCAGTTCGATTTCCATGTACAACGACAGGTAATGTTTGTCTAAAATCACCACCTAACAACATTACCTTTCCAATAAATGGAAAAGTATTATCCATGACTTCACAAAGCAAACAGTCAATACATTGGAGGGCATAGCATGACATCATTGTAGCCTCATCTATTATAATTAATTTACTTTTTTTCCGTTTTTTTGCTTGTAATGATGTCATGCGAATATCTGACACTGATGTTTCTAAAATAGGCACTGGCAGTTTAAACCCACTATGTACAGTTCTTCCACCTTCTAACAAAAGAGCAGCAATTCCGGTGGTGGCAAATGCAAGTGCTATTTGACCTTGTGCTCGTACAAAACTCATTAATAAATGATATACAGGGAGTGCAGAATTATTAGGCAAGTTGTATTTTTGAGGATTAATTTTATTATTGAACAACAACCATGTTCTCAATAAACCCAAAAAACTCATTAATATCAAAGCTGAATATTTTTGGAAGTAGTTTTTAGTTTGTTTTTAGTTTTAGCTATTTTAGGGGGATATCTGTGTGTGTAGGTGACTATTACTGTGCATAATTATTAGGCAACTTAACAAAAAACAAATATATACCCATTTCAATTATTTATTTTTACCAGTGAAACCAATATAACATCTCAACATTCACAAATATACATTTCTGACATTCAAAAACAAAACAAAAACAAATCAGTGACCAATATAGCCACCTTTCTTTGCAAGGACACTCAAAAATCCATGGATTCTGTCAGTGTTTTGATCTGTTCACCATCAACATTGCGTGCAGCAGCAACCACAGCCTCGCAGACACTGTTCAGAGAGGTGTACTGTTTTCCCTCCTTGTAAATCTCACATTTGATGATGGACCACAGGTTCTCAATGGGGTTCAGATCAGGCGAACAAGGAGGCCATGTCATTAGATTTTCATCTTTTATACCCTTTCTTGCCAGCCACGCTGTGGAGTACTTGGACGCGTGTGATGGAGCATTGTCCTGCATGAAAATCATGTTTTTCTTGAAGGAAGCAGACTTCTTCCTGTAGCACTGCTTGAAGAAGGTGTCTTCCAGGAACTGGCAGTAGGACTGGGAGTTGAGCTTGACTCCATCCTCAACCCGAAAAGGCCCCACAAGCTCATCTTTGATGATACCAGCCCAAACCAGTACTCCACCTCCACCTTGCTGGTGTCTGAGTCAGACTGGAGCTCTCTGCCCTTTACCAGTCCAGCCATGGGCCCATCCATCTGGCCCATCAAGACTCACTCTCATTTCATCAGTCCATAAAACCTTCGAAAAATCAGTCTTGAGATATTTCTTGGCCCAGTCTTGACGTTTCAGCTTGTGTGTCTTGTTCAGTGGTGGTCGTCTTTCAGCCTTTCTTACCTTGGCCATGTCTCTGAGTATTGCACACCTTGTGCTTTTGGGCACTCCAGTGATGTTGCAGCTCTGAAATATGGCCAAACTGGTGGCAAGTGGCATTGTGGCAGCTGCACGCTTGACTTTTCTCAGTTCATGGGCAGTTATTTTGCGCCTTGGTTTTTCCACACGCTTCTTGCGACCCTGTTGACTATTTTGAATGAAACGCTTGATTGTTCGATGATCACGCTTCAGAAGCTTTGCAGTTTTAAGAGTGCTGCATCCCTCTGCAAGATATCTCACTATTTTTGACTTTTCTGAGCCTGTCAAGTCCTTATTTTGACCCATTTTGCCAAAGGAAAGGAAGTTGCCTGATAATTATGCACACCTGATATAGGGTGTTGATGTCATTAGACCACACCCCTTCTCATTACAGAGATGCACATCACCTAATATGCTTAATTGGTAGTAGGCTTTCGAGCCTATACAGCTTGGAGTAAGACAACATGCATAAAGAGGATGATGTGGTCAAAATACTAATTTGCCTAATAATTCTGCACTCCCTGTAGATATGTTTTTATGGCAATAAATGCTTGCAATTGTAATGTATTTAAAGTTGCAAGTCTTTCTTCTGTCCTTTGTACTTGTAGTTGAATGTCATAGTCTTCAAAGTTTATGTCATCTATAAGACCTGGATCAGGCAGATTAAAACTTGCACAACTTAATCCATGAGTTAAAAATACTTCTTTGATTACCATTAATGCTTTTAAGTGTGCAATGGGTTCATTGTATTGTTGCATAAAGTCTTCAGCCATATTACTTTTAAATGTGTCCCACAAAGCTAATGCATTTGGAGCATTTGAGAAGATACAAATGAATGCAAATTGTTGCCTCATCTGCCGTGGCATTTGACATAGTGCTGCTTCTTCTAGACATCTTTCCCATTCTGTATCATCAGCTATTAAGTTTCTATGTCTGGCAGCTAAATGAAAGGATTCATATACTATGTCATTAACAGTTCTTAAGTGTTCAAAACTTTGTGCACCAGGAACATTTAAAAGTAGTAGTCGTAAGCAGAAACGTTCAAGGTCTCTTGGACAGACCGTGTAAATTCTTGGTATTATTTTATTTCCTCTGGTTTTTCTTGGTCTCCATAATCAATTCACAAAAACATTGTGATATTGAATTTCAATATATAAGAATTGTGTTGCTGGTGAATCTGTAGAATTTAATTGAAACCATGCAGTTAGTGTAGTGTGACGATGCTCACTTTGGGCCAATGCATTACTTTCATTTCCAGCATGGAAATACACTAAATGTCATTGTGGCAAATGTACTGCTAATCTATATACTGCATGTGATCTATCGTGCATTTCAAATTTTAAAAGCCGCCACATAGCTTCTGGCGCACTGACATAGCAAGCATCTACATGAGATGCAAGTTCATAATGTACTAACTCAGTGCTTTCGGTATTGTCTGCACTTTTGACGACTACAGTAGCTGCATCATAGCCTTTGTAAATATATTTGTACACATATTTAATGGATTTGATGGAAGTGCAGGCTTCTACATTAATGTGTGCATTATACTTCATAAGTAAATGTGGATTGTATGGTACCACATATCTATGGTTGCCACGAATAATGGCACTATCTCCTTCTCTTCTTCTATATAATGGATAGCCACCACAATTGGCATAAGTTTTGTCTCTATAATCTTTAGGAAATTCTTTTGTACAGTTATTATTTTCCATACATGGTGATTGTGGATTAAGCTTGCCACAGGGTCCATGAATCATCCGATGAGTTACAATCTCATATAGTCTACCATGTAGTTCTGGATCTGGTGGTTCAGCAACAATGACTAAATCCACTTTGTCACCAGTATCTAATTTATCTTTTTCTTGAAGGATTATCAGAAGATGTGCATGTGGAAGGCCTCTTTTTTGAAATTTAATTGTATATACATAAGCAAGACATTTGCCAAATAAGTGAATTATAGTGATGTCACGTATTAATTAATTTAATTTAATTTTGAAAACTCTGGCTACTAAATCTGGTCTATCGGAAGCAGTTTGGGCAAAAAGTAAATTGTGTGTAATTTCTGGCCATTGGGGATTACATGTAAATGTAATAAATAAATCGGGTTTTCCAAATTTGGTGACAATAGCCATGGCATCATTGTATCTTTCTCTCATATTGCGAGGAGATCCCTGGAAAGAAGATGGTAAAATTATGGCTTTGACAGCTGTCATGTCTCTGCTTGTAGCAACCTCAGCGACATAATCCATTAATCCACAATATTGTTCTACACGTAGTTTATCTTGTTGATATTTTATGAAGTTTAAATTATTGGCCTCAACTTGCAAATAGGAATCAATAATCCATTGTTGTGTTAGTTTTCCACCACATAAACTTGGATTAAATGTATTTCGAATGGCAATTTGAGCTACTTTAAATTCAAGCATGGAAATATTATTTCACATACAGACTTTAGCATTTGGGTAACTGGGAAGGGTTCATTTTGGTTGCCAACCTGCTTCTCCATGTGGGAAAAAAATGGGATATGTCATTGGATCTAAATTAGTACTTAAGATACTGATATTAATGAATGGTTGCTCCTCATTTCTGGGATATATTCTAATGTCTCTTTGAAATGGTGGTACTCCATCATTTTGAAACACCATTGCAACCTCATTTGATGTTGGCAAGTTATAACAGCGTTTATCAGTATGTCTATCTCTTTTAAGCACCATATTGACCTTTGGGATTGGTAATTGATGTCTTTCTGCATGAAGTTGTTGTTCCTTTTCTACTTCAGCCAACTTTTTATAAGCTTGAGTGTAAGGGTTATTGGCCATAATTTTATCTAGCTCTATAAAAACACTGGGTAAGCATTTTTTATTTTCTTGCAGCTGCATACGTGGGTCAACAGCTTCCATTGTATCTAGGACATATAGCTGAGCAAATTTTCTTTGCTCTCCTTCCTCGGGATGTAAATGGGAAGTACGATGGTAAATTTGGCCTTGGACTTTAAAGCAGTAAGGACCATGTGCTGGTACATTAGCAGCTAATGTTGCCCCCATAGATGTAAAGGATATGGCACTATTGTAGGATCTTATGTTTGTCTTTACATTTTTGTAGTTTGCAAAAGTCGTTTCAGTCATAATGTTTTGTAAATATATTGGAAATTGTTTTCTTTCTGGAAGTTGGACCTTGCCTTTTTGACAGCAACTAATGAATTGTCCATCTCTGGGTCTTTCCTGTTTAAAATGATAAGCCTCACAAAATTGACATAGATTATTCATGTCACCACAATTATGAACCTCTACTGCTAAAGACTTGAGTAAAGGACAATTTGAAGAGCATATATCAGTTTCAGTTTCTAATTCATCATTTGAAATGTTATGTGATGTTTGAGGAACAGGTTCTAAATGCTTTTGTTTTTTAGTGGCTTTTTTGGGTTTATCTTTTATTTTTTCAGCTGATAGTCTTTTGCTTGCAAGTCTTTTCCGTTCTTTTTCTCGTCGATTTTCCTTCTGCTCCAGCGTCTGCTGGTTTGCCCATCTTTGTTGTCGTTCTCTAGCTTGACGTCTTATGTTTTCCTCTTTGGTCTCGTTATCAGCCATCTTAATCTGTAAATAAAAATAATGTATCATTAGTTTAGTTTGAGATGTTAAGTTGGTTTATCAAATCTTTTTGTTGCAACACTGTTGTGATTGTAAATGAACTTTGTATGGGATTGTAGGTCATTGTAGATGAACTTTCTTTCTATTGTTAAATGAGTCTGTTTTATTTTTTTGCTCTTACTTTATTTTGTGTAGGTTGTAAATTTTGGCTTAGATGCATAGCACACCCAAGGTAATTGCATTATAGCTTATTGTAGATGTAGTAGGTTTATAGTGTTAAATGAATTATTTTTTATTTTTTTTGGTTGTTCATTGTTTTTTTATGTTGTAGGTTTGTAGGGTTGGCTTAGAGGCATAGTAGAGGGCAAAAAATGGTAGCAATATATTGCTCTTTCTAATTTGTACTGCAGGGGATTGTTGTAATAGTATCCTTCTATTTTACTTAAAGGCTTATATGTTGTGGCTGTGAAAAGAAGGTTTGTATTGTTGTTTGTTAGGTGCTAGTAGTATTTGTTGTAGTATTCTATTATATGTGTCTGGTTAGGTTTTGTGCTTAACATTGTACGTTAGGGCTGTGAAGTGAGAATTAATAAAAAAAATGTTTTTATGTGTTTTCACTATTTATTGGACTATGCTGTTTTATCTTGGGCAAGCTTTTTTTGATAGATTGAAGTTCGGGTTTACTGTAAACTTTGTTGTATGGAAAAGGTAATTAGTAGGTAAATAAGAAATGTGTCAGTAATATTTTGTGAAAGCTGTTCATTTGTGGTGCTTATTGTTGGTGGTGTGTTGTTGTTTTATTTTGTTTTTTCTCTTGACATGGATTCACAGCAAACATGTTCATTTTGTTTTCTCTTTTTTTACTTGTTAATACTGTACCTTGTTTGAAGTGTGATTTCAAGATGAATATCCCTGTTGTAAATCTTCGTGCGATAGTCTTGACGCAGTGTATGTTGTAAAAGAAAAAGATAAATGTTATTTGATTCAAATTTATTTCTCATGAATAGCATAGTTTATTTTTTGGCCAAGCAATGTGTTCTGATATTAGCTTTGTTTCTTCTCTGTGAAAATGTATTGATTTCAGAGTGTGTGAGAAACAGTACAGCACTGCCTGTAATTGATTAGTATTGTGTTTTGTGTACACCACTGTTGTAATTGTATTATTCTTTTACTGTAGTAGCTGGTTGGGCATGAAACAGGACGCATTTTTTTTATACTGTATCTGTTATCCTGATTTCTTATGCTATGCTGTTTTTTGTGCAACATTAATGTTATTTACATTTTACAATGTTATTTACATTTTGTATATGCTAGCAATGTTTGTTGGACTATCCTTTTTTGTGTCCACCACTTTTGGGATGCTGTATTTGGCTTGTGGCTGAGGGTTAAAGGTTGTTGTAGAGTAAAGCTGACTGTGAATTATATTTTCTCTATGTTGGAACTATTTACAGTAGTCTCCTGTTTAGCGTCCACCACTTTTGGTATGCTTATTTTGTCTTCTTTGTAAGGGTTATAGGTTGTTCAACAGTAAAGAGGAATGTTAAGTTACTTTTGTATATCTTGTTGGGATTTTTTGAACAATCCTGTTTTATGTCCACCACATTTTGGATGCTCCATTTGTCACTTTTGGTATGCTTAATTTGGCTTGTTTGTGAGGGTTAGAGGTTGTTGTACAGTAAACAGGAATGTTATTTGCCTTTTCTATACGCTGTGGTGCTTTTTTGTACTATCCTGTTTTGTGTTCATCACTTTTGGGATGCTGCATTTGGCTTGTGGGTGATGGTTAGAGGTTGTTGTACAGTAAACAGGAGGAATACTTTTGTTTTCTGTATGTTGCTAATGTTTGGTATGCTATCCTGTTGTGTGTCCGCCACTTTGTGTTATCAATTGTTTTTTCTGTGCAAGTGTGTTTATTTGGAAATTGTATATGTCTTTGGAAAGTTTTTTGAACTGTGGTGTTTTTGTGTTGCTGGAATTTGTATTGAGGCTTGTATTTTGTAGTTTGACTTCTCATATTGGCGGGCAGTAAACATGGGATTTGTGTTTATTTTTGTACTTGTTATACTATACCTTGATTGAAGTATTTTTCTTCTCTGAATGACAGTGGGTCCCCTCCTGCCAATCTTAATCTGCCAGTCTTCTTGTAGTGTCTGTTTGAAAAAGAATGTGAAATGGTTATTTGTATATTCCTTCATTTGGTTTTTGCAAAGCATGGGTTTTTTCTGCATGTAATGTATTTTTCTATCTTACCTCTTCTTCTTTCTTTCTGTTCTTTAAAAGTGATTCTCTTTCACAGTCCACGGTGCAAATTCTTGAGTGATGCAGAGTCTGTTTGAATAGTGAAAAAAACAGGAAAGATTGAGCTGCAGGTTAAATATGTATTAGTGTCATATTTGTTTTTTTTCGTGGCATTAGTTCTTGTGAATTAATGTCAGTTGAATATACTTCTTTGATTACTTTGAGTTAAGATTAGCTTGTTGTAGGGCCTATACACATATATGTGCATTACACATGTCACTATACATGAATGACATCTTGATTGGGAATGTTTGAAATCTTTTATTTCTTTGTTCTTTTTTTTGGGGGGGGGGTTCTTAATAAATTAAATATATTATAGCTTACCTCTCAGTTGGAATTTGCAGATTGTGAAGTTGTAAATTAGTAAGTAATTCTCTTCTGAAGTAACGGCAGCAGTGAACTATCCAGTCACACCGTGCATCACCTGAGGAGAAATGTAGAATTTTCTGGAAAGTAGGCAGTATTTATAAACTTTAAGGTGCTTGAAACCGTTAGAACGCAATACGCGGTGCGCTATTTGCGTTCCAGCGTTAAATTTGCGTTCCAGCCGCCATTTTCCGACTGATAGTTGTCTTTTTCATGTAAAATGGTGGGTAATAGCAGTGTGGTACGTGCCGCATAGTGTGTGTTACGTGCCTCGTGAACTTGACTGGAGCATTCTTTCCATTTTGCGAGTAACTAGTATTTTTGCGTCCCTAGCCTCGTTTTCGTTTTGTTCGGCACCCACTTTTCTCTCGCTAAGGTGAGTTTCGGGTGTCTAAACTCTTTAATTTGGACTTAAATCAAGTTGTAACTTCACTTGCAAAGGTCCTGTAAACCATTTGTCACATGTTAGATGTGCACCCATTATCTGGCAAACAGCATTACCAGGCCTACAATTTTATTCCATTCCTTTTTGACTGACAATTTCCTAGTATATATATATATATATATATATATATATATATATATATATATATAGCTGCATACATACATATACAAAAACATAACAAAATATAAAAAGAGATAACAAATTAAATATAGTGCAATTTAGTTTTCACATAAAAACATTTTATTAATTACAATAACTTTAAAAAAAAAATTAATAAGATGAAATAAGCAAATTATGAATTAATATAATGCCATCTAATTCTCCAAAATGATTAAGTGATGGAGTTAAGTGATTGGGATCATTTGATTTTATTTTTTTCATTTATCTTCTAAAGTACTACAAAATGTCTCCATTATAAGAATGTGATTAATTCTTTGGATGAACATAGAAAAAGGTAAACTTAGGAATTTCCATTTAAAAGTAACAAATGTACATATATATACCATAAATTAAAGACTTTTGGACAATCCTGGTATTTAAAAAATTTACCTTCTTGGTCACAATCTCTAAAACATTTATTAGTGGTAGATGGAAACCTGGGGCCCTATTTAATTAGCCGATTTGTAGTTCCAGAAGCCCGTAAAGGAGCCCGCAAAAGTTACGGCTATTAAATTGGCCTCTTTTAGCTACCTGCAAACGATCTGCGAGTTACAGGCGGAAAAACCCTACGGGCTGTCAAAATCTGAACTCCGATTCAGCTAAGCCTTTGATCTTTCAATCTCGTAAATGTTACAATCACTAATAAATTGCTACAAGTCCTCATGCCCGTAATTGTTTTCACACCCGTAAATGTCAAATGTAGCCAAAAATCCTACGGGTACCAGATAGAATCTTTTTTTTAATGTTTAATTTATAATGATCCACGCAAACAATGTGTTAATACCTATAGCAGAAGTCGCATTGACTAGAATAGTATATTTATTAATTTTTTTCATATTGCATTATTTCTGGAATGCGGGTCCGATCGCAACTTCGGATGTAGCCTCCATGTTGTAGAGATGTAATGACGATGGTCTCTTTTACTATTGGCTCCGTCTAAACCCTTAACTACGTGTTTGAATAATTTATCATGTTCACGTTTAGAAATGCTACTCGCCGAAGCTAGGTTTCTATGTAAGTATTATAAAGAAATAATTTATTACTCATATAAAATTTTAAAAAAATGTTTTCAGTTTAAAGTTACTATAGTTTTTCTTACATTTATGAAAATTATTTTTTTCTTCTAGTTTTAAATTGACACTATTAGAATAAATGATTTAAAAAATGTATTTTCAAGATGAGAAAATAGACAATATTTTTCAAATTGTGTTAAGGGTAATATTATATGGACAGATTGAAATTAATTTGTGAATAGTGAAAAATGTCATTATTGAGCATTTGAAAAGTTGTAAATCACCACAACATAATATTTTATTGTTATAGTAAAATTATACATTCTTAAAAAGCCATGCATTTTCCATCATTTAAATATTTTTTTGTGTTTATCTGTAATTAATATAGATCTGTATAACTGTGGATGAGTAATTGTTCTTTAGAAACATTCCATCTAAACATTCCATCTAAATCTAAATATATAGACCATAAAGATAAAGAATGCTTAGTGTAGGAATTATCACTAGACTTAATATTATTCTTTCATTTGTTTTCCACATTAGATATTGTACATCAAGATGTGTGATAAGATCATTTTCTATATGGATCCAACATGGTTGATATTTATTACTATGACCTAAAGTTAATTGTGATAATTGTGCAGCTATATCACAAATATATAAATGAGTAACAGAAGGGCCACCCATAGTTTTACATTTATCCATACATTTTTATAAATTCTAGAATGTTTATTGTTCCATATAAATCTAAGAAATTTAATTTGTAAAAAATTAATTTGTAATTGATTTATTGGAATTAGAAGACATCTCAAGTAGTACAATATGTGTGGTAAAACTGTAGACTTTATACAATGAATATGACACAAACAAGAAATATAGTATTTGGACCAATATCTTATTTTAATTTTTGAACAATCATTGGGAAATTAACTTTATAGATATTATTAATTAAATAAAAATACATTTAGTACATCAAGTTCAATCTTTTTAGATCTCCTCTGCCTTCCTCTAAATCTATTAAGCATTCACAAATTATAAGGATAAAAAAAAAAACCATTGAACTTAACATCCCAAAGAAAAACAAAAATCCTTACTGAACCCAATATTCTGAAAATTAGGCTACTCCTTGGATCAATAGCAATCTTTCTCTTGCTACCTTACATAACTCTGTAAACCCTTTTCATTCAAAAATATATCCAAGACCTTTTTATAAATATTTATTGAATTTGTTGTTACAACCTCCTTTGGTAGAGTTAAATCACCCTTACTGTGAAGAACCATTTTCTTGGAGGTTAATTTTGACTAACCTGCAAATGAATAGATTGTTGGAAAGAGATTTTGCCCAGAGATCTCCTAAAGATACTTTTAAGGATAAGAATACATGGTTAAAATGGGATCTATATATCTTAAAAAATGAGGGTCATTGTTTTAACCACTCCCAAAAGTTATAGAATTTGGGTGTCTAAATAGCATTTTTCTGTTACACTGTTCTTATTATGTTTTGTGTTTGGACTGTATGATGGATGTATGAATTTTTATTGTAACTTTGTATGTTATAAAAGATTTTTTTTTTAAAGAACTCTTTTCTTTCTTTAAGGTGGATTCTTTTTACTTTTAACCTTAATAGATGTCCTCTTGTCAGATGAAATCCTCAAGGTAAGGTAATCTTATCCCCTCTTAGATGCCTTTTCTTAGAGGAAATAAGTTTAATTTGGTTAGTCTTTCTTCATAACTTAGCCCCTCATTCCCCTTATTAGTTTTGTTACCCTTCTCTGTACTTTTTACAGCTCCAAAATGTCCTTTTTATGAAGTGGTGCCCAAAATTGTACTCCATATTCCAAATGAGGGCATACTATGGATTTGTCTGGTGGCAGAATTATATTTGTTTCCCTTGCTTCTATACCTTCTTATGTCATGCCAATATTTTATTTGCCTTTGCAGCTGCTGCTTGGCATTGAGCACTGTTACCTAGATGGTTGTCCACAAGCACTCCCAAATCCCTTTCAATATTTGAAATAGGGCAATCTTTGGGAAACAGTGATCACAATACAGTCTCGTTTGAGATTGAATTAAAAAAACAAAACTGTTTGATTTTAAAAGGGCAGATTTTAAAGGTCTAAGGGCAGCAATACAAAGTATAGACTGGGACAGAGTACTAATAGGTAAAAATACTGAACATAAATGGACAACATTTAAATTGTTACTAAATATACATACTTATCACCATATACCATGTGGGAATAAAAGTAGAAGGAGTAAATCACATCCAACATGGCTTTACAATGATTTAAAGATCATTATATAGAGTAAAAAACATGCATTTATACTCTACAAACAAGAGGGGACAGAGACTGCTTTACGGGAGTACAAGGAAATCAACAAGGCTTGCAAAATGGCTATTAGACTGGATAAAATAGAAAATGAAAAATGAATTGCAAAAGAGGGTAAGACTAACCCTACAATATTTTTTTAAGTATATTAATGGGAAGAAGGCCTATAGGAACATTACAATGTGACATTACAGTGGCCGTCTGATAATTAGTGACCAGGAAAAGGCAGATGAGCTAAATAGGAGGTACCAGTGGTTACTGCCACATAATGGGGCTACACTACCTTCAACAAATAATTGGTTAACGCAGGAAAAAATTCAAAAGAGGTTGAAAAAAAGAAATGTTAATAAAGCCCGAGGTGCTGATGGAATACATCCACGGGTACTGAGGGAACTGGGTTCTGTAATAGCCAAACCATTATATCTAATTTTTCAAGATTCACTCAACACAGGGTCTCTACCAAATGACTGGATAAAAGCAGAGGTGATACCTATATTTAAAAAGGGAGCAAGAGCTAATCCGGGGAATTATAGACCTGTAAACCTCATTTCTGTAGTGGGAAAGCTTTTAGAAGGGTTATTAAGGGATAATATACAAGAGTATGTCTATTCAAACAGAACTATAAGTGGAGCCAAAATTGATTAAACAGGGATAGGTCATTTTAAAAAAAAAGAATTAGTTTCTATGCGAAGGTTAGTACGGACTTGGATGAAGGCAACTCAGCGGATGTAGTCTTTTTAGATTTTGCAAAGGCTTTTTATACAGTGTCACATGGGAGACTATTGTACAAACTAAGGGATACAGGAACTGCAGTAAATATATGCACATGGTCTTTCCTAAAAGACAGGAAGCAAAGGGCTGTTGTAAATGGAACATACTCCGATTGGAATAATGTGGTAAGTGGGGTTCCTCAGGTCTCAGTATTAGGTCCTCTCCTTTCTAACATATTTATTAACGACTTAGAAGTAGGACTGGAAAGTATTGTCTCCAAAGTAATTAAATCAGAAAATGATGTACTTTCCCTACAAAGGGATTTGCATAAATTTTGAGAAATGGGCAAATAAATGGCAGATGAGATTTAATACGAATAAATGTAAGGTTATGCTTCTGGGAAGGAAAAATAACCATGCAATTGATAAACTTAATGAAACAAATCTAGGGGTATCAGATATTGAAAGGGATTTGGGAGTGCTTGTGGACAACCACCTAGGTAACAGTGCTCAACGCCATGTAGCATCTGCAAAGGCAAATAAAATATTAGCATGTATTAAGAAGGGTATAGAAGCAAGGGAAGCAAATATAATTCTGCTACTATACAAATCCCTAATAAGCCCTCATTTGGAATATGGAGGATAATTTTGGGCACTACTTCATAAAATTTACATTTTAGAGCTGGAAAAAGGACAGAGAGGGACAACAAAACTAATAAGGGGAATGGAGGGGCTAAGTTATGACGAAAGACTTACCAAATTAAGTTTATTTTCTCTAGAAAAAAGGCATCTACGTGGGGATATGATTACACTATATAAATAAATCCAGGATCATTATAAAGATTTATCAAGGTAACTTTTTGTACCAAGAGGTTTTTAACTGACCAGAGGACATACGTTGAGGTTAGAAGTAAAAAGATTCCACCTTAAAGAAAGAAAATGGTTCTTCACAGTAAGGGTGGTTAATCTGCGGAGTTCTCTACCAAAGGAGGTGGTGACAGTGGATTCAATAGATAACTTTAAAAAGGGATTGGATGAGGAGGCGGAGCCAGCGTCTGTAGAAGCAGGACGTGTGTGCCCTGAGCTCCTGCTCCCAACTCAGAGCTAGGGCTTATTAGGGGCTAAAAAAAACAGCAAAGGCACCAACAGAACCCCTGCAGCAACTGGGGGTAACGGAGGGGACACCCCAAACCCCCCCCCCCCGGGTGCTTCCAGTTACTCCGCCGGCGCCACCCGCAACATCGCGCCCTGCCTAGGCACAGGAGGGTGAAGGCACAGCCAAGGCTCACCTGGAGGAGGTGCAAGCAGGCCCTGGTCCGGAAGTGCTCTGCAGGACCCGTCCGGACCGCCCCCGGAGGTCACAGGGACTGGAGGGGCCCTGAATCGGGTGGCAGCCATCTTGGTCCTACACGTGGCTGGTGTGAGGAAGAAGACCCAGGTGCAGTGAGTACCCCGGGAGAGGGTTGGGGCTTCCCAGGGGTGAAAAGTGGCGGCTGGCCCGGCTGAATTGGCCTGGGAGGGCTGCAGACCCCCAGAAGAGGCAGCTGGGGAGTGGAAGACAGGGGGAAGAAAGCCCGCGAAACGGGAGGCGGCCATTTTATGTCCAGGGCCTGGTGAAGGGGCCACTGCCAGGCTGGAATACTGCCTCAACACCCCTAACAGCCTAACAACAGCATCTCCAGGGGGACTAGAGAGGCAGAGGTGGGCTGCACAGCCAGAGACCCACAGAACACACTACTAATCAGCTCCCAGAGACTACCTTACTAGATTCAGGTTGCTCAAGTAGGGAACTAGCTGGCAAGCCTTTCTCTACTAGAACCTTTGTATTGAACTTTGCATTTCTTTACTAGGCATAAGGCCTTGGCACTACTAACATATTTGCGCCCTCGCAAACAGACTAGCGCACAATTGACCAGAATAATAGCTGGAATTCTTTGGTGCCATTCTAAAGAGCAATGACATAGGCAACAGCCTGCTGATCTCCACACACTTCAGTCTGAAGAGGCAAAGCATTCAAGAGTAAAAGTGGCCTGAAACTGCAGGCTTCCACTGCCACCTAGTGGAGCTGGGGTCACGCTACAGCAGTCTAGCTTTGGAGCAAACAGCTAACAGCAACTAGTAAGGCTTATCTCTCTAGGATGTAGACCTCCCTGGGGCAAAAAGAGGAAACTCCTACCGGCGGGAGCTACGCCATGTTGGGAAACAACCCTGGCACTGACACCTGACTTCATGGGGCAAGACGAAAGCAATAAAGGTCCTGAGGAGACAGAAACGAGTCCCCCGCGCACCAGAGAATTAATGTTTGTGTCCTAAGACAAAGTACATCAAAGCAACAAATATGGGGAAGAACAAAAAATCCCTCTCAACTAAGAGGATTGAGGAACATTTCAAGAGAGCTGGGGCCTCCAACATTGGAACCCAGGGCTCAGAATCAGAACACTCTGATCACTCAGACTCAGAGATGCAGGCCGCATCCTCGCAACCAGAGGTGAATATCACTGAGAATTCAATGGCAAAGTTTGAGGCTCTTTTGGAGACGCATATTAATAGGGCAGTTACAGCCCTTCAAAAAGACCTGCATGAGTTGGGGCAACGGACCAATCTCCTTGAGGAGTCAGTGGACCAGATAGTAGCGACTCAAGAGACTGACACTTCCCGCATCTCTAGCATTGAAGATAAACTTGAAGATCTTGAGAATCGGTCGAGAAGGTTCAATATAAGAATAAGAGGGGTCCCGACAGCAGTGGTCGATCTCCCCCGCTACCTTAAAGCTACCATCGACAAGATCCTATCAGAAACCACGGATCATGTCTGGGAGGTGGAACGGGCCCACAGGGCCCTAGGAGGAAGCAAAATTCAAGACCTCCCCAAGGACATCATTGTTAGGCTATTACGCCAGCACTCCAGGGACCTAATATTGTCTACTACACGCAAGATGGCTACGATTGTTGGTCCGGACGGCTCCAAGCTACAATTTTATGCAGACCTCTCCCCTATCACACTCCAGAAGCGGAGGTTAATGAAACCGGCCCTGGAGATACTCCAACGCCAGGGCATCAGATATAGATGGGGTTTTACTTTTGCTCTATCCTTCTCCTTAAATGGGGTGCACCACTCATCTCGCTCTCTGGAGGAGTGTCTGGGTCTCCTTAAAAGGCTGGCGCTAACTACAGAGGAACCTGCATCTGGGCCCCCAGCACCCCTCATCACTCAGCTGCTTCAGAGGCAATGGACGGAAGTCACTAGACTAAAGAAAACCCCAGATCAGACATCTGGGGTCCTCACCCAGAGACTGGACCAAGACAGGAACACTCGGAGGGTGTAAGACCCTTTCCTAGTTTCCCTAGAGACTTTTTTTCCTACCCATGATGAGCAGAGGACAGTTGCAGCGGGGGGGGGGGGGGGGAGCTTGCTGTCCCTACCTTAGCTGAGCTCGAACAGTATCTACGCCGGAGTGGGAGTATTGACTCCAGGGCTAGGGGCACTACCCCCCAAAGCTACAAAGACGAACGGAATCCTTAAAGCTGCGAGTGGATATACATGCCTGCTAAAAACTTATTTTAACCTGTTTATATTTTCCTCCCTATAAGAAGGTTTAGCTAGCATTAGTCTTAGCTACTGTTTAATCTGTATAAAGTAGGATGTTTTTATTATCTTGTTCCTCCCTCTCCTAGAAGGTTTAATGCGTTAAATATGTGTGCATAGAACATAATTGTCAGTTGCCAGGATGTCTTCTGTCTACTCTTGGTGTTTTTGATCACCATTTAGTAAGCCCCCAGAAATCCCCCCCGCCGGTGGGAGGACCCATGATTCTAGCCAGGAATTATGCAGGCTAGGATACAAAAGCTAGCTTTACTAAATTGTAACCCATTAGGGAGAGTGCTCTCCCCCTTTACTCTATCTCTATTCTCTCTTTTCTCCTGCATTCTACCTTGGCGGGCTTTGCCCACCCCCTCTCGGCTTTCCTGTATACCCATACTCCTCCACTCCGTCCGCCGCTCTCTTTCCTCCTCCAGCTACTCCTTCCATCTCTCCTCCTATTCGTGGGCGAGAGGCCAACAATTAGACCCCAGTTACTCCCCTATGGCTTCTGTAATTGCAATCCAATGGGGTAGAGGGCACCCTTACTGGGGATGCTGGTTTACAATCTGCCTGAATTACAATCTTGTAGTCTAGGCGGGGACTGCTCCCTTGAAGAGTTGTTTATTGTGATGAGCTCTGCAAATATCCTTACATCTTTTGATTTGACTAACCAACTCTCTCTCTTTTATGCTTCCAGCAGATCAGGTAGCTATAGCGATCCACACTCTGGCCGACTTCCAGTCCTGGACCGGGTGGTGCCACGCCCCGCTCCCTCCGCACGGCCGCTTCAGAAAGGTATAATGGGACACTCAGAGTATAGGCTTATTACACCTGACTACACATGACTGCTCTTGTCAAGATAATCACCCATAACGTGAAGGGGTTTAACTCCCCCTTCAAAAGAAGGAAGGCTTTCCTATATTACAAAAATTTTAGACCTTCAGTCATCTTTCTTCAGGAAACTCACTTTGCCAATAACAAGGCCCCTACTTATTTTAGTAAAGACTACCCCCAATACTATCATACAACCCAAACATCTAAGAAGGAAGGGGTAGCGATCTTGCTCCACAGGAATTTCCAATTCCAACTGGAAGCAAAAGTAATGGACCGGGAGGGGTACTTTTATATCATAAAAGGTACGGTTCAAGGAACCCCGATCTCTTTAGCATCGTTTTATGCGCCCACTGTAGCCCCCCACAAGACTCTGATAAGATTTTTAAAAACCCTACAGGGGGGTAATTGGGGACAACTAATAATAGGGGGTGACCTTAACCTGGTCCTGGACCAAGTGGCAGATAGGTCTAAACCTTCTGCTCATAATCTCTTCTCTCACAAAATCAAGCAGATTAGGAGGCTCCTGCACTCTCTAGACCTAGTGAATGCTTGGAGGGGACACCATCCGCGGGGGAAGGAATATACTTTTTATTCCTCAAGTCATGGGACCTACTCCCGCATTGATGCTCTTCTTGTGAGCTCCGCACTACTGGACCACTCCAGAGAGGCTAACATAATCCCTTGCACTTGGTCAGACCATGCAGCAGTCTCTCTGGAGGTGGATCTGGGGACCCTGACTCATCTGCCCTACTCCTGGAAAATAAATGAATATTTATTAGCGCTGCCTGCAGTTCAGGAGCAAATTGCAGCCGAGCTGAAGGCATTTTTTGAAATCAATGCGGATGGGGAGTCGGAGTCAGGTTGGGTATGGGTGGCGAATAAGGCCTTCATAAGGGGGACTTGCATCAAAATTGCCTCCCATCATAAGAAAATGTCCCGCCAATGGGAAAGTGATCTCATGACGAAGTTAGCGCAACTAGAGAACCAGAACCAGCTATCCCCCTCCCCCTCTCTTAGGAGTCAGATAGACGGGGCTAGATTGGAGCTGGAAGGCATACTAGCGGTTAGGACTGAAAAGGCGCTAAGGAGAACACAGCATCTATTTTACTCGAAGGCGAATAAGCCCGATAAACTGTTGGCAAGGAGTCTGAAGGCGCGATAAACACAATCTAGAATCTCCCAAATTAGGGCAGGGACGGGTGCTATTACATTTAGCCAGAATGAAATCCAAGAGACATTTAGGGACTTCTACCAATCTCTTTACTCATCTCATAACACGACCCCAGAACATTATATTACCTCATATCTGGATTCCCTTGATCTCCCGCAAGTCTCAGCAGTGGATCTGCAGAACTTAAACAAGGAGGTGTCGGTAGAGGAAATTCTAGAGACAATAAAAGAGCTTAAGCTTGGAAAGTCACCTGGTCCGGACGGGTTTACCAATATTTATTACAAGAAATTACCAGAAATACTAGCCCCTCACCTATGTAATCTTTTTAATTCAATTCTGAGAGGAGAGGAGAGGAACCCCTCCCCCCCCCCCCCCCCCCCCCGGAGCTGAATAACGCTGACCTGACATTGTTCCCCAAAGAGGGTAGGGACTCCAAAGAGGCTAAAAACTATCGGCCAATTGCACTCCTGAATGTAGACATTAAGTTGCTAGCAAAAATCTTTGCCAAAAGGATCTCGGCCTTTCTCCCAGCACTGATCTACAAAGACCAATCAGGCTTTATCCCACACAGGAAGACGGGGGACAATATCAGGAGGACTCTAAATATCATACATATGGCTAGATCAGGTTGCCCCCCCCGTGTGTATTCTAGCCTTGGACATTGAAAAAGTGTTTGATATGCTGGAATGGCCATTTCTGTTCGCCACATTATCTAAATTTGGGTTCAAGGGCCAGTTTATCAGCCTGCTGCGCTCATACTATACATCACCCAAAGCCTGCCTTAAGCTGCCTGGTTCTCAGAGAGCCTATATCAATATCGAACGTGGTACTAGGCAGGGTTGCCCACTATCCCCACTTCTCTTCGCACTAGCAATTGAGCCTTTAGCCCAGGCGATCAGAGCAAATTCCAAAATAGGTGGTGTGCTAGTGGGACATCAGCATGTGAAATGCTCTTTATTTGCTGATGACCTCCTGTGTACCCTAACGAACCCGGGCCCTTCGATTCAAGCTCTGATGGAAACGATTACGCAGTATAGTTCCTTGTCAGGGCTCAGGCTGAACCAGGACAAGACAGAGGCCCTTAGTGTTGGTATTCCCCCAGACATATTAAAACAAATTGAAACTAACACATAATTTCCTGTGGCCCGCCTCCCACATTAAATACTTGGGAATTAATCTAGCCAGCACACTAGCAGAAATATATAAAGCTAATTTCCCTCCCCTTTTTAGAACATTACAGAGAGACCTACACATCTGGTCGAAGCGGCATATCTCCTGGACGGGTCGGATTGCCACGGTCAAGATGAACATCTGGCCAAGGCTGCTCTACCTAGCCAGGACTTTGCCCATTCAAATAAACAATGCAGAGCTATCCCGTTTCCAATCCCTGGTATTTAAATTTATATGGAGGAATAGACCTCCAAAGATAGCCAGGAGGATAATGTTTAGGCACAAGTCTAAGGGCGGTCTATCATGTCCTAATTTTTCCAACTACCTCAAAGCGGCGCAGCTTGCTTTTATTCCCCTAGTACACTCCATCCCTCACCAACCAAATTGGGTGTTTATTGAGGACGCATTAATGGCTCCCCTGACTTGGGGAATAATTTTATGGGCTCCTCCCTCGGAGGCCTACGGGGATCGGATTAGTAACCCTATTACTAGCTTCACTTTAAAGATCTGGAATCGGGCCAGACGGGAACACAAATTAGCCCATGCCTTGTCTCCCCTAACTTCTGTATTCTCATCTCCCACCCTTTTAACCTCTTTGTCAGTGGAATCGAGAAATTTTTGGAGTTCGCTTAACTTGGACAAATTGGGAGCATGGGTGGACAGCGACAGAATCTTAACACTAGACACGGTGAAAAGGGATCACATAATACCCCAGCGAGAGCTATTTAACCATATAAAAATAAGATATTGGATAGGGGAGGCGGTGAGGAAACATGGACCCTCCATGGCTATCTGGCTGTCTACAATATGCAAGAATGTACCTCTCTTTAAGGGAACCCTGGGAAATCTTTATGACATATTAAACTCTCCCCCGGATCTTACAAAGCCCTCCTTCATGATAAAGTGGGAATCTGATCTACAACAAACTTGGGAGGGGAAAACTTGGGCCGAGGCCTGCTTGAATCTCTCCAGGGGTTCACTTAATTTCAGTCTCTTGGAAACTTCTCTAAAAATTCTGCACCAAGCTTACATGACTCCAGTTAGATTGAACAAGTTTTTTCCAACAATTTCAGATAAGTGCTTTAGGGGGTGTCAAGGTAGGGGGGATTTCATTCACTCATGGTGGCAGTGCCCCAGGGTGGCTGAGATAAGGCAGTCACACTAATTTCAAGATTATTGAACGCCCCAATTACACCTTCAATAGCGACATGCCTTCTAGGAATACACCATTCGGAATTAAGGAGAAAAGGCAATAGGCTGGCTCAAATGATTTATCTAGCAGTCAAGAACATAATTGCTAGGCGATGGAAAGACAACTCTATCAGTTTTCAAGAAGTAATTAATAAAGTAAATGTTCTGTTTATTAATGAAAGGATGACTTATACTCTTTTAGACTCTCTTCCTGCATTTTTAGAAATATGGGAACCTTGGATTAGATCACCAAACAGTACTCCTTGATGAGAGATAGTCTGGGAGGTCGGGTGGGGCTTATTTTTTCCTGTGCAGCTAGGTGAGGAGCGGAGATTGGAAGGAGGCTGACTTTTCTGCTGGAGGTGAGGTAATAATAAATGTGCCAAGGAGGCGGCGGAGAGGGGGTGTGATCGGAGGAATGTTGAGTTTCCCTTTGGTATGGCAAGCAAGAGTAAACTTTTATCTTTCTCCCCTTTACTTTTTACACTGAATCTATTTAAGCTCAGCTAGTTTACTATCTCTACGGAGTTGTTAGATATCTATATGTATTATAAATATCACTAAAAATGTTGAAAATAAGTTACCTTGAGGAAATATAGAATGGCCCCAGTAGTACATTTTGGAGGATATCTATGTTCAGGTGTCAATGTATGCTCATTCCTGAAATGTTTTATTTGTTACTGTCATTCATTCTACTCTCAATAAAGTTTATATGATAAAAAAAAAAGGGATTGGATATAATTTTAAATAAAAAGGGCATTCAGGGTTATCCTGGATAATTAGAGAGGGAGTATTGATCCAGGGCAAAAGCCAGTATCTGGGGTTAGGAAGGACTTCTTTTTTTTCCCTTTTGAGACAATTGGCAAAGTTTAACTCAGGTTTTTTTTCTGTTTGCCTTCCTCTGGATCAATTAACAATTAATCTGCATATTGCAGGTCAGAGGAGATCTTAAAAGGTTGAACTTGATGGACTGAAAGGCTTTTCTCAATCTCAATTACTATTTAACTGTGTAACTATGATATGCATGAAGACAGACTGGGTGGGGAAATAGGCTGAGTACAGAGAGAGAGATTGGGAGAGGAAGAGAGGATGAGAAAGAGAGTTTGGTGGGAAGATGATGAAAGAAAAGAGATGGTGAGAGAGAGGAGTGGTGGAGAAAACGGAGATTGGAAGGAAAGAAAGATGGAAAGTGATATAGGGATGTGTGAGAGAGTAGTTTTTGGAAATAAAAAGGCATGAGGAGAAAGAAAGAGAGGAGGGCAACAGATAGAAGGGGGTCAGATGGGGTGAAGGACTGATAGGGGAGAGAGAGAGACAAGGAAAATTAACAGACAAGGGGGTGATGGGACCAATGGGGGAGCAGAAAATGATGAATTATTTTGCCTTTGTTTAGATTTGTTGTAATGTCTGTTAGGCTCTGGGTAGCTTGTCCATTTTTACTTCTTTTTATGGCCAATTCCAGGCTACATATTGAGGATGTCTTTATGTCAGAAAACGTAAGTAAATCTAAATAATTAAACCACTGATTGATCTGCCTGTGCTCAAACAAGATATCCTAAATATGTGGTTTAGATCTAGCACGTAAGGACTAACATTACACAAGTGTCAACTGGTTATACCCTTTTTACACATTACTTCAATTAATGTGATGTTATGGTCTCTGTCTCCATCTAGATTTTACTTTTTCTGGCACTCCCTTTTCCCTACTGCTGTTTTGTTGTTTTTTTTACAGTTTTCCTTTATATTAAAAACATAATATGTTGTTGATGGTATCACATATACATGGTCTCACATAACAAGTGCATGTATCCTGGACTCAATTTGTAAGACCTCTCCATATATTTTTGATGGCCCTGGGTTCTCTTTGTATTTCAACCTGGGTATATCAGACTCCTCACTCCATTCATGCTACTCTCTATACATTAGGACAGGCTGTTCCTCCTGTAGCCTTGATATATCAGACTCCTTCCTGTGTTCCTCTCAGAAGACACACACAGATATATGCACACACAAGAAATACACATAGATCCACATATCAAAGAATGGGGACACAGACTTACACACAGCAAGAGATACACAGACCTGGGTATCCAAAAATACTCACCGACTAAAGCAATCATGCCAGTCATACTAAAACTGAAAGGGACACACTCACATGCATTGGCCCACGTATACTCTTGTGGTATTGATAGCCATTGGATCTGAACTGAACTAGTTGGAAGTACAGGATTTTATCACATGTTTCAAAGAGTTTTGTGTTGAGCTTCTTTCCACTCTGTGGTACATTGTGAAATTACACTTTATTACATTATTATGGGCCATATTAAATTCCAGCCTGTAAGTCCAACGTGAAGCACGTAAGGGCTGCGGGCTTGAAATTTGAGTTATGTTGGTATTAAATTGGAAGAGGCTGCGAGCTACGGGTTTGAGACACAAATCGTAGCTCATTTGTTGAACATCGGATTGGAGTCTGTGTGGACAATCAATTAGTGTAGACCGTAGTTACGGGTTTAGAGGGAGCCAATGGAAAAGGAGATCGTTAACGTTATGTCACTGAAAAAGGGGAGGGTAGATTTCAAAGTCCTACTGGCTTCAATAACAGTTTGCGATCAGACCCACATTCCAGATCAATGCAATATTAATAAAGCCGCAAATGTGATATTCTATCACATGCGAATTACAGTATATGTATTAACATATTGATTGCCAGGATCGATATAACACAAAAAATGTGCATGGAATTAAGTATTTTTCGGGGCCAATTTACGGGCTTGAGAATGTTGTGCTATTAATGCTAAGAACTAACATCACTTTCACTTTTTATAAATGTACAGTAGAGGGATTTTATTTGCTTTACAAGTTCTATTGGACTTTATACCCCCTTGCGGTTCCTCTCGAGCACACGTTGGGCTTTGGGCTCCATTTGCGTGTTACAGGCTTGCTCGCGTGTGACTTCTTTGCAATTTAATAGCTATATTACATAGTTACATAGAAATTAAGTTTGAAAAAAGACTTTCAGTCCATCAAGTTCAACCTTTTAAGATCTCCTCTAATCTGCAAAATGCGGATTAGTTATTAATTAATTAGTTGTTAATTAATTAATAATAGTATAGTATTTGAGGTTGAATAAAGACTGTTAGTCCATTAAGTTCAACCTTTTTAGATCTCTCTTGATCTTTTTAATATGTGGACTATTTATTATTAATTGTTAGTTGATCCAGAGGAAGGCAAACAGAGAAAAAAAAAACATTGACATTTTTCAAATTGTCTCATAAGGGGAAAAAAAGCAAAATTCCTTCCTGAAACTGGCGATCAAATTTCTCCCTGGATCAATATTCCCTCGCTAGTTATCTAGGATAACCTTGAATGCCCTCTTTATTCAAAAACATATCTATCCCCTTTTGAAGTTATCTATCCTCTGTCACCACCTCCTTTGGTAGAGAATTCCACAGTTTAACCACCCTAACTGTGAAGAACCCTTTTCTTTGTTTAAGGTGAAATCTTTTTTCCTCTAACCTCAAGGGATGTCCTCTTGTCAGTTGGTACAAAAAGTTCACTTGACAAATCTTTATACTGACCCTGGATGTATTTATATAAGGTAATCATATCCCCTCATAGACGCCTTTTTTCTAGCAAAAATACGTTTAATTCGGTTAGTCTTTCTTCATAACTTAGCCCCTCCATTCCCCTTATTAGTTTTGTTGTCCTTCTCTATACTTTTTCCAGCTCTAAAATGTCCTTTTTATGAAGTGGTGCCCGAAATTGTCCTCCATATTCCAAATAAGGGCGTACTAGAGATTTGTATAGTGGCAGAATTATATTTGCTTCCCTTGCTTCTATACCCTTCTTAATACATGCTAATATTTTACTTGCCTTTGCAGCTGCTGCTTGGCTTTGAGCACTGTTAGGTGGTTGTCCACAAGCACTCCCAAATCCCTTTCAATATCTGATAGCCCTAAATTTGCTCCATTAAGATTATAAATTGCATGACTATTTTTCCTTTCTAATGCATAACCTTACATTTATTTGTATTAAATCTCATCTGCCATTTAGCCGCCCATTTCTCTAATTTATGCATATCCCTTTGTAGGGAAAGTACATCATTATCTGATTTATTTAACTTGCACAACTTAGTGTCATTAAGAAAAATGGAGACACTACTTTTGAGTCCTACTTCTACGTCATTAATAAATATGTTAAAAAGGAGAGGACCTAATACTGAACCCTGAGGAACCCCACTTATCACATTAGTCCAATCTGAGTATGTTCCATTTACAACAACCCTTTGCTCCCTGTCTTTTAGCCAGCTCTCGATCCATGAGCAGATATTTACTGCAATTGAACAAGTAGCAGCTACAGGCTTGACAGATCAAAGAATTTACAGGCGCGAAGTTCAATGTTGCTCAACACGTAGGCTTTTCTTTGCCTTGCTGCATTTTAACCCTCACGTTGTTTGCGGGCTGAGTTACAGAGCTAATTTAATAGCGGTAACCCATAAAATTGGAGTTATGGGCTACATTTTAAAACATAGCCCGAATTTAATGAGGCTGTTAGTTTGCATTATTTACATTATTTGCATTTTTGTTTGTGTCTCCGTCATGTGGTACATTGTGGAATTACATTTAATTACATAAAATGCAGTTTGCATTATATTATTTGTATTAATAGACACACTAAGTACATGTTTGTTATTAGACTCAGATCTGATTAGTATGCTGTTGTCGGTCTCCTTTTGCAACTTTGTGCTGAAGCACTATTTTTATGTGACAGTCTGTGGTTCTTTATATTAAATGTGTATTTTTTTGTAGGGTTAGGGGGTTGGGGGTGGGATTTGGGATAGTGTTAGGCAGGAATTAGGGTTAAAAAAAGGGTTAGTTAGCGTTAGGGCTGGGTTAGAGTCTGGTTTAGGTAAGGTAAGGGTTTAGGTTAGAGTTAATGTTAGGATTGGTCTCTATAGATACCTAGTCAATAATATAGAGGTACTAGTGTCACTATATAGACTCCTAGAGGAAACTTAGTGACATAAAATATATAGACTAGCGACTTGCCCATCAAAAAATGACAGGAATACAATTTTTAGGCTGGGAATGCTGTACCTTTGGTGCTCATTGCCAGCCACAACTTTTGTGCTTCGCAATGATCACCTTTGGCACTCATACCAAGCCACGCGAGGTGTAGCTCATTGCGAGCTTGTACCCCAGTGTAGTTTAGGGGCCTTGCGATGAGTGTTACTGCCTTGGGTTAACTGTTATTGGCTTGGTTTAAGTGTTACTGGCTTGCATTAAGTGTTACTAGCTTGCATTAAGTGTTACTGGCTTGCGTTAAGTGTTACTGGCTTGCGTTAAGTGTTACTGGCTTGCATTAAGTGTTACTAGCTTGCGTTAAGTGTTACTGGCTTGCATTAAGTGTTACTAGCTTGTGTTAAGTGTTACTGGCTTGCATTAAGTGTTAATAGATTGTGTTAAGTGTTAATAGATTGTGTTAAGTGTTACTGCCTTCAGCCTCTTTTTTACTACCTTTTCGCCCTGTTACGTTTTTTTGTCCGCCACTGTTTTTCTTGCTTAGGCGTTTTTCGATCATGAAAAAACACCAAATATGCCTCAAATTCACTTGAAACCTCACCCACAGGTTCCCTGGATCTCCCCCTATGCTGTGTGTGACTGTGTAAGTTAATTTGAGACATATTTGTGTTTTTTTGCTGGCTTCCGAGTTCCGTGGTTCGCCATTAAAGTCATAATTTCTTGCAGCCCTGCAACTGCGTGCCTCGGTTTGCCGGGCTTGTGATAAGTGCCGCCCCTGCAATGAGCACCTTCAGCGCTCATTGCAGCCTAAGTCCCAAGGGCCTCATGATAAACACCTGGGGCACTCATCGGAAGCCCTGCAATGAGCACCTTTGGTGCTCATTGCAGCCTAAGCCCCACGGGCCTGGGAATGGGCACCTTCTGCACTCATCACAAGGCCTGCAAGCTTTAACATTAAGTGACCAACGACCCGTATATCCACAACTATTATATGTGTTTAGAGGGGACTCTGTGACATTAATATGTATAGATTAGAGTGTACTCCATGACATTAATATGTATAGATTAGAGGGGACTCCATGATATTAATATGTATAGATTAGAGGAGACTCCATGATATTAATATGTATAGATTAGAGGGGACTCCATGATATTAATATGTATAGATTAGAGGGGACTCCATGATATTAATATGTATAGATTAGAGGGGACTCCATGATATTAATATGTATAGATTAGAGGAGACTCCATGATATTAATATGTATAGATTAGAGGGGACTCCATGAACATGATATTAATGTGTATAGACTAGAGGGTACTCCATGACATTAATCTGTATAGATTAGAGGGGACTCTGTGACATTAATATGTATAGATTAGAGGGGACTCCATGACATTAGTATGTATAGAACCTGATTCACACATAGACACACTATCCCACACAGAGACACTTGCACACAAGCACACACACAGACATGGCCACACTCACAATTACTGACACAAAGAAAGACAACCACACCAAAGACTTACACAAGGCCACTGACAAACACAGAGGTCCAGCTACATTTTAGTGCAGATACTTGTATACAAACAGGAGACACACAGAGATATATTCACACACAAGAAATACACATAGATTCACTAAAGCATGGGGACACATATATAGAAAGAGATACACAGACATGGGCATCCCAAAATACCCACAGACTAAAGCACACACCCAGATAAACAGTCACACTCAAACTGAAATGGACACACTCACACGCATGGGCCCACATATACTCATCTAGAAAGAGAATGTGGTATTGATAGCCATTGGATCTGAACTGCAATAGTTGAAGTACAGGATTTTATTGCATGTTTCACACAGTTTAGTGTTGTGTTTGTCTCCACTCTGTGGTACATTGTTGAATTACATTTAATGACATTTATTTTGCAATAATTACATTGGGCCTCATTCAATTGGCCTGCCATAAGTTATGGTGATATAGGAACCCCTGGTTCAAGCCCGTAGGACTTTGAAATCCAACCTCCATTTTTCATTGAAGTCCTACGGGCTTGAATTAGGAGTCACGATCGGACCACATTCCAGATATACTGCAATATTGACAAATAATATGATATTCTATTACATTATATGTATTAACACATTGATAGCCAGGATCGATATAACACATAAATTAAACATGAAATCAATTATTTCATATTGCCGATTTGTGAGCTTGAAAATGTTGTGCTATTAATTCTAATACCTTAAGTACAGTATTGATTGTTTATTTGCTTTTCAAGAGCTCCGGACATGTCATTAAGCCCTTTGCAAGTTCTCCTTGGTACAAGTAACTTGTGGTTCCACTTTTGCCATTTGTAGGATTGGTGGGGTAGTTAGAGAGGGAGTTCGGAGCAATTGAATAACGATTTGAGATTTTAGCATTCGGGCCGTGAGAGATCGAAGGCTTGGATTCAATTAGTGTAGAGACAGACTGCCCATTTATTCTTTCTTTCACAGGTATTTTAAACCATCACAAATGACCTCCCCCACCCCTCCACCCCCTTCCTTCCATGTCAATGGTTTCCAAATACCAGGGCCGGGAAGAGTTCATCTTGTTAAGTCACTTTTATGGCTTAACTTTGATCACACTTGGAAAGTCTGCTAGGAGACCAGATGTATTTCTGGTTAATGTATTAACCCATCTCTCCTTCATAATTCCCCTCCCTGAATGTGGGGGTCAGTTTTCTTGCTGTTACTTTCCGATCCGTGGACTCCAGATCTGATCTGTTTTATAACCCCGGGGGGTCAATAAACCAACTTCAAACTTTATGACTGACTGAGGTCAGAGAGAGGATCCTGCAGAAAGTGCATCTCTGTTAGTTACCGGTAAAATAACATTATTATAGTGCATATAGTAACCCCAACATTAATTATTGTGGCCCACATTACATTACACATAAAAATAACATGTCACAGTCCCTGCAACAAGATACAGGTCCATTGTAATAACCTTTGATATTATCGACCCAGTGTGTTAGAGTCCCAAATAACAGGGTTTCTTGTTGGGTTCAGGGGGGGGCCCAAATCAGTCATGACAAAGCATCTAACATCACGAGGTAAATATACATGGGTAATCAACATAACATAAAACTAAAAATAACTATAAAACAACTACTGAGCCCAGCCCTTATGCGGGTGGGTATTATGAGTCCAAAGGGGCTGATGGTCAGGGGAATCATGACAGTACATCTTTACAGAAAGAGTAGTAGAAAAGTGGAACAGCCTTCCAGTGGAAATGGCAGGGTCAAACTGTAAGCGGGCCTGGGGTAAGCAAAAGGCATCCTAAAGCTTAATTAAGCCAAATATGTAATTAGATATAATTGGCAGATAAGATGGGCCTTTTGGTCTTATCTGAGGTCAGATCTGTTTGTGTGAGCTGCTTCTTTCATCTGCAATTACAGCAGTTGGAGAAATCTGATGGATTCAGTAAGTATATGTGAAATGGACAGAAGATAAAAATACAGAGAGAACATGACAAAGAGAATTTTATAGTACAAGCAAAAAAATGAGAAGCAGCTTCTACCCACTGCCTGAATCAGTCTAACATTCTATACAATGCCTAGGCATTCTATGCACACCTATTTCATACTGTGTCTAGAACTGTCTCATGTTCTATAACTTGGGCATTGTATAGAATGACTGGATTATGCACTTGATGCCTGTAACAGATCCCTTAATTGCTCTAATGTTACACCTGTTTTCGGATGCACTCCTGTCCCATATGCGCAACATGCTTCCATATTCACACCTAAGTGTCCCCTGGTGCCACTCAGCTATCCCCTGACTGTACTGGATCACAACAAAGCACCTCATAACTGGTGATCCCCTCTGCCCTGGGGATCCTGGTAATACACTTTATTAAACTATCTGTGGAAAATGCATTTCAATACCAAACATGCCTAGGTACCAACTTTACATCAATAATTTTACACAATACAATGATTTGGATCACTCCATATTGTGGCCCTTTCCATGTACAACATGGCTCCCCCATCCCACAGGGCACACAATAAGAATGTAACAGTCGCAGTAAAGGTATGGCAATAACATCTAAGTAGGTCTGAGCAAACCCAAATGGGACTTCTCCTTAGCTGTCTCAGCAAGGGGGTCTGCCTGGAGAGATCCAGGATGGTTACGTGCTGAGCAGTACATAGCGTGTCCAAAAACTCATCTATGTGTTGAATAGGGTAAGCATGAGTTTTTTAGTCCTTTCATTGAGTTTACGGTAGTCCACACAGGAACGAGTGGTTACATCTTTCTTAGGCACCATTACTACTGGGGAGGCCCAGGGACTACTAGGACGTTCATTCACACCTAATCGCATCATCTCCTTCAATTCATCCAAAATACGTTGCCTCTGGGACTCAGTGGGAAGGTTGCTTTAAGGGAGGGCAACATTCTGTGAGGACCGTCTGCATAGCTAGAGGGGGTAGAAGAAGCAGCTAAAGGATACCCTTGCCCCATATAAGGCACTGTTTTCCACTGTTTTCCACTAGGCTTGGAAAATCTGTGGTCAGACTTAAAGATTGCTGTTCACAAAGTATTGACTTTAGGGGGGTGAATAGTTATGCACATTGACTTTTGCTGTTATTTTGTCCTATTTGTTGTTTGCTTCACAATAAAAAATAAAATAAAATCTAAAGCCCCCCCTAAAGTCAATACTTTGTAGAGCCACCTTTTGCAGCAATCACAGCTCCAAGTCGCTTTGGATAAGTCTCTATGAGCTTGCCACATCTTACCACTGGGATTTTTGCCCACTCCTCCTTGCAAAACTGCTCCAGCTCCTTCAAGTTGGATGGTTTGCGCTTGTGAGCAGCAATCTTTAAGTCTGACCACAGATTTTCTATTGGATTGAGGTCTGGGCTTTGACTAGGCCATTCCAACACATTTACATGTTTCCCCTTAAACCACTCAAGTGTTGCTTTAGCAGTGTGTTTCGGGTCATTGTCCTGCTGGAAGGTGAACCTCCATCCTAGCCTCAAATCACGCACAGAGTGGTACAGGTTTTGCTCAAGAATATCCCTGTATTTAGCACCATCCATCTTTCCCTCAACTCCGACCAGTTTCCCAGTCCCAGCTGCTGAAAAACATCCCCACAGCATGATGCTGCCACCAGCATGTTTCACTGTGGGGATGGTGTTCTTTGGGTGATGTGATGTGTTGGGTTTGCACCAGACGTAGTGTTTTCTTTGATGGCTGAAAAGTTAAATTTTAGTCTCATCAGACCAGAGCACCTTCCTCCATACATTTTGGGAGTTCCCCACATTCCTTTTTGCAAACTTAAAACATGCCATTTTGTTTTTTGCTGAAAGTAATGGCTTTCTTCTGGCCACCATAAAGCCCAACTCTATGGAGCGTACGGCTTATTGTCATCCTATGTACAGATACTCCAGTCTCTGCTATGGAACTTTGGAGCTCCTCCAGGGTTACCTGTGCTGCATCTTCGATTAATGCCCTCCTTGCCCGGTCCGTGAGTTTTGATGGGCGGCCGTCTCTTGGCAGGTTTGCTGTTGTGCCATGTTCTTTCCATTTGGTTATGATAGATTTGATGGTGCTCCTGGGGATCATCAACGATTTGGATATTTTTTTTATAACCTTACCCTAACTTGTACTTCTCAACAACATTGTCCCTTACTTGTTTGGACAGTTCCTTGGTCTTCATGGCAGTGTTTGGTTAGTGGTGTATCTTGCTTAGGTGTTGCAGCCTCTGGGGCCTTTCAGAAAAGGTGTCTATAAGTAATGACAGATCCTGTAACATTTAAATTGCACACAGGTATACATCATTTCACTAATTATGTGACTTCTGAAGGTAATTGGTTGCACCAGAGCTTTTTTTGGGCTTCATAACAAAAGGGGTGAATACATCCGCACATGCCAATTTTCTGTTTTCTATTTCTAAAAAATAGTTTTATGTATATGTTTTTCTCATTTTACTTCACCAACTTAGACTATTGTGTTCTGATCCATCACATACAATTTGGATTAACAAAACATTGAACTTAAGGCTGTAATGTAACAAAATAGGTAAAAAGTCAAGGGGGGTGAATACTTTTGCAAGGCACTGTAGCGTTTTTAATGTATGTAGATAGGGTTTAATGTATTTTAGATAGAGGTTAATGTATGTAGATAGGGGTATATTTGAACTGTATTTATTGTGTATATAACTGACTATAGACTCCAACAGGAAGGTGAGCACACCCAACCTCACCCAATTTGCTAGCCCCAGCTAGGCCAGGTGCACACAAAGGCCCTCATTCAATTAGCGGCCGCAGCCGTTGCGGGGCCGCAAGGACCGGCCGCAAGCTATTCGGCTATTCTATTCCCTTACGGCCGGGGGCTCCGGCAGGCTTGCGGCCGGCACCTTGCTATCCTTTGCGGCCGCTCGCGCCGGAGGAAAGCCTTTGATCTAAAACGGCCGCAAGAGTTTCGGCCGCAAGAAAGCCCCGGTTGCTATTCAATTGCTACGGGAAACCTCTCTGCAAGGCTAAAAGCGAGCCGCAGCTTACTTGCAGGAAAAAGGTCCCGCTAGCACCAATTAAGCACGAAATATAGCCCAAATAAAGCCATCCTGCACTTTGAGAAGACTATAAAGTGATTGTAGGTGTTAGCAAAAATAGCACAACATTCTCCTACACTCAAATCCGTAATTTTTGTATTTTCAAATTCTTGTCAAATATACATGAACAAAGACCCGAGGGCTTGGAGCACCTCAGACCCGCAAAGGCTGCGGGATTAGCCTCCGTCAAGTCCGGAAATGGGTAAAATAGACCTACGGGTCGTAAAGGGCTTACTTACAAGTCGTAGCATAGAAAAGCCATTCTGTGCTTTTATTAAAAGTGAAAGTGATGTTTGGTTTCAGAATTAATAGCTCAACATTCCCCTACTCTCAAATGCGCAAATAAAGATATTTAACTTCATCTATCATGCAAGCCCGCACAGGTTTGAATAACGAGCTACGGGCTTGGAGGGCAATCATCCACCAAACCCGTACGTGCTTCACTAAGCCCGTAATCCTGAAATCAAACCTGAAATCAATTAACCAATAGAAAGATGACAATCAAGGGCACAAATAGTTTAAAAGGGAGTGAAATTCGTAAATCTGTGACTGTGTTGTATGCTGTGCAAGTGGACACACAGGTCTTGGAGTTGGAGGTTTTGTGAGAGCAAGAGAGAGAGAGGAGGAGAGATGGAGGGAGAAGACAGCGAAGGGAGAGGTCAGGGAGAGTAGGGCCCCCAGCTGCTGCTGCACGCAAAAGGGCAGCAAATTTCACCAGCCAGGAGATCGAAACACTGGTTAGAGGAGTGCAAGCCCGACACTCCATCCTAACCGGTGGGAGTGAAGTGAGGCCCAGGCAGAGGACAGATGCCTGGAAGGAGATCGCGGCTGAGGTCTCCTCGCTGGGGTATGCCAATCGTCCCTGGCAGTCTGTCCAGCACCGGTTTCAAGACTGCCGTATTGCTGTGAAAACGAAGATGGCGAATGAGGCCAAAGCAGCACGTGGAACCGGTGGTGGGCCGCCAGAAACGTTCACATACCCCGGTTGGGAGGCCACAGTGCGCGACATGATCCGGCCAGCGTCAGTCGTGGGCCTCCCTGGCCTGGTGGACTCCGGTCAGTCTGAAACCCTGCAATGTGAGTACCATGTACACCTTAACACCCTCATATGTACGCACATGTACCCCACACAGATAGATAACTGACGTTGAATTGCACTGTAAGATATCTGGTTGTGACTACAGATATATGAGGCTGCAAAAATCATGTAAATCCAGTGTAAAGAAATATACTTGTCAGAATTATTAGCAATGAAATATATGTCCAATACCTCCTCCCACAACTGATTGTGATACCGTTTTGCAAATCTATTGATGTTACTGTTATGTTTGCTGTTGGTTCCCAGTGCATATAAAGCATACATGACAACTCCATTGCAATTGTTTGTATATTGTCATGTTAAACTTGCCCATCCCTAGCTGTTTGGCTTAACCCTCCTACTGCTTAGAATTCATGTACATTTTGATTATAGGTATAGCGGATGTATCCTGTTTTATGTGGGCATTTCAGTATGTGCTGGAAGAGTGCCGCCGCCGACTCTAGGGATGCGGCTGCGCTTGCGTCCCCATGTAGCCGTCAAAAATTGTTGGTACACCCAAAGCCCCTAACCCTCTAACCCTAACCCCCTAAACCCCACTTTCTAACTCTAACCCATCCCCCCTAACTGTAGCCAGAACCTGAAACCCATAACCACTTACCTGGCCTGATGGGCTGGCGTAGCTAGAGTCGTTGGCGGGGCGCTTCCAGAGATGTGCACATACAACAGGATAGGTCCGGTCTAGCTGGTACATCCCCATGAGAGTACATGTATGGATGTGCACACTGCAGCATATGCGGATACAGACTCTGATGGACTGCAAGTTTGTGTCGTGTAACAGCATAATCTGGACCATGTTACATTAACATGTTAACTCACATTGCTGAGGATTGGTCACAGATTGGTCTGTCTCACACACTGGCCAACAGATTCAGATGAGCACGTGTCCTAATTAACTGCAGTTGGCACACCGCACCAGCATTACATATAGTCATATGAGCCATGGGCCCTTTCCTGTTATCTGACCGTGACTGCTGGTAGCAGCAGTGAGCAGCCTCTACATGTCACAGCATTTTCCTGGAGATTATATAATCATGCATATTTAGTGGGTTATGGTGTTGTTAAGGTAAGGGGTTCGGATAAGTGTGAGGGCTAGTGCTTTTGGGCTTCTGTGTAAGTTGAAAATGATGTATATAACAGCGGCAGCGCCATCTATCAGCCCCTTGGTCCAACTGCTGCTGCCAGTAGTCGGTGTCACATAACAGGAAAGATCCCAGCCAGGATCCACAATCCTAATGATGCAGATCAATTTTGATTGGCGTCAAACATTCACAGCCAATTACAAGTCACTCTGATCTCAGAGATATGGAAACAACAATACTCAAATCAAAATCTTGTCTCATTTCAGTACCATCCAGGCGTCCCCTGCCTCCTCAGGGACCTGCAACATGTGAAGATGCAGGACCACCTGCAGCCACATCCCCTGCAGCAGGCCCATCGTACCAAAGCCCACCTGGGCCATCCACGAGGTGCCATCAATTGCCTCCAGCCAGGATAATGGCACCGCCTGGCTCCCAGCCAATGTGGGCTGGACAAATGTGGGGCCACCCAATGTGGTCCCATCCCAGTTGGGCTCAAGTTATGGATCCAGCATCAATGGTGCCCTGGAGCATGGGCCCCCGGCAGGGCATGTGGCCCCCCCCAGCACCAGCAGGCCACTCTGGCCACTCTGGCCACTCCGGCCCCACAGGCCCCGCAGGACCAGCAGGCCCATACAGCCACTCTGGCTCCACAGACCCCACTGGCCCATACAGCCACTCTGGCCCCACAGGCCCCACAGGCCCCGCAGGACCAGCAGGACCAGCAGGCACATACAGCCACTCTGGCCCCACAGGCCCCACTGGCCCATACAGCCACTCTGGCCCCACAGGTCCCACAGGCCCCGCAGGCCCAGCAGGCCCATACAGCCACTCTGGCCCCACAGGCCCCACTGGCCCATACAGCCACTCTGGCCCCACAGGCCCCACAGGCCCCGCAGGACCAGCAGGCCCATACAGCCACTCTGGCCCCACAGGTCCCGCAGGACCAGCAGGCCCATACAGCCACTCTGGCCCCACAGGCCCCACTGGCCCATACAGCCACTCTGGCCCCACAGGACCAGCAGGCCCATACAGCCACTCTGGCCCCACAGGCCCCGCAGGACCAGCAGGACCAGCCATCCACTCCGGCCCCACAGGCCCCTCAGGACCAGCAGGCGACTCCGGTGAGGCAGGAGACACCAGTTAGCAGTGCCTCCACTCAGAGGACACAGTGGTCTGGGTCGCTGCCAGTTAGTCCTGCGCTGTCAGCGGCCCAGTGCCAGGATTTCCTGGCTCATCTCCAGCATGAGCGTGAGCAAAATCACCAGTTCATGCTGGAGATGAGACGCCACGAAGACAGGAAGCTGGAGGAACAGAGACGCCATAATGACCGTGTATTTGAGGAAATTACTAGTCAAAACGAACGGATGTTCCAGGAGGCGAGGCGTCATAATCTCCTAATGGAGGAGTACACCCGAAGGCCTGAAATGGGCCGAGAAGGCCAGCACCAAGACCGGGCTACCCCTTCAAACTCGCCTCTGTCAACATCCCACACCCTGTCCCCAGCATCCAGGCCGGAAGAGCCTCAAAACACCCGAAGAGGTCGGGGCCGGCCTAGAGGACCATCTTCCAAAGGCCAGGAGAGCCAGGAAACACACAAGCGGAAGCGGAAATAGGTGAGAACATGTTCATGTTGCATATAGAAGCAATTGATGTCCCAGATCTATTGACGTTGAGGTGTTGCAGTCAATGCGTATATTGTTCTAATTGATGTCTTGTTCTTATCTCTTTAGGTTCCATTTTATTGATGTTCATGGATTTCTGCCTCCCGTTTTTTTTTTTTTTGTAAATATTTGGGAAAGCAACATAAGATTAAACATTATGTATTGCTCACATTATCATTGTCTGTTTTCGTTTGTACTGTACCATGATTGGTAAACACCACATGAATGCTACACACCAACGTTATTGGATTAGTACATACATCTTCCTTCAATATACCAGCCCTGTGTTAATGTAGGGTTGGGGTAACGGCCACTAGTGCAGCTGAGGGTGGAGGTAATATTCATGAGTTTGATACCAGTAACGGTGATGCATGATATTCGTGTTCATGACACATGGATAGATTAATTCAGGAGAAATATCAAAAGTGAGTCCACCCCTAAGTGAAATTGGCGATTATTTTGTGTGGCCACTATTATTTTCCTGCACTAACTTAACCCTCATGGGGATGGAGTTCCCCAGAGTTTCACAGGTTGCCACTGGAGTCCTCTTCCACTCCTTCATGATGATATCATGGAGCTGGTGGATGTTAGAGACCTTGCACTCCCTGTAACGGAGTTGGAACACGCAGTCCAATATCTCCGCTGGTATACGGTACAATATCCAAGAAGCACTACAGTCTCACCATTCCCAACCTCCAATATTTGCCCACACTCAATTGGGAGTCAAATGAATACTGACTTTATTTTGTTGGGCAGAAATATATATATACACATCTCTTCCCACAGGCAATACACACATCCCCCATAGTTGGCCACACAATACACATTGAGGGACAACAGGTGGGTCACACCTCCCGGAGACGACCTGGCTACTTTGATACAATCAGACATTGCTTAGATCATCCTTCTTTGTTATGTCTGATAATGCAAACACTTTATACAATAGACTTCCTTATCCTATGCTGAGTCTCTGTACTAGGATTATCTATTATGCCAAGGTCTGCAATAGTCTGGGCTAAGATTTTGCCGAGCAGAAACCAACATACATACAGTATAACAGTATGATCATATTTTAACCATAAAACAGGGTAAAACAGTGATGGGTTCCGTTACACTCCACACCTTCCATTTGAGGAGTACCCCACAGATGCTCAATAGGGTTTAGGTCTGGTGACCTACTTGGCCAGTTCATCAACCTTTGACCTTCAGCTTCTTTAACCAGGCAGTGGTCGGCTTGGAGGTGTGTTTGTGGTCGTTATCATGTTGGAATACTGCTCTGCGGCCCGTTCTCCTATGGGAGGGATCCTGCTCTTTCTCAGTTTGTCACAGTCCATGTTGGCATTCATGGGTTTCCTCAAAGAACTGTAGCTCCTCAGTGCTGGCAGCATGCATGCAGGCCCAGACAAAACATATATGCATGTGTATATATGTTTTCGCTAATATGTAGTGTGGATTCCCCCTATATGCATTTACCTAATGATGTCAGATGGTGCCTCCCCTCTCTCTGCATCACTGTTTCGGTTCAAAATGATGGGTTCATCTCATATCAATGTTTTTGTGTTCGTTGTGACTTATCCATTTATCTATGGCACTGGGGAGCTACAGTTCATTGAGGGAACCATGAATGCAAACATGTACTGTGACATACTGAAGCAGAACATGATCCCCTCCCTTGGGAGACTGGGCCACAGGGCAACATAACATAATGACCCTAAACACACCGCCAAGACGACACTGCCTTGCTAAAAAAGGTAAAGGTGATGGACTGGCCAAGCTTGTCGACAGACCGAAACCATATTGAGCATCTGTGGGGCATCCTCAAACTGACGGTGGGGGAGTGCAAGGTCTCTAGCATCAACCAGCTCTGATGTATCATTAAGGAGTGGAAGAGGACTCCAGTGGCAACCTGGGAAGCTCGGGTGAACTCCCTGGCCATGAGGGTTAAGGCAGTTCTGGCAAATAACGGTGGCCACACATAATTGACATTTCGTGTCAATTTGGACATAGAAAATTAGGGGTGTACTCACTTATGTTAGATACTGTGGCCATCATTTAATTGCAATTTGGCCAATTGAATAGGGCTCGAAATAAGCACATAACATATATTCTATGAAAAATGTTTTAGTTAGTGAAAATCTGTTTGACACAATATATGTTCTGTGCTTATTTTGAGCCCCATTCAATTTGCAAAATCGCAATTGAATGAGGCCCTGTATGTTCACTATTAGGATGTGAGCCACTTACGGACACCTGTCTCATTTGTCTGTTTCTGCGTCATATAGATTGTTAATACCAACCTTACCTCAGGGTTGAAATCAGTAATGCAAACACACTGTGAGAATTCTATTGACCCCCCTAACTGATGGTGCAGAGCACAGATGTGGAGTCTGAAGGTCCTTTTATTGATGTTCCGTAAATGCTATGGTATCAACATTGACGAGGCAGACACAAACAACATCTCGGATAAATCATATTTAATATTTACAGAAATTAACAAGGCAAGCTTTCCACAAAGCTACAGGTTGACTAATCAACACAGGTATGCAAAGGATCATGGTGGAGGGGGGTAGGATACAAAATCAAAGTAACACAGGGAAATAGGGATATGAGAGCAGAATGCAGGCAGGGAAAATTACATAGATATAGATGATCAGGTAATGTACAGTGTATCAACCAACATTAGGCAATATAATAGATCTCATTATTGTTACGACATATATATAACAGTCAATAAGGAAACACCATAATAATCCAGAATAAGGTGATATACATATGGGGAGAGCAAAATGTATGCTTGTGTGTTAAACGGACACTCTGATGCCACATCAGAAGTATAAGTGCTCAATCAGTGAATGCTATGAGCCCATAACGTCAGTTCTCACGCAACAATAAGCAGCACATAGATAACCTTGGTCAAAAAGATGGTGACCTGACCAGGACCATATCAGTCAGATGTTACTTATTGCAGAGAACTCACAACAAACCAGGCAATATCAAGGATAGTTTGTTCTCTGATTGAGCATCTATACTCACTGTTGTTGCATATGCATAACTGAAGATTAACGTAACCTCCTTAACTGTTAAGTCCCAAGCCTGGATTTACTCTTCCCCATATGCACAGGGAGGGTCACATCAGCACTGAAGAAAAGATCTTGAAGGTTTGGTGCTGCAGGCTTCACAACAGTCCAAGTAGAGGAGAGGATAGAATGTCTAAACCAATAGGTACCTATGAATCGAGATAGACTATATGAGCATACACATGCTGTGGATATACCAGGAACATCAGCTGACAGATGTCACATCACATCTGCAATGTATATTGAAATTGTCTCGTGACACATATCGGCTATTCAGTCAAGGTTATCAGATATCAAACTGGATCCAACAAAGCAATGAAACGGACACATGCACATACATGAGGACATTGACATGGCCACGGAATGTCAGGATGTTCATCGTCATGCCTTGTTCTGACCGTGATCTGGAATACAAACACACAAATAATATATTAGTGGAAACCTTACATATGCCATATGAGCAGCCACCAACAGATGTAGGTATGTCGGCACACATGTTAGGCATTGGGATCTCGTACAAGCTAACCATCTGTCCGATGATAATGATGGCCCAGACTAATTTGTCCTGATGTGGGAATATTAGGATTAGTCTAATTCTCATTTATTTGTATTGTGCAAACATATTCCCTGGCGCTGTACAGGGGAGAAGAACCCGAAAATATACAGTATGTAATATTGCCAACGCAAGAAAATGGAGGGCCCTGTTTGGAGCGTAAAGTCTGTTGATGAATGATTTGTTCCCAAAGGCCCACACAAGATTCGAAAATCACCACTTCCAAGTTAAAGGTAATGGACATGGGGAAGAGTAGATAAGGAATAGCAAGGTTAATAATTGACTCACCAGTGCACAGAAAGGATATCTTCCAATCCGGGAAAGAGTTTGGACACCCCTGTAATACAGAGTCCATGTATTGGTGTGTCCGTTCAGCCTATGCAGTTACAGACAGCAGCCGTAATACAGATAGAGTTGTGAGCCGAGAACCATCCAGAACAGAAACCTAAGAATAGATAACAGCTAGTATAAGATAGCTAATCAGAGAATCATCCATATTCAAGGCTAGATGTCAGATGATTAGAAATGAACACATCAATGCGCTAATCAACATACTAATGACATGTACCTTTCTTCTCTATCTCTCAGCATCCAGGAGGAGCTCTGGGTCCTGTGACCATAGCGAGGAGGCGGGGCCATCAGCCCCGTACCAGGATCCTCCAGCACAGGGAGAGGAGGAAAGAAGATCAGAGGGCTCTGGGTCAGAGGATGGGCTGGTCATTGACCTTGCGGGGTCACCTGCCACAAGCCCTGGGCCTATACCCATCCTCGAAAGGCTTGCTCTGGGGCCCTCATCCCCCCAAGGGACAGCACCTCCTTCCCCACAAAGTGTGCTGGCCTGGTCACCACCGGGCACATTCTCCCCACCGGCTCCAGCTGTGGACCTCCCCGCATCACCTCACCACGCCCACCCAGCGGTTTCGTCGCCGCAGAGCCAGGCTGTGCAGGTGGAGACACTGGCCGTCCTGAAGGAGCTGCTGGCCAGCAGCCAGAGGATCGAGGCCAACCAGCTCCGGATGGATGCCAGCATGTCTGCCCTCAGGTCACAGATGACCCACAGCCTGGCCAGGCTGTCCAGGGAGGTGAGGAGGCACCACATGACCATCGAACACCTTCAGGTCAGGCTGCTCAGACAGGCCATGGTCCCCAGCCCAGCATCAACGGGGATCTCCCAATCCCCCAGCCAAGAGCAGCCTGGCCCCTCCTCTCCTCCCATGTGTCCGCCACCGCCCAGACCACCGCTGCCTGGCACCGCCCGCCCCCCCCGCCCTCCCCCCCCACCATCACCACCAGAGGGGAGATGGAGGATGGGCACAGGTGATGTGGGTCCTGGGCCCAAGCGGAGGAGGACATAGGGCCTCATTTAATTGCAATGTGGCCGATTGCTAAGGGATCAATTTGAGCACAGAGCATATTTTCTACAGATGTTTGTAGTTAGTGAACTTCTCTCCAAAAGCAAGGTCTTCACTAACTACAAACGTCTGTAAATAAATATATGCTCTGTGCTTATATAGAGCCTTTTCAATCGGCCATATCGCAATTGAATGACGCCCATAGGGTCTGCAGACATGTTTTAGCCTTCTCAACAGCACTCCTCAGTGACCATCAATTGGTCACAGGTTAAACAGAACACAAAGGGCCTCATTCAAATGTGATTTGGGCAATTGAATAGGGCTCTATATAAGCACATAGCATATTGGTTTTACAGAAGTTTTTAGTTAGTGAAGACCTGGCTTTTGCATAGAAGTTCCCTAACTAAAAACTTGCTTTCAAAAAGATGCTGTGTGCTTATATAGAGCCCTATTCAATTTGTTACATAGCAATTTAATGAGGCTGTTAATTAGTAGTGTGACCAATACATTGTCACTAAGGAGTGCTGTTGAGAAGAGATGCTGCAGGCCCTATGATGTTTTCAGGCCTTAATTGTTAGGTTTTGTCTTTTTTTTATTTTTTTTATTTTAGGTCCATGAAGGCATCTCCTACATCTGCAAGCATTGTGGAGGAATTATGAGGTGGAGGGTTTTCCCAGTGCCTCTCAGGTAGACAAGCCTTCAATGGCAGCCCCCTTAACATGTAGCTCCCACAATCTTAAAGCTATCATATAGCCAGATATCAACAACATGATTGTTGGTAGCTTAAATGTAGACTAATACCGCTATGGCGGTGGACTTGCAAAGTCTCACAATGGCATGTTAATAACAGCCAGCATTAATATATGCACTAGTGACGCATGTGATCCTGACCTCAATAGCAGTCTGAGAACAGATCTTTGGGTCTGATGTAAGAAACAGTGAATCTGGCTGCTGGCCTTTGTGTCCTCTCCATAATAATGGCTATTTGCCCATATTTCTGATTATCCACAGACCTAGCTAATGGTTAGTAAAGCTTGCAGATGGGAATCAGGTGAGTTGGTATATTGGTACAGTATTTAGAACTGTACTGTACATACATCGTGATTCTAAATGGTTTTTGATCCTCCTCCGCATTTTTTGATTTGAACACTTCTTTCAGATTTTTGTTTGTTCAACACACTGTATGTGTGAAACTGGATTGGATTACACAGTCCAAAGGTTGAATCATCTGTTTAATTGAGCAGATCTAGTTACAAGTTGTAAGTGCTATGCACATAAATGGTTTCTTCAGTTAAATGAAGAGATTTCTGGTTCTGGTTGCAGCATGTGACCCTGGTAGGTGCTATGCATCATGCTTATTCTAGACTATTAGATTGAATCCTGTAGGTTTCCCCTTTTTTCCAGCCTCTTGCTCTTCAAGGACCCGCCCACACCATACCCATGATATTAATGCAGCTTTGACCACTGCTGATTGTGGTCTGTGTATCAAATAAAGCTTTGTTATACTGTTATGTGAATGCACAATCTTGACCACTGCTGATTGTGGTCTGTGTAAAAAATAAAGCTTTGTTAGACCTTTCTGACTGCGTCCATGTGTTATGAATATGTTTGGTTCAGGGAAATCCACATGCATTACATTAGTGTCACATTCCTCTAAATGTAAACTGATGAGCCATAGTTAACATGCAATAGATCAATACATGTAAAACTGTTGAGGAGTCAGAATAGCTTGAGATATCATCTGATCCCAAATATCATATCTACTACTAATATAGGGTTAATACCCTTGACAAGTCTGATTAGCGATACTGTGGAGTAGGAACATTCCCCTGAGGGCCTACAATGAATAGGACAGGTGACACTGGAGTGCTTTTCCAGTTCCTTCTCTAGTTGATTGGGATTAGTCTGACCTCTCTGATAAGACGTACCCCCCTACACTGGCCCGATGTAGGCTAGCTCACAGCTTCATTGAAGTACACAAACTCCTTTACCCACATCAGTTAGCATATGTGTGAATACAGTTAGTTGCCCAACAATGAACATGCATTGGCTAAATATCCTTTGGTTATCATATGTTGTAATGGTCATGCACATGCCAATCTGACAAACCATGCTGCAACATGCATAATATGATTAAAGCCACACTACCCAATTCAATAGCAAGAGTAAAACATGAGTCAGGTCATATGAACCCTTTGCCACGCACATGAGCTCTATTGGGATCCCTTAAATCTCTATCTAATTGCATATACATCTAGCTCATCACATCTACATTAGAGAATACAAATAGTGGCCAAATCAGACCGCCACTTGGCATATATCAAGTACCAGGGAAATATTTCATTATATGTGGTTAAGTTCTTCAGTTGTGTCCGACTCTCCGTGACCCTATGGACTGCAGCACATTCAGCTAGGTCTCTGCCTGTGCTGTTCTCCAAAGTTTGAAGGCCAAAGAGATTGGAGTGGGTTGTCAGTTCCTTCTCAAGTGGATTGGACCTTGTCTGATCTCTCTGCTATGACCTGCCCACCTACAGTAGCTCCCAGCTTCATTCAGGTACACAAGCCCCTTCACACCACTTAGCAATGCTGAAGGGGACCAGGGTAACATGCACCACACATATCTACTCTGACCCATCAGGAAGGGCCGCAAGCTCTGGGATCGACAGCAAACTCACCGCCATCAGGCATAATCTCTGCTACGCCCATCCTGGTGGGAGCCATGTGCCAGGTGTCTAGTTATTCCCATTTGGTGAACTTCCAAACTGTTCTGCTATTTAGCAATTTACATGGGTGAGGGTTGCTAAGTGGTGGTGGTGGTGAAGCAGCTTGTGTACCTGAATGAAGCTGTGAGCTACTGTAGGTGGGCAGGTCATAGCAGAGAGATCAGACAAATCCCAATCCACTAGAGGAGGAACTGACAACCCACTCCAATCTCTTCAAACTTTGGAGAACAGCACAGGCAGAGACCTAGCTGAATGTGCTGCAGTCCATAGGGTCACGGAGAGTCGGACACAACTGAAGAACTTAAGCACATATAATGAAATATTCCCCTGGTACTTGATATATGCCAAGTGGCGGTCTGATTTGGCCACTATTTGTATTCTCTAATGTAGATGTGATGAGCGAGATGTGTATTCTATCGTTGATCAACCATATAGCGTGCATCGAATGTGCGCTGTCATCTGCGCACCGACACATGCACGCATCAACAACAGCAGGCCCGACAGGAGGCTAGCGGATCTCATGATTAGGATTAGGCGGTGGGGTGTAAGGGTTAGGATTAGGCTGCGGCTACAAGGGTTAGAAGGGTTTATGGCATTAGGTCATATCACTTGCGCCCTTTCATCGACGCGCAACAGTCAAAAATATTAGAACTGCGCAATGATGTGGGACCGCTCATGTCAGCTGCATGTTGTCAAAACACATTTGCTGTGCGCGCCAATATTGGGGTGACATATTCTATTATGGGGCTGTTTTAGAGGCTACAATGGAACCTGTATGTGTGCTGACCAATCAAACATATGAGGAATATTAAACTAATTTGAAGTCTTGTTAATTTGGAGGCTGTAATGCTTGGGCCTCCATTTTAGGGTTACAGGCTTAAACCATGCAGACTGCAAAAACCGTAACAAAATGGATACCTTTAGCCTCCAAGCACGTACGGCCTTTAAAAACGAGCTGCGGGCTTGGAAGACAGCCCGCACGGGCTTGAATACGGAGCTACGGGCTTGGTCAGTGAAGTCCGTGGGACTTGTACGGATTTTAAAATCAAAGTACAATTTGGCGATGTGCAAGCTTGAGAATGTTTGGCTAGTAATCCTCATGCCCCCCCGTTATGTTCCCCATCATTTACAGTGCTTTGCAGTGCTTGATTGAATATATATTGGCTATTACAATGCTTGGTTTGCGGCCCTCCATCTCCAAACCCGTACGGGTTTGAACAAGGACCAGCCCGCGGAACTACGGGACGTAAAGTAATCCGTAAATAATATATCAGATTTGGGCTGATGTGCAAGCTTGAGAGGGTGTTGCTATTAATCCTCGTGTCCCCCATTATGATGCCTAGCATTTACGGAGCTTTACAGTGCATTCTCGATTTTATATTTGCATTTTCAGTTTAAGGACTTTGCGGCCGGAAAACAAGATTTACGGGCGCTGGGAAAAAGCTTCCGGCCGTTTGGAAGGCCGGAAGGGGATATCCTTGCGGCGCTGTATAATTGAATTGCAAGGTAAAAGTAGCTCTACACGGGGCCGTAAGACGGCCGCAAGGAATAGCAGCTTTGCGGCCGTTTTACGGCCAATAATTGAATGAGGCCCAAAGATTGGGGGAGCAGAAAATGTATCTTTGCACCAGAAGTAGCAGCTGAAGGCTACCCTTGCCACATTTCAGGCACTGTTTTCCACTAGGCTTGGGTGCACCCCTCTAGCTATGCAGAAGGTCCTCACAGAATGTTGCCCTCCCTTAAAGCAACCTTCCCACTGAGTCCCAGAGGCAAAGTATTTTGGATGAATTGAAGAAGATGACGAGATTAGGTGTGAATGAACGTCCTTGTAGTGCCTGGGCCTCCCCAGTAGTATTGGTACGTAAGAAAGATGGAACCACTCGTTCAGGTGTTGATTACTGTAAGCTCAATGAAAGGACTAAAAAACTGTTTACCCTATTCAACACATGGATGAGTTTTTGGACACACTAGGTACTGCTCAGCACATAACCACACTGGATTTCTCCAGGCAGATCCCCCTTTCTGAGACAGCTAAGAAGTCGACATTCAACACCCCATTTGGGCTTTACCAATTCAAAGTAATGCCATTTGGAATGAAGAATGCCCCTTCTATCTTCCAAAGGGTAGTAGTTAAATTGTTGCAAGAATACAAGGGTCGGCTCAGGTCTACTTAGATGATATTGCCATACTTGTACTGTGACTGTTACATTCTTATTGTGTGCCCTGTGGGATGAGGAAGCCATGTTGTACATGGAAAGGGCCACAATATCATTGTATTGTGTAGATTTATTTATGTAAAGGTGGTACCTAGGCATGTTTGGTATTGAAATGCTGCATTTTCCACAGATAGTTTAATAAAGTTTATTACCAGGGTAGCCAGGGCAGAGGGCATCACCAGTTATGAGTTGCTTTGTTGTAGGTGATCCAGTATATAGTCAGGGGAGAGCCGACTGGCACCAGGGGACAGTGGACACTTATTAGGCCACTTTGTTAGGGGTTTAACTGTATGTATTGAGGGGTTATATTGGATGTAATGTATGCTTTTTTATTTTATGTAAAGTCGTTTTTTCTTTAAGGACACGCAGTGGGAAATTTGAGGTGGGTTAATGTAGGGACACTGCAGGGGTCCCAATGGGGACCCCCAGCATGGGGAGGTTAATTTTAGGTGCCGGGGGGGGGATACTTGAATTACCCCTTGCAGCAAGGGTTAATATAGGGGGGCTGCAGGGGTCCCGATCGGCACCCCTGCAGCATGGGGATGTATTTGGGGAGCAGGGGGAGATTTAGAGACCGGAGGGAGGTTCGGGGCCCGGAGTCGAGGTCTTTTAGAGCCTTTGCGGGTAACCGGAGCACAAGTTGGGCATCGGCCTCCATTTGCGTGTTATGGGCTAGCTCGCATGTGACAGCAATTTAATAGAATGATTGGATCGTAAGGTCTACATGCTTCACAGATCAATGGGTTTTTGGGCTGCAACATTACATGTTGCCTGTCTCTTAGGCAATTCTTGACCAGCCGGCTGCGTGTCTGTTTTAGAGGGTAATTTAACAGCAATGTAGTGTAACTTAGAGCTACATGTGAAATCTTAGCACGTATTGCTATAACTTAATGAGGCTGATACAGTACCACTCTGATTAATCATCAATCACATATATAGTTGTGAGCGTACGAGTTGTTGCTAACGCTGCGGGCTCGCGGCTCGCGCAGCAAGCCGAGGCCCTCGCGAAGCGAGGGCACTGCCCGAGGGTCTCAGTTGCTGGCAAGGAGCGCCGAAGGCGCTCCTTGCCAGCAACTGAGGACCCTCGCAAAGCGAGGGACTCAGTTGCTGGCATGGAGCGCCGTAGGCGCTCCATGCCAGCACCTGAGGACCTCGCAAAGCGAGGGCCGCAGTTGCTGGCATGGAGCGCCGAAGGCGCTCCATGCCAGCAACTGCGACCCTCGCAAACTTCACGTCGCAACCCAAACAGTACGACACACACATTACGACACTCGCAAACAACATACGACACACGTTCACACACATTACGGACTCGCAACACTCGGACGCAACTTTCGAACATTACAAAATTTAAAACACAATACATACACACACCACATACATAAAAAACTTACCTACACCAAGAGGGAGCACCCAGCACCTCAAAAATACAACTTACACCTCGATTTTACTCCAAATAAAACAGTTTAGAGACTAAAAAAAAATTGAAGCGAGAGAAAAAATGGCCGCCGAACAAAACGAAAACGAGGCTACAGCACTCTAAACTCGCAAAACACCACAAGAAACTCGCAAAACACCACAGAACACCTATGGATATTCCGATACAAACGTATACCACACATTACTCGCCATTTTACGCCAATGCGGAAGTACACGACTACGCTAACGGTTTGGTCTCGCGCACACACACTATTACACTGCACACGTTCATCACGCTTACACAGCAGCTCCACATCACTAATGCTGCAGCAACATCAAAACAGATTGCCAGCTCTTCAACACAATGCTTCAAAATAGGTAAAGTATATTCATTTATTAATGTATTATATATTTCATTATTACACACTAAACAGCATTAGCTACCTTACAATTTCATTGCCGTCATTTTTTGACGGGCAATTCGCTAGTCACATATATAGTTGTGAGCGTACGGGTTGTTGCGAGGGACGCAGTTCCCCGCAAATGCGGGTCCTCGCGAAGCGAGGGCCCGCATTTGCGGTGATGGAGCATCCCAACGTCCCCGCAAATGCGGATCCTCGCGAAGTGAGGGTCCGCATTTGCGGAGGTGGAGGCTCAACGTCGGCTGTGTTAACACACACATACACACGACTTTTTAACAAAATAAACTCAACCGCCCAGCCAACAAAAACCCAACAACGTCCCCGCAAATGCGGATCCTCGCGAAGCGAGGGTCCGCATTTGCGGTGGTGGGAGCATCCCAGCATCGGCTGTGTTAACACACACACACAACTTCACAACAAAAAAAAACGTAAAGTCGCCTCACACCCGCTTACACCCAGACACACAGACGCAAGACTTAACAAAAAAACAGTAAAAAAGGCCCCTCACACGCTCTTAACACACATACGCACGACTTAGAAACAAATACACTGCGTCGTACACGTAAAAGCTAACTGCGTATATCGCAAAAAAATACGGCAACATCGCAACAAAATACGGCCGCATCGGAAAAAAATACGGCCGCGAAAGACCCATTCCATTCCGCGCATCAAAACATCACAAACACAAGAAATAAACACAACAAACACATAAAAAGCTTACTTACAGCACGGGGGGGCATCCGGCACCTCCAAAAGTTAATTTACACGTCCATTTAAGTCCAAAACAAAGAGTTTAAACGGCCGAAAATCGGCTAAGCGAGAGAAAAAATGGCCGCCGAACAAAACGAAAACGAGGCTCCAGACGTAACTACACTACACTTACTCGCAATAATGAAACACATACTATGCGGAACGGATCACACTCATATTAAACACCATTTTAACCACTACTACGCACAAAATGGCGGATGGAACGCAAATTGTAAGCTGGAACGCAAATAGCGCATGCGTATTGCGTTCTAACGGTCTAACTTTCCAGAATGTTCTACAAGTTTATAAATACTGCCTATTTGACAGAGAAAAATACATTTCTACTCAGGTGATGAACAGAGTGACTTCATAGGTAACTGCTGCTAAAACTTGAGAAGACAATTCTTTACTAATTTACTACTTTACACTGTGCAAATTACAACTGAGAGGTAAGCTATAATATATTACATTTTATTATCAAGACAGGACATCAAAAAAAAAAAATATATAAGAAAAAGAGGTTTATGTATACTGACATGTGACACGCACATATATGTGTATAATGTATAGTGACATGCACATATATGCGTATAATGTATAGTGACATGTGACACGCACATTTATGCGTATAATGTATAGTGACATGTGACACGCACATTTATGCGTATAATGTATAGTGACATGTGACACGCACATTTATGCGTATAATGTATAGTGACATGTGACACGCACATTTATGCGTATAATGTATAGTGACATGTGACACGCACATTTATGTGTATAATGTATAGTGACACGTGACACTCACATTTATGTGTATAATGTATAGTGACATGTGACACGCACATTTATGTGTATTGCCCCTGCAACAAAATTATCTTAAAACAAACTAATTAAACAACTACATTTAAATTACATTAGAAAAAAATAAGTTGGGACTATTAAAATATGAGTCATGTATAATGATATGTGACACGCACATATATGTGTATCATCTATAGTCACATGTCACACACACATTTATGCATGTTGGACAAAAATAAAAATAAGGTTAATTTAACAATTAAAATATGATTCATGTATAGTGATATGTCACACGCACACAAAAAAATTACTTTCAACTATGGAAATGTGCTTTATGTTTGTGACATATGTGTGTAGCCCCCACCAAAAAATAATGTTAATTGAAAATAATTACAGAAGTATATTTAAATGACATTAATTTACTGCAATTCAATAGATCACCTAAAGCTTAATCTTTCTACTTTTTTTAATATTCAAACAGACTCTGCATCAACAGCGTCACTCAACAATTTGCACAGTGCATTGTGAAGCACAATCCCTTTTAAAGAACACCAACAAAAAAGAAGAGGTAAGATACAAAAATACATTAAATGCTGAAAAGGCCATGCTTTGCTAAATAAAATAAAAAAATATATAATTCACTATTTCACTTTATTTTTCAAACAGACACTACAAGAAGACCGGCGGATTAAGATTGGCAGGAGGGGACCCTCTGTCATTCCACACTTCAATCAAGGTAAAGTATTAAGTATAAAAAAGAACCGAACCATGAGCCTCATTCAATTGTGAGTTGGCTAATTGAATAGGGCTCTATATAAGCACATAACAGATTTTTTAGACAGACATTTTTAGTTACTGAACTTCGATACTAAATCAAGGTCTTCACTAACTCAAAACTTCTGTCAAAAAATATGTTATGTGCTTATATAGAGCCCTATTCAATTGGTCAAAACGCAGTTGATTCAGGACCTAAATATGTTTAATGGCCGAGGGCCTCATTCAAATGTGATTTGCCCATTTCAATAGGGCTCTATATAAGCACAGAGCATATTTTTTTACAGAAGTTTTTAGTTAGTGAAGACCTTGCTTTTGGATACAAGTTCACTAACTAAAAACTTCTGTAAAAAAAAGATGCTCTGTGCTCATATTGAGCCCAATTCCATTGCCAAAAAACGAAATTCAATGAGGCCCTCACAATATAACAAATCCAGCAACCAAAGGCCCTCATTCAATTGATATTTTGGACAATTCAATAGGGCTCGAAATAAGCACATTTAGAACCCTATTGAATTGGCCAAACTGCAATTGAATGAGGGCCAAAGTATGCAACATATGGTACACACAAACTGGCACACTCAAAACAGGATTGTAACAAACACATAGCAAACTAAATTCATATTCTTTTTGTTTAACAACCTATAACCATTAGAAAAAACACTACATAAGTATAACAAAAGTGGTGCCCATCAAACAGGATTGTACGAAAACTCACACAAACACATAGCAAACTACATTTATATTCTTATTTAATGTTTAACAACATATAAGCATTAAAAAAAAAAAAAAAAAAACATAAATAAGCATACTAACAGTGGTGCGCACCAAACAGGATTGTATGAAAACTCACACAAACACATAGCAAACTACATTTACATTCTTATTTAATGTTTAACAACCTATAAGCCTTAGAAAAAAGCCTAAATAAGCATACCAAAAGTGGTGGGCACCAAACAGGATTGTAGAAAAACACAGAAATAATGTCATTTTTTTGTTAATACAAATACATTCAAATAAAATTACATTTTCATTTTTATTTTATAACAGATACTGTGTCAAGAACATCGGACCAGGAGTTTCAACTGAGGACCAGACCAGCGGACGAGGACTTTTAACAGAGGACCAGACGATTGGACGAGGACTTTCAACAGAGGACCAGACCATCAGACGAAGGCTTTCAACACAGGACCAACAAAGATTCTGCTTCAAATCAAACTTCAACCAAGGTACAGTATAACAAGTAAAAAAAGAGAAAAATTTATTAATATTCTTCTTTAATGTTTAACCACCTATAAGCCTTAGAAAGCCTAAAGAAGCATACCAAAATTGCGGCACACCAAAAAGGATTGTAGAAAAACACAGAAATAATGGCATTTTTTCATTAAAACAAAGACATTCAAATAACATAACATTTTCATTTTTATTTTATAACACATACTGCGTCAAGAACATCGGAACAGGAGTTTGAACTGAGGACTACACCATCGGACGAGGACTTTCAACACAGGACCAACAAAGAATTTTGCTTGAAATAAAACTTCAACCAAGGTACAGTATAACAAGTAAAAAAAGAGAAAAAAAAATAAAGATCTTAACTTTGCATCGATGTCAACAGAAAAGAAAATTTAAAATAAACCACCGGTAACTATAACTGTTGAAAAAATATAACTAACACATTTTTCATCTATCTCTTATTTGTCTTTTAGGGCCAATAATCTTTAACAGTAAATACAAACTTCAATGTAAAATTTAAAAAAAAAAATTGCATAGTCCAAAAAAGTCTAAAAACACAGAATCTATACAATTTGTCATTGTAACATTCCAGTCCTAAACCCTAATTTAATTGCCATTTGACAAATTGAATAGTGCTGTAAATAAGGACATAACATCTTTTTGAAAATACCTTTTTAGTTACTGAAACACTTGCTTTTGGATACATGTTTAATAAATAAAAACTTCTTTAAATAATTATCTGATGGCCTTATTTAGACTTCTATTCAATTGACCGCAATTGACACACTGTTGATAACAATTTGTCATGAAAAACAACTTAACATCTCAAAATAAAGTAATGATACATTATTTTATTTTTACAGATTAACATGGCTGATAACGAGAGTAAACAAGAAAAGAAAAGACGCCAAGCTAGAGAACGACGACAGAGAGCAGACAGCCAGCAGACACCGGAGAAGAAGGAAATTCGACGAGAAAAAGAACGCAAAAGAATTGCAAGCAAAAGACTGTCACCTGCAGAAATTAAAGATATGTCAAAAAAAGCAATAAAGAAAATAAAGCATTTACAACCTTTTGCTCAAACATCAGATGACATTTTACCAGAAAAAATACAACAGATACCAAAAAAAGCAACAAAAAAAACAAAGCATTTAGAACCGTTTCATGAAACATTACATGACATTTTACCTCAAACAATACAACATATACCAAGAAAAGCCACGAAAAAAACAAAGCATTTAGAACCTGTTGTTGAAACATTATATGACATTTCACCTGATGAATATGAAAGTCAAAATCCTATATGCTTTGCAAATTGTCCTCTACTCAAGTCTTTAGCAGTAGAGGTTCATAGTTGTGGGGACATGACTACTCAATGTCAGTTTTGTGAGGCTTATTTTAAACAGGAGAGACCCAGAGATGGCCAATTTATTAGTTGCTGTCAAAAAGGCAAGTTCAAACTTCCAGAAAGGAAACAATTTCCTCTCTATTTACAAAATATTATGACTGAACCTACTTTTCCAAACTACAAAAATTTTAAAACAAACATAAGATCCTACAATAGTGCCATATCCTTTGCATCCATGGGGGCAACATTAGCTGCTAATGTACCAGGACATGGTCCTTACTGTTTTAAAGTCCAAGGACAAATTTATCATCGCACTTCCCATTTACATCCAGAGGAAGGAAATCAAAGAAAATTCGCTCAACTATATGTCCTAGATACAATGGAAGCTGTTGACCAACGTATGCAGATGGAAGAAAATAAAAAATGCTTACCCAGTGTTTTCATAGAGCTAAATAACATTATGGACAACAATCCCTACAGTAAAGCTTATAAAAAATTGGCAGAAGTAGAAAATGAACAACTACTTCATGCACAAACACATCAATTACCAATGCCGAAGGTTAATATGGTGCTTAAAAGAGACAGACATACTGATAAACGTTGTTATAACTTGCCAACATCAAATGAGGTTGCAATGGTGTTTCAGAATGATGAAGGAGAACCACCATTTCAAAGAGACATTCGAATATATCCCAGAAATGAGGAGCAACCGTTTATTAATATGAGTATCTTAAGTCCAAATTTAGATCCAATGACATATCCCATCTTTTTCCCACACAGAGAAGCAGGTTGGCAACCAAAATTAACTCTTCCCAGTTACCCAAATGCTAAAGCCAGAATCCAAAATAATGTTTCTATGCTTGAATTTAAAGTAGCTCAAATTGCCATTCGCAATGTATTTAATCCAATTTTATGTGGTGGGAAACTAACACAACAATGGATTATTGATTCATATTTGCAAGTTGAGGCAAATAATTTAAACTTTATCAAATATCAACAAGATAAACTCCGTGTAGAACAATATTCTGGATTAATGGACTATGTTGCTGACGTGGCTACAAGCAGAGACATGACAGCTGGCAAAGCCATCATTTTACCATCTTCCTTTCAAGGATCTCCTCGGAATATGAGAGAAAGATACAATGATGCTATGGCTATTGTCACTAAATTTGGCAAACCCGATTTATTTGTGACATTTACATGTAATCCACAATGGCCAGAAATTACACTAAATCTACTTCTTGGACAAACTGCTTCAGATCGACCAGATTTAGTAGCCAGAGTTTTTAAGATTAAATTAAATGAATTAATACGTGACTTCACTATAAATCAGTTATTTGACAAATGTCTTGCTTATGTATATACCATTGAATTTCAAAAAAGAGGCCTTCCACATGCACATCTTCTAATAATACTTCAAGAAAAAGATAAATTAGATACTTCGGACAAAGTGGATGCAGTCATTGTTGCTGAACTACCAGATCCAGAACTATATGGTAGACTATATGAGATTGTTACTCATCGCATGATTCATGGACCCTGTGGTGACCTTAATCCACAATCACCATGTATGGAAAATAATAAATGTTCCAAAGAATTTCCAAAAGATTATAGAGACAAAACCTATGCCAATTGTGATGGATATCCACTTTATAAAAGAAGAGAAGGAGATAGTGCCATTATTCGTGGAAAAAAAGTGGACAATAGATATGTAGTACCCTACAATCCACATTTACTCATGAAGTACAACGCCCACATCAACGTAGAAGCCTGCACTTCCATCAAATCCATTAAATATGTCTACAAATATATTTACAAAGGTTACGATGCAGCTACTGTAGTCGTCAAAAGTGCAGACAACCCTGAAAGTAGTGAGTTAGTACATGATGAACTTGCATCTCATGTAGATGCTCGCTATGTCAGTGCGCCAGAAGCTGTGTGGCGGCTTTTAAAATTTGAAATGCATGAAAGATCACATGCAGTATATAGGTTAGCAGTACATTTGCCACAACGACATTTAGTCTATTTCCATGCTGGAAATGAAATGAATGCATTGGCCCAAAGTGAAGATCGTCACACTACACTAACTGCATGGTTTGCATTAAATTCCACTGATGCTGAAGCAACACAATACTTATATATTGAAATTCCATATCACTATGTTTTTGTGAATGGATTATGGAGACCGAGAAAAACCAGAGGCAATAAAATTATTCCAAGAATTTACACAGTCAGTCCAAGAGATGTTGAACGTTTTTGCTTACGGATATTACTTTTAAATGTTCCAGGAGCACAAAGTTTTGAACAATTAAGAACTGTTAATGACATTGTATATGAATCCTTCCATTTAGCTGCAAGACATAGAAACTTACTCGCTGATGATACAGAGTGGGAAAGATGTTTAGAAGAAGCAGCACAATGTCAAATGCCACGACAGATGAGAGAACAATTTGCTTTTATTTGTATCTTCTCAAATGCTCCAAATGCATTAGCTTTGTGGGAGACTTTTAAAAGTAATATGGCTGAAGACTTTATGCGACGATACAATGAACCCATTGCACACTTAAAAGCGTTAATGGAAATCCAAGAAGTCTTTTTAACTCATGGATTAAGTTGTGCAAGTTTTAATTTGCCTGATCCAGGTCTTATAGATGACATTAACTTTGAAGACTATGACATTCAACTACAAGCAGAAAGAACAGAAGAAAGACTTGCAACTTTAAATACACTACAATTGCAAGCATTTCATGCCATTAAAAATGCTATAGATGATGACATGGTGACAGAGCGTTATTTCTATCTTGATGGACCTGGCGGATCAGGAAAAACATATTTGTACAATTTATTAATGAGTTCAGTACGAGCACAAGGAAAAATAGCAATGGCGTTTGCCACTACTGGAATTGCTGCACTTTTATTAGAAGGTGGAAGAACTGTTCATAGTGGATTTAAACTGCCAGTGCCTATTTTAGAAAATTCTGTGTCAGATATTCGCATGACATCCTTACAAGCAAAGAAATTGAAGAAATGTAAATTAATTATAATAGATGAGGCCACAATGATGTCATGCTATGCCCTCCAATGTATTGACCGTTTGCTTCGTGAAGTCATGGATAATACTTTTCCATTTGGTGGAAAGGTAATGTTGTTGGGTGGCGATTTTAGACAAACATTACCTGTCGTTGTACATGGAAATCGAACAGACATTATTGAAACATGTATAAAGTCAAGTACAGTATGGAAACATTTTACCCATCTTCAACTGCAACAAAATATGAGATCAGAAGGCCAAACTGATTTCAATGATTGGCTTATTAAAATTGGAGAAGGCAGAACAGAAAAAATACTACATTTACCTGACGACACTGTAGAGATCCCACCTCATATGATTTGTCAACAAGATATTATATCGGCTATATTTGAAGGGAGCATAAATAATGAAGAATATTCCGAGCTTGCCAACCAAGTTATACTGACGTGTAAAAATAAAGATGCATTAATACTCAATAATGAAATCTTTAAAAAAATTAATGCACCACAAAGAAATTATCACAGTGCTGATTCTGTACTTGCTGATGACAATGAAAGTTAGGCTAACTTTTCGACTGAATTCATAAACTCTTTAACTCCTTCTGGAATGCCACCACATATTTTGCAGCTAAAGAAAGGTGCAATTATCATGTTACTGCGAAATATGAACCCCCAAAAAGGCCTATGCAATGGCACAAGATTATTTGTTCAACAATTAAAGGACCATTTTATAGATGCTGAAATTTTAACTGGGACCCATAAAGGAGAGAGAGTTTTCATACCAAGAATAGATTTAGCACCAAGTGAAAGTAGTCTCCCTTTTATACTTCAAAGAAGACAATTTCCCATTATTATGGCATGTGCCATGACCATTAATAAATCACAAGGTCAAACTTTCAAATCTGTGGGTATTTTCTTGGAAGAACCAGTTTTTGCACATGGTCAATTGTACGTTGCGTTGTCACGGTGCAAAAATCCACAGGCTATTAAAGTTTACATTGAAAACAATGAAAGTCAAGGTGATTTATTAGAAGATGGACGTATTTTTACTAAAAACATTGTCTACTATGAAGTACTATAACTTTGCAGAATACAAATTAAAGATGCCAACATTTTTTCAAAGCATTCCAAAATACATAACAATTGGTTGTTTAATTCAGTCATAATTAATGGAAGTACTGTTTATGAATGATTCGCCTCACAAAATACTTGCCTTGCATTGTTAGTAAAAATTATGTTAAAATGTTAAGTCACTATGTTAATGTTTCTAATGTTACAAGTTTAAAAAATATATTTTCAAGTTATTTCATTCAACAGATTACAAAGTGGATGTTAAGAGGTCAAGCACCTTTTAAGTCACAATGTAAATATTGTCTGTTATCTTAAGATTACTACCTACATTAATGTTTATCGCCAGTTTATGTGCTCAGTAATGAATTACTTTAATTACGTACGTTTTAAGGAGAGTTTTACTGGATGCCTTCCTCTACATGCAATGTATATTCAAGTTAACAATTATTGTGATAGAAATTGCATTTTAATACTGATTAATTTAAAGGTCAATTGTTTTTACATTGAAATGTTAATACTTTTAATAAAAAATTAGGTTACAAAATGTATTCACTATGTTCCTGTTTATAATGTTCAAAATTATACCAATGTTTTGTCAACTTCTAAACTTACATAAAAAATAAAGTTCAAGTTTAAAAATATATACTTTGAAGGTTATTGCTTACATATATTTTAAACTTCATGTTAAAATTCGCGACGTTTCAAGAAGGCTTTTTACTTTCCTATTCATTCAATGTATATTAAAGTGAACAATTCTTCAGATACAAATTACATTTTAAAAAACCATTACATCAACATTTTACAAAAATACACGTTCATATTAGAATACTTACAAGTGACAAAAATATATGTTAATAACTAAACAACTTGACAAACATATACATCACATTGCCGTAATTTTTTGACGGGCAAGTCGCTAGTCTACATATAAAATTAATTTAAAATGTATTAAGGATAATGTGCTAGGTGCCAATCACATATAATAGATGTCAAACTACAAATCGTAGTCACTCTTTGCGAGCTCTCAAATCAAGGGACTCAGTTCGGGCCGCATTTGCGGAAGGTGGAGGCTCCAACGTTGACTGCAATGAGCCGAAGGCTCATTGCAGGCCGCAAATGCGGACCCTCGCAAAACGAGGGGCCGCATTTGCGGAGGTGGAGTCTCTACGGCGTCTCACAAGCGGTTACAAACACCCACAGAAGCGGAACTTTGAAAAAATAGCTCTAACATGCAATTACTAAATTACGGACTTACACAAAAAAATACGAGCCACGGGACTTAGAAAAAAAAACATTACGAACTCACAAAAATACGACCTTAACGGCCGAATCCCGGGCAGCTGAAAACATAAAAAAAACAATAAATACATACAAAAATGTCATAAAAAGCTTACCCACATCAAGGGGGGGGGGGGGGGGGGGGGCACCCAGGATCTCTGCAAGTGAAGTTACACCTCAATTTACAGAGTTTAGACACACGAAAATCCCCTAAGCAAGAGCAAAAATGTCCGCCGAAAAAAACGCTGCTACACGACCCTAAAGCTGCAAAACACCACCAAGCACATACAGCTTTTCAAAAAGCCTGTACGAGGTCCAACATACACTTTTAGCAAGGACGCTAAATTATCCACACCAGCGTACCACATACACATTCGCCACCATTTTACAACACTAACTTACAGAATGCGAAAGTACACAGCTACACAAACAGCTTCCCCTCGTGCACACAGCCTATTTACACTACACACTGCACACATTGCAGACACTTACACCTCAACTCCACAACAGAGCAAACCGACATTGTATGCTGCAGGAACATCAAAACAGATTGTCAGCTCTTCAGCACAATGCTTCCTGCAAATATTACTTCCAAATTGGTAAAGTATATTAATTTATTAATTATTTAATTAGCATACAAAAACAAGTATACACAAAAACAAAAAAACACACAATAAACACAAAAGCCACTCACCGCGCGACTCACAACGAGCGCCAACGCTGCTCAAAGTACACAAAGCCTTGCAATAAGGGCAAAAAGCAGATCAGCGCCAACATTACAATAACAGCAAACACACCTCTGATAGCAAAAAAATACAACAACCAAGAGGCTTGCAATGAGCGCCGAAGGATCTCAGACCACCAAAAAAATTAATGTCTGCCCCAAACAGCATAACCTGCCTTACAATTTTATTGCCCCGTCATTTTTGACGGGCAAGTCGCTAGTAATAATAATAATAAATTGTTATAAAAATATTAGATTCAAACCCTGGTATTAACACAACATATTTTTAGCCCAAGCACAGGGAATCCCAACAGAATTATATGTGTAAGAAAGTTGACTAAAACCCTTTCCCTTTTTTTTTTTTTCTTTAACAATTAGGTAATAAGTAATGGTAAGATGACTGACAGGTTAAAAAGTTTTGTTCTGTAAGGGTAAAAAAAAAAGATAAATATAATTAGAGAGTATAGATCCCGGGATGAATCGTATTGCCAGTATCTGGGGTCAGGAAGGAATTTTATTTTCCCTTATAAGACAGTTGGCAAAGTTTCAATGTTTTTTTTTTCTCTTTGCCTTCGTCTGGATCAATTATCAATTAAACTACATATTACAAAGATCATAGGAGAGCTAAAAAGGTTACATATTATGGACTAAAAGTATTTTTTCAACCTTAATTAGTATGTTACTATAACTATGTAAAGAGGAGTGTTGAAAAAGAACAGAAGAAAAGTGTGGTCAGTATTGTGAAAATTATAGCAAAACATTACATATTTATCCCAATGAGAGACCAGTTCCATTCCATATACTCCTTACAGGTTTGGTATCTGCACTTCATGTCAGGACTTAACAGCCAGTTGTATTTGGCCAAATTATGGAAAATACAACATACTGTATAGTATGAGAAAATATAGAGCACATAGTTACAAGTTACAAACACATCTAAGGTGCCCTGCTGTTTGCTATAAAATATTAACTTTTTTTATGTTTGACTTAACAAGCGTCTACGCGCCAATGTCCGAGCTGTGGTCTGTTTGTCAGCTCCTGGAGAGTGCATTGGCTCGATCTGTGACACTGAAACCAGCACCTAGTTTGGCGCTAAAAGAGGCTGGAAACTCCTGGAGACAAAGGAGAAGACAGATACTGCCGCTATGCAAATGCTAAATGTGACACCATGGAACTCATTGCCACACTAAAGCACTCTAGCAAGGAGGATTGAAGCTGTAAAGCTCAACACCAAAGTACTTGAAAATCTAATATACTAGCGAATTGCCCCTCAAAAAATGACGGCAATGAAATTGTAAGTGAGCTAATGCTGTTTGGTGTATACTAATAAAATAACTAATAGATTAATAAAGTAATATACTTTACCTATTTTGAAGCATTGTGTTGAAGAGCTGGCAATCTGTGTTGATGTTGCTGCAGCATTAGTGGTGTGGAGCTGCTGTGTAAGCATGCTGAATGTGTGCAGTGTAATACTGTGCGTGCGCGAGACCAAACTGTTAGCGTACTCGTGTACTTCCGCATTGTTCTAAAATGGCGGGTAATGTGTGGTATGCGCCTGTAGCGGAATATCCGTAGGTGTTTTGCGTGTTTCTTGGGGTGTTTTGCGTGTTTAGTGTGTTGTAGCCTCGTTTTTGTTTTGTTCGGCGGCCCGCAAGCGTGAGCAATGGCTCGAGCGGGCTCGCATGCTCACAACTATATATGTGATACACACACACACACACATTATATACACATACACACACACACACATATATACACACACACACATTATATATACACACACACACATTATATACACACACACACACAATACACATATATACACACACACACACACAATACACACACACACACACAATACGCATATACACACACACACACAATATACACACACATTATATATATAAACACACACACACAATAAGATGGAGATGAGGCACATATACAATGACTGACTGTAATGTACCGTGTAATATATGTTATACATGCACATATAGGTGTATGCACTGACTGTATATCTGTACACACACACTATATACACACACACACTGTATACACACTCTATATACACACACAGTATATATATATATACACACACACACACTATATATACGCTATATATATATATATATATATATATATATATATACACACATATACTGTGTGTTTTTATATATATATATATATATATATATATATATATATATATATATATATACATATACTGTGTGGTTTTTTTTAAATATATATATATATGGTTTTGTTCCTGCCATGACCTGTACACTATATACAGAGAGCAGACATATAGTTTAATGCACAAATACACAATATTTTCTGTATATTTTAGTAAATCTGTGTAATTTTTACTGAAAATAAACAAACACAATGTTGATATACTTTAAATTAAAAAGTCAGTGAGTAATTACAAAGTGATTGATCAGGGAGGCATCTTGTGCTCTTCTACACGTTTATATTAATAGACCCAACATGTGTCCTGCTGTGTAACCACCCCTTGTGTATCACACATGGCATATAATAACATACTGCAGAAAAGACACACACACAACCAGCTCCCTGCTTTATATGTGCTTGTTATCATCATCCATTATAATGACAGCATGCTTCCCATGTCATACTTACCAGTTCCTGTCTTGCACCGTGCTTGTGAAGATGCATGCATAAAAGGCGCATGCGCAATATGAACTGGAAAGAGCAACTGCGCAGAGTGTTCAGGCACGCACACGTGCGGTGACGTATACTTGGCGTTGCTGCGCCTGCATTGGCTAGGGAAATCGTGTACGCGCAGCGACGCTCGAGCGCTCCATGCTGGCAACAACTCACAGTGTGTGGGGGGTGAACCCGAACCGGGGACTGGGCGGCCCTGCGCGGGGCATTGTGGGGAGGAGGTGGCTGCTCCATTCCAGCAACTGAGGGCCGCGGCTCGCAAGCGTGAGCAACGGGCCGTACGCTGCGGGCTGCGGGCCTCAGTTGCTGGGATGGAGCGCCTTCGCCTTCGGCGCTCCATCCCAGCAACTGAGGCCCGCAGCCCTCGCTACGCGAGGGCCGCGGGCTCGCTACGCGAGCCCGCAAGCGTGAGCAACGGCCCGTACGCTCACAATTATATATGTGATACTTTAAGCTCTACTGCAATCATTTTAAGCTTGGTCAGCTATATAGCTGTATTATGCTAAAGTTTTGAAGCCTTTATAATAGTACAATTTGAGGGGAAGAGGAATAGGCACTAAGGAACTGTCATGTTAACTGGAAAGAATTGAAGATGGATGAATAATACTCCCTGACTTTTAAACTTCTGTGAGGTTTTGGCATATTACCATGGAAAGGCTCTGCCTATATCGTTCCCCCAGCTACCGCCCTACCTTGCTAAAATAAAGCTATTTATAAACAGGGGCGGCCCGTCCATTGGGTCGTCAGGGCAAACGCCCCCTCAAATATTTTCGTGACCCTGCAATAAAACAAACACAACAATGTATTAGTAATAACCCAAAAACAATTAAATATAAGGTGTACATCATTCAAGTCTTAATACAGTAATAAAATGAAGTAAAGTTAGTAAACTATTCCCAGGGACACTGTCACTTTAAGATAACCCTTGCGCTACATTAACTAATGCTGCTGTGTATCTATTGTAGCGCCCTGCACCCTGTGTGATCATATTACACCAGTAAAGTACACTAACCTTTAGACTCTTCTCTTCAATGAGTCCTGGCCTGGCCCCCTGACCGTTAATGCATGCCGCCCACCATCACAGTGACGATATGCATGGGCGGTCATAAATGTATCAATTTAATGACTGACAGTCTTCCATCATTGATTGGTCACAGTTGCTAAGAGAACAATCTAAACCCACCCAGACCGTTAGCCCTGAGCGCCCGCCAGCTAATAGGGCCTCGAGTTTACTTTTTGATTGACTGATACAGTGAATAAAACCACCAGTTGCCTGTCCCTTCCCCCTTTCTGTTTCCTAACCCTGGTCACGCTGAGACTGAGAGACCTCCCTGGCTGAAACTACTCACATCTGCTCTGCAGTCTACCTAACAGTAAGTCTACCTGGCACCTGCCCTGCCCCTGGCCAAACCAAACCCCTAGTAGCCCCTAATAAAAGGTAGGGGTGACCAGTTACCCCACTATGCCTGCCTGGCCTGCCACCTACCCAGCCACCCACCAACTTACCTACCACCGACGACCCTAGGCCTGCAATGCCTGGTGCCACCCCCAGCCATCACCCCCATGTGGCCTGTGCCACCCCCGATCAGGCCTGCCCTATGCGATGCCACCGCCCGATTACTCCGATCAAGGGATCAGGGTAGTCGGGTGGGGAGCGGGGTGGCACAGGCCCACATGGGGGTGATCGGATCACCCCCTTGATGAGGCCTGTGCCACCCCTGATCACCTCCATGTCGCCTGTGCCACCCCCGAGGCCCGATCACCACCACCGCGATGTGGCCTATGCTATGCCACCGCCCGATTACCCCGATCACGGTGATCGGGGTATTCGGGCGGTGAGCGGGGTTGCACAGGCCACATGGGGGTGGATGTTCACCCCCATGAGGCCTGTGCCACCCCTGATCGTGGCCTACGCTGACCGATGGGCACCTGAGCTTGACCGACCCCACCCTGATCCAACTACCAGTACCTAGCACCCCCCCCCCCCCCTATTTTTATTCCATTTTTTGAAGTAACAGGCATGTGCATGTGCCTGTCACTTTTAAAGATAAAATAAAAATAAGGTAAGGGAAAAACAATACAGTAAAATCATTATTACAAATATACAAATAAAGTAAACCGCTTTAAACAAACAATAATAAAAATAAAATAAACAACAGCACATACCTGTCAAATTGACCCCTCCAGCGTTGGCCTTCTGTCCTCTATGACCTGGATAGTCATAAAAATAATCCAATGTTGATTGAAGCCCATGTCATAAAATCCAATGTTGATTGAAGCCCATGTCAAATAATCCAATGTTGATTGAAGCCACTGGTCAAATAAATAATCCAATGTTGATTGAAGCCACTGGTCAAATAATCCAATGTTGATTGAAGCCACTGGTCAAATAAATAATCCAATCTTGATTGAAGCCATTGTCCAAAAATAATCCAATCTTGATTGAAGCCATTGTCCATCCATCCATTCTGGCCCATTGAAAGAGGCCTCCACCCAAAAAAACCTGACGCTCTAAAAAAAAAAAACAACAAACTAACAGAGCTCCTCCTACAAGGAGCCCCACCCGCGATTATTTGATTTTTTCCCACGGTCTGCTTTATATACTAATTTTTTAGGAATCTGACTGGCTGAAATTTTTGATTGACATCGATTTCAACCAATGAGAGTCTTTAAAAAATTAGCAAATCAGCAAGCAGGTATGGAAGCCTGTAAGGGTAAAAAAGGTTAGTGTGAACTTGTTTGACCCTGTATGTATTATACATATTACAGGGCTATTTTTTGGCTATACATGTTACAGGATATTATCCTGTAACATGTATATCACATAAAATAGCCCTGTAATATGTATAAAAAATAATATGTAATAGAATTACATGAACAATATAATAAAATAAGTAATAAAGTACATCAATTAATCAAATAATAAATATCAATTAATATATATATTGTTTTATGTATATGTTTATGTATATTTATGTGTATTTTTTATGTGTGTGTGTGATATATATATATATAAATATATATATATATTGATTGATAGATATATATATATATATATATATATATATATGTATGTATTGATTGATTTATATATTGATTATTTATATATATATATATATATATTTATTTATTGTGATATATTGATATCAATTGATATATATATATATATATATATATATATATATATTTTTTTTTTTACAATTTGGGCCTATATGGTCCCACTTTGTTATTTAGGGTTTTTAAGGTGCGGTTGGGGCCTATATGGTCCCACTTTGTTATTTAGGGTTTTTAAGGTGCGGTTGGGGCCTATATGGTCCCAATTTGTTATTTATGGTTTTTAAGGTGCGGTTGGGGCCTATATGGTCCCACTTTGTTATTTAGGGTTTTTAAGGTGCGGTTGGGGCCTATATGGTCCCACTTTGTTATTTAGGGTTTTTAAGGTGCGGTTGGGGCCTATATGGTCCCACTTTGTTATTTAGGGTTTTTAAGGTGCGGTTGGGGCCTATATGGTCCCAATTTGTTATTTAGGGTTTTTAAGGTGCGGTTGGGGCCTATATGGTCCCAATTTGTTATTTAGGGTTTTTAAGGTGCGGTTGGGGCCTATATGGTCCCACTTTGTTATTTAGGGTTTTTAAGGTGCGGTTGGGGCCTATATGCTCCTAATTTGTTATTTAGGGTTTTTAAGGTGCGGTTGGGGCCTATATGGTCCCAATTTGTTATTTAGGGTTTTTAAGGTGCGGTTGGGGCCTATATGGTCCCACTTTATTATTTAAGGTTTTTAAGGTGCGGTTGGGGCCTATATGGTCACACTTGGTCTTTCAAGGTTTTAAAAGTTAAGGTTTGGGTCTTGAAAGTTTCGTTCTAATGTTTTTTTTGTTGTTTTCTATCACTTCCCAGGTGCAAACTATCTGTGGAAGCAGATTTGTTTGGACTCGTTGGTTGACTTACTGGACGGGAATACCCCGAGAAGGAGAGTCAACTGTAGGTGAGTATCATTGCCTTTAATTTTCTGTCCATGCGTATAGGTGCAAATTTGATGTTGATGTAGTCTTGTCACATGAGGGTTTGCAATCTGTAATGTATACCAATGAATTCAACACACTGTTATTTTAAAGTAATTTTGTGACATAATATAAATTAATATACTGTGATCTCTTTCTTCTATTGGTATCTGAAATGAATACTATTGACTCTCTACTTGTGAAGCCTTTCGGCACCCTAACCTATGAGGAGAAGGTGGAAGTAAAACGGTTAGGAGCTGACCAACCAGAGATAAATCTGCAGCAAATCGCAAGAGATAGAGGGAAGCAATATATCCGTACTTTCAATACTGAATGGTACAAGAAGAACGACTGGCTTTCTGGAAGCGTTTCTAGGAAGTCCTTATATTGTTTCCCATGCATCCTATTTGGTGGTGACGCTGCTTGGACCAAAACTGGAGTGACTGATGTCAAACATCTGGCTTATAAATTGGCGAAACACAAAAGTTCTAAAGCTCACTTGGATAACAGGATAAAGTTTGAGATGCTTGGACAGGCGAACATTGCTGTTCAACTGGACCAAGGATACCAAGTCAGCATTCAAAAATACAACGAAGAAGTGGCTAAGAACCGGTACATCCTTTCCAAGATAATTGTTTGTGTTTGCTTTTGTGGCGCTTTTGAACTGGCATTAAGAGGACACGACGAGAGTGAAACATCGCTAAATCCAGGAGTGTTTAGAGGCCTGGCAGATTTGGTTGGCAGTATCGATAGTGCAATGCAACAGCATTTGAAGACTGCAACTGTGTTTAAGGTCCAAAACCGTGCAGAATGAGCTACTGGACTGCATGCATGAAGTTATTAAGGAAGTGATTCACCAAGAGCTTAAGGAAGCCCAGTTTGTGGCAATCCAAGCGGATGAAACAACCGATATTTCCGCTAGGACACAGTGCGTTGTAGTCTATCGCTACATTGACAAGAAGCATCAAGTGGTGGAAAGATTTGATGGCTTCACGGAAATGAAATCAACGGATGCAGACTCGATTGCTGCTGTTGTGCTGGAAACACTGAATACTGTTCTCCCAGAGCCAGAAGACAAGAAGAAACTCATAGCTCAAAGCTACGATGGTGCCAGTGTGATGCGTGGAGATCAAGGAGGAGTTCAAAGAAAAATAAAAGACGTGTACCCGAACGCACACTACGTCCATTGCTATGCTCACCAACTGAACCTAATAATGGAGAAAGCAGTTTCAAGGATTGGAAGAGTTCGAGTTTTTTTTTCCAACATAGGCTGCATACCATCTTTTTTTTCACGCTCTCCAAAAAGGACTGGAGTTCTGGATAAGGTAGTTGGTAGAAGACTTCCAAGAGGTGCACCGACACGATGGAACTTCAACGTTAGGACCGTGAACGTCATCTACGAGAACAGAGATGCGCTACTTGAGTGTTTCCAGACAATTGAAGCATGTCTAAACTTTGATCCAACATCTATACGTGAAGCCGCAGGTTTCATTGGAATGCTGGAAGACAGGGAGTTCCTTTACTTCCTTAAATTATTTCATTTAATAATGCCACATGTTGACATCCTCTATAGTCAGCTTCAGAAGCGAGAAACGTATACTGTTTATATCAAAAAAGTCACAGAAGACTTTGTCGCCAGCATCCAGAAAATCAGTAATTCTGTTGAAGAGATAGAAGCAAGTTTGCCGAGCGATGTAACAGTCAACAGACGGAGTGCGGAGATCTCAACCTTGAGACAACTTTCAAGAGAGGTATGTGACATAGTGGTGGTTCATGCAAAAGAACGTTTTTCATTTTCAAATCACCTAGTCAGTGCCAAACTTATTCAAAGTTACTTGTATAAAACCCATGACACTTGCTTTCCAACCCAAGCTCTGGAAGACACCGTGCAAGCATATCCAATACTGAAGAAGGAACAATTACGCACTGAGCTGTCACTTCTGAATGGGAAGACAGATTTTCATGCTTGTACAAGTGCTGTTGCTCTGCACAAACTTTTACATCAATTGAATCTGCAGAATGATTTCACAGAGACAGTGAAATTATTAAGAATCCTGATTACACCGATGACCACTGCAGAATCAGAAAGATGCTTCTCCACATTGAAGAGGATCAAAACCTTTTTAAGAAGCACCATGTCCCTGGAGCGGTTGAATGCATTGGCTATGCTCTCAATGGAAAAGCAACTGATTTCCGAGATCCCAGACTTCAATGAAAAGACCATTGAGAAGTTTTGTTCTTTGAAAGATCGCCGTGCAAAATTTAAATACAAGTGATTGAAGCAAAGAAGAATGCATACCCCCAGGGTGTGCAAAGAGAAACTGCGTTAAGCAGCACCACCTCACTACCAAACATAACTAGTGGTAATTAAAGTATGAACGGTGTGTGGGTGTGCATATGGAAGGAGCTATGAAAGGTGTGTGCATGGTCAGTAACAATTGTTGAAGCCTTGACATGGTTTGAAGGAATTGGAGGCACTTCCAAGGGTAGCTGTCACTTCTGTACGAGAAGCCAGAATTTCATGTCTGTACGAGTGCTGTTGCTCTGCACCAACTTTACCATCAATTTAATGTGCATAATGATTTCACAGAGACAGTGAAGCTATAAGGAATCCTGCTTACAACAACGAAGACTACTGCAGAATCAGAAAGATGCTTCTCCACATTGAAGAGGATAAAAAGGTATTTAAGAAGCACCATGGCCCTGGAGCGGTTGAATGCATTGGTTTGAAGGAATTGGAGGCACCTTCAAGGGTACGTAAAGTTCTCAGAAATGGCACCACCGAACTACAAAAAATAACTAGTGGTAAGTAAAGTATGAATGGTGTGTGGGTGTGCATATGGAAGGAGATATGAAAGGTGTGTGAATGGTCAGTAAGGAGATATGAAAGGTGTGTGAATGGTCAATAAGGAGATATGAAAGGTGTGTGAATGGTCAGTAACAATTGTTGAAGCCTTGGCGTGGCGTTACTGCTCATATGGTTATCCATGTGCTAATTCAACGTGTTTGTTTGACATTGATTATTGTGTTGTCTAAACAAAAGTTAAATGTTGTTGTTTTCTTGAATCCCAAGATCCACTGGTTTGGGCCTATACAGTGCTGATTGGTCTTCTAAGGTATGTTTGGGGCCTATGGTCACACTTGGTCTTCTAAGGTATGTTTGGGGCCTATATAGTTCCACTTGGTTTTCTAATGTATGTGTGGGGCCTATGGTCACACTTGGTCTTCTAAGGTATGTTTGAGGCCTATATGGTCACACTTGGTCTTCTAAGGTATGTTTGGGGTCTATATAGTTCCACTTGGTCTTCTAATGTATGTTTGGGGCCTATGGTCACACTTGGTCTTCTAAGGTATGTTTGAGGCCTATATGGTCACACTTGGTCTTCTAAGGTATGTTTGGGGCCTATATAGTTCCACTTGGTCTTCTAATGTATGTTTGGGGCCTATGGTCACACTTGGTCTTCTAAGGTATGTTTGAGGCCTATATGATCACACTTGGTCTTCTAAGGAATGTTTGGGGCCTATATAGTTCCACTTGGTCTTCTAATGTATGTTTGGGGCCTATGGTCACACTTGGTCTTCTAAGGTATGTTTGAGGCCTATATGGTTCCACTTGGTCTTCTAAGGTATGTTTGGGGCCTATATAGTTCCACTTGGTCTTCTAATGTATGTTTGGGGCCTATATGGTTCCACTTGGTCGTTTAATGTTTTTTAAGTATGGTTTTGTTCTTGAATGGTCTGATTGATTTGCTTGTTTTCTTTCAACCCCAGGTGCAAACCCTATGTGGCTGCAGATTTGTTTCTACTCGTTGGTCAACTTACTGAACGTGAATACCCTGAGAAGAAGACCCGACTAATGGTAGGTGTCACTCCTTTAATTTTTCTGTTAATACGTATAGGTGCAATTATGATATTGCTGTAGTCTTGTCACATGAGTTTTTTCAATCTATATTGTATACCAATGAATTTAACACATTGTTACTTTACTTCTTGACATTTCTGCATTGGTGATCATGTATTTCAATGGGCTTTACAAGTATAAGGTCATTGGGCGGGGCTTATAAAGGTCATCATGACATCAGGGGGAGGAGTTATACAAATGGGTGTGGTTTGAAAAAGGGGGAGTGGCTATGTTTCGCCCTGTCTCCCCTCCAACTTGAAAAGTCACCAGCCGCCACTGTTTATAAATGGCAAAGATTTGACCAGAAAAACACTTTCTGACTTTGTTTCATTGTTAAAAAGCACTGTGTATAGCATTGGTGGGATTTCTGAAGATTGTATGACTCTCTGTATGCTAAAAACGTACTCATAAGCTGGTGAGAGAAGCTGAGTAAAGTTATAAGATGTAGGCTTATGCTTACATGGCTGATGCTATAGAGAGAGTCCTGATTTATTTATTTCTAAGCTGCTTTAAAGAAGAAGTTAAAAATAACTAACTCCCCAGTAAATAAAGATTTTGTTTTTGAGAAGTTCAGTCTGACTCATGTTTTCATGGCAGAGATACACGAGTGGGTTGCCAGTTTTTTTTCTCCAGTAGGCCACAGCATACAGCTCCTGGTATTCCTAGGTTGTCTTGGTTCTTGGCACTAAATCCTAACCACTGGACCACCAGGGAGCCCTGTTAATTTGAAATCAAGCTTTGATACAGCTAATATTAAGCTGATGAAACTATCTATTCATTGCACATTGGGAACTAACCTTTTGAAAAAGTATCTGGGAATGTGTGAATTTTTTATGACCATGCTGGAATTCTTTAAGATGGTGAGAGAAGGTTAGTGAAGGCTTATCTGATGATCTTAGACTTGAGAAAGCTTAGAACTCTTAGAAAAAAAGTGTTCCTTCCACTTTCGCCATTTTTGCCTTTAGAAAGAGCTAAAGGCAACATATGGTTAAGCATATAGACATTAAGCTAGTGGGAGAAGCTTAGCGAAAGTTTACTTTACAATTTAAGATATCTAAATTAAAAAGGTTTTAAGAATTTCTTGGGTAAATTACGTTTATGGCAACAATAAAGGATAAAGCCTCTGACTATTTCTGATTAAAAAGCATAAACTTTTACATAACATCACTGGGACTTATGGGGAAGGCAGGACTCATTATATTTTAAATCCTTTTAGGCTGAGAGAAGCAGAGAAAATACATAAGAAGCAGATAAATATACAGCATGGCTGGATGTTGCAGAAAGAGTCCTGCTGACTTAGGGCCCTATTATATTGTCCAAATCGCAATTACTTGAGCACATAATGGAGCCTGTCAATGTTACTGGATATCCAATTGGCTACTTTTAACTACTCACATTCAAATTGTGAGTTACAGGCTCAAAAGCACTGCGGTTTTAAGGACAGAGTTACGTTTTTATCTCCTCCTCCTTTTATATTTTAAGCCTGTGAATGTTACCAGTGCTAACAACGCAAAATCGATATTCAATTCAATTACAATTCAACAAGCCTGCAATTGCCTCCAAAGTTATTTAGTACATATGGATAATTAAATAAAATATTTTATATAATGCTATAGTGATAAATAAGCTGATGAAATGATTCCTTAATCTTTTTAAGGACGGTATGGGACTTTTTTTTAAACTATTCCCTTATGCCGAAAGAAGCTACAAGGTCACTTGATATTAACTTTAACTTTAATTGTCTCTTTAATTTGAATGTTGAGAGATGTGTTTGCAAAGCTGAACGAAAGATATGGGATTTCTTGGCAACTATATTTTCACTGAGCTGGTGAGAGAAGCACACAAATAAAAGTGGGAACAAAAGGCAGGCTTTCATGTACCACTAGTTACCCAAAACTTCTCGGTCTCAAAACCGTAATCTGAAATCAGTGTTGTAGGGTTATCATATAGAGCTCCTACCACTTTTGATCCAAGCTTGGCAAGACCACATTTTTGAAGTACTGCATTTAAGAATTCCCAGCTGAACCTAAGACATAATGTTTAAAAGGTGTCTTGTATTGTCTGTTGCATGTCTATTGGCAATAAAACATGCTTGATCCAAATGTATTAAATCTGGAATTTGCCAGAATTTTACAATAGATTCTTATATCCACGTTTAACAGTGAAATAGGCCGATAGTTTTTATAATCATCTGGATTTTTGTCTTGTTTGAGTATATTTATTATTTTAGCTTCAGGCAATTCTGGCAAAGTAGCTCCCTTCTTAACTTCATTATACATTTCAAATAAGTATGGTATAAGTACCTATTACTATTTTAATCTCATTTTGGGAAATTTCTTTAGAGAAGTCAGGTCCGCCTGAGTTATCTTTGGTAGATTGATTTTTCAAGCTGCTGCCCATGGGGTTTAAAATTCAATATTGCTAAAATCTTTAGGGCGAGAATATATCTTGTCCTTTTAAATGTTTTTTTCATTTTATTTTATCTTTCTTGAGTTTATTCGCTAAGAAATTGCCTGATTTATTCCCTATAAAGTATTGATTCTGCTGAGTTTGCCACAGCAATTTATCAGCTTGCGCTTGGAGAATTTGTTTTAATTTGCACATTTTTTCCATTTATCTGGGTACTTTCTCTCATCATATATCAGGGCACGCTTATGTGTTCTTTGTCTTTACAGGCTGAATATCTGCACATGATGAACTAGAGGATCACACTATCCAGAAGCAAGTGATCCACCTGTTTACCGTATGGACAAAGAGGGGCCTACCTAAGTGTGATATGTAAGACTAGGGTTGAAGTTTGTATTAGCATATGTTTTCACTGTATTGTCATTTTCCTATTTATTCTACTCTGTACCTGTCTTCCTTTTTACGGTTCTTTGGCTCCTAACATTTTTGCACAATATTCTATCAACTTGCTAGGATCTAGTACGTACTAACATCTGATAAGGAATAGTAATCAGGGAAAGAATAAGTTATCATGCATACACTCTGGTTTATTTGTCATATCAGTGCAAACTTTATTGGTTATTAAATTACATCTATCATCTAAATGCCTCATAAGACAATAATTATAAAAGTAGGTTGGTTCTATGACCCGGTTATTGGTAAATGGTTGAGAATTAAGTAAGGCCATTTTCTCTGCATTAACCATTGTATTTTACATATCTGGACTTTTATATCTATGCCACCGCTATCTGTACTTTTTCTTGGAAACATAACAGCATATGTTGATGTTTTTATCAACCCCACTGGACTTTTTCCTTGTTATATGGATTTCATAAAACAGGTGCTCACTTGTTTTTGTGGATTTATTGTTTTACCATCAAGATTTCATATTTTCTTGCTCCTGCTTTATAATCATTGATTATAAAGCTTTCATTCAACAGACTTGTAATATCTGGACTGTGAAATTTCTGCTATGGATCCCATTTTTGATAGATTCTTATATTATTCCACAAATCATATCAGATTAATAAACTTGCGATTTTATAATGTGTGTGTATATATATTGATGTTCTATTTAGAATTATGTTTTCTTTTGACATGTTCTTGTTGGGAATGTATTAAGGTATAAGGTGCAAATACTCCGTGAGATAAGACTAATATCTCCATGTTGTAGGAAACTCATCTACTATTTTTTGAACCGCTGAGTTTATTTAAATATCAGTCTGAAGATCTGACCTATACTTCCTAATCAGTGTGAAATTTCTGTTAAGATTTCACCCTGTCATATTTGTATTCTTTCCTTTTGATGAAAATTTTCATTGTCATGGGGGGGAGTGTTGCGGAAAATTATACAAATATTCATACTCTTTATTTTTTAGCGTGTGAGTGTGAGTGTATGTATGTATATATATATATATATATATATATATATTTTTTTTTTTTTTTTTTTTTTTTTTTTTTTTATTTATTTAGCACTCTTTTCAGTTATAGTTATAGTTAAGTCTACATGACCCATGTAGTACACAGATTTTTATACATCCTCAAGGCCTAATAAGTGTTATGTACTGCACACAAGTGTATCATATAAAGTATAAGTATGCACAGATATCATCAAGGTATGTATCATATTCTTATTGGGTATTATATGTAAATAAAATGTAATTAGCTGTGTGATGGGATTTTTTTCGTTGTCTTATGTAAACAATATATATAAGGCTGTATCTTCACTTTTCTGTAGTAGCAGTCCGGTAAATGAATTAGTGGCAGCCATTTTGGGTGTATTGCTACTAATCCACATTTCTTTTTCTAATAATGAGAAATAACCAAAGGAGTATGTTTTGTCTTGGTGTCATGCCTATGGGATTTTCCATAACACTACGTTTGAATACGTAGACCGTAAGTCCAATTTTACATGTTACGGTCATTAAATTAGCCCTGTAACTCAGACCGCAGATGACTTGCATGTTAAAACGCAGCAATGGCGAGAAAAAGCCTGTAAGCAAGCAAATGGAGCCGAAAGCCCAACGTGTGCTCGAGAGCACCCACAAGGGGGGGAGGGGGGGTAAAGTACAATACTTAGTACTAGTAATAAGAATAAAAAAACACTACTGTACATTTATTAAAAGGGAAAGTGATGTTAGTTCTTAGAATTGATAGCACAACATTCTAAAGCCTGCAAATCGGCCCCGTAAAACTTTATTTCATGTGTATATTTTGTTATATTGATCCCTGCAATCAATGTGTTATTATATATACTGTAACCCGCATGTGATAGAATATCATATTTACAGCTTTATCAATATTGCATTATATCTTAAATATGAGTCAGATCTCAAACTGTAGGACTTTGAAATCTACCCTCCCCTTTTTCAGTGACTTAACACTGATAATCTCTTTTTCCATTGGCTTGTAAACCCGTAACTACGGTCTTCACTAATTGATCGGCCGCAAATCCATAATTCTAGGAACAAGCTACGATTTTCGACTCAAACCCGTAGCTCGCAGCCCCTTACAATTTAATAGCACAGTAAAGCGTCCAAATTTCAAACCCACAGCCGTTACAGGGGCTCACGTTGCAGATACGAGCTTCTAACTTAATGTGTCTAATAAGCAGGAAACGGTTCTGAAATTGCTGCTTAAGTCGCCATTGAAATATCTCACATGAATGCTGCCGCTTGTGGAGCCAAAAGAGTGCAGAGAAGCATGGGGTTTACGAAGTGTGTTTGCTGCATGGCTTCCTCAACGGCCTGTGAATGCCTCAATCGTTCCACCTCTTCATTTCCTGTTCCGCCCCCCAGTATCGAGTTATTATAACATTTACTTTTATTTTGTACCTCATAAAAAGCTGCCTCTTCCTCTTCTCATTCTGGCCTCAGAGGAAGTTGACAGGAAACAAGCGCGTCAGTTCAGAGTTATAGTGCTGTCTGACGCTGCAGGATGATGCCCGGTTGAGACTCTGTGCTATATCTTTATTAGTCTTTGTAATCTATGCGATTTAACATGTATTTATGTTACTGGTTGATTCATGTATAGAGTAGGAGGTGAGTGCAGTCTAAGTATACAGGTAAGTGGCGGATCCCATGTTCGCCAGATTACGTATTTACGGCTTTTAATTAGGGTTCACCAGTTTTTGTATGGTTGGAGGTCAGTGTAGTTACTTGTTCAAGGGAGCTGGTGGCGAGCTCCAAAAGCTGCCACAACAGTATTTGTAGGGATTGAGTGTTAGGTTTTTCTACCATTGTAATTATATTCATAAGCACTTGTTCCCCCCATGTGTCTCCTTCCCCCTTCCCTGTGCCTCTTCCCTCTTCCCCCCCCCATGTGTCTCCTTCCCCCTTCCCTGTGTCTCTTCCCTCTTCCCCCCCATGTGTCTCCTTCCTCCTTCCCTGTGTCTCTTCCCTGTGTCTCTTCCCTCTCCCCCCCATATGTCTCCTTCCCCCTTCCCTGTGTCTCTTTCCTCTTCCCTCCCCATGTGTCTCCTTCCCCCTTCCCTGTGTCTCTTCCCTCCCCATGTGTCTCCTTCCCCCTTCCCTGTGTCTCCTTCCCCCTTCCCTGTGTCTCCTTCCCCCTTCCCTGTGTCTCCTTCCCCCTTCCCTGTGTCTCCTTCCCCCTTCCCTGTGTCTCTTCCTTCCCCATGTGTCTCCTTCCCCCTTCCCTGTGTCTCCTTCCCCCTTCCCTGTGTCTCCTTCCCCCTTCCCTGTGTCTCCTTCCCCCTTCCCTGTGTCTCCTTCCCCCTTCCCTGTGTCTCCTTCCCCCTTCCCTGTGTCTTCTTCCCCCTTCCCTGTGTCTCCTTCCCTCTTCCCTGTGTCTCTTTCCCCCCCCCATGTGTCTCTTCCCTCTCCCCCCCATGTGTCTCCTTCCCCCTTCCCTGTGTCTCTTCCCTCCCTCTCCCTCCCATGTGTCTCCTTCCACCTTACCTGTGTCTCTTACCTCTCCCCCCCTCCTCTCACTCCCCTGTTTCTCTTAACCCCCCTCCTCCTCCTCTCACTCCCCTGTGTCTCTTAACCCACCCTCCCCCTCCTCCTCCTCTCACTCCCCTGTGTCTCTTAACCCCCCTCCTCCTCCTCTCACTGCCCTGAGTCTCTTAACCCCCCCTCTCACTCCCCTGTGTCTCTTCCACCTTCTCTCACTCTGCATGCGCACGCCCGGCAAAATTAGCACGCGCTGCTGACACTGCACATTGAGCATACCCCAACGCCCTCAATCGTAGTTGTCAAACTGCAATTTGTCGCAAGTTTGACAACGATTATATGTGATCACCAATATAATATTTTTTGCACAGTTCATAGACTAAGCATTTTATGATTGCACTATTTTCACATATTATGTACATTTTGTTAATGGTAATTGTTCATGAATATGAGGTTTTTGATATGTTTTCTTAATATTTATAACGTGCCAACATATTCCGTAGCGCTGTACATAAGATACGTTTAAGACAAAGATACATACAAATTAACACATAGTAAAACAAGGAAGGCCCTGTCTTTGAGTTTGGAATCCAGTGACCATGGTGTTTTCCCTAAAACACCTTGTGGGATTGAAACTCGCAGACTTACAACCTAAAGGTATTGTGTGAGGAAAAGGAGGGAGAGAGATTTGAGAGTGTGTTCAAGTGGAAGGTGATACGCTTCTTTAAAGAGATGTGCTTTTAGAGAGGTTTTGAGGCTGGAGGATAATCTGGTGGAGTGGGGCAAGGAGTTCTAGAGAATAGGGGCAGCACGAGAAAAGTCCTGAAGGCGAAAGTGAGAAGAGGTGATAAGAGTTGTGGAAAGAAGAAGGTCATTAGCTGAGCGAAGAGGGCTGGTGGGGTTAGTATTTGGAGATGAGACCAGAAATGCATGGGGGAGTGCTCTTGTTGAGGGCTTTGAAAGTTAGGGTCAGGATTTTAAATTTTATTCTGGAGGCTATGGAAAGCCAGTGGAGAGATTGACAGAGAGGTGATGCCGACACTGAACGTTGTGTACGGAAGACGAGTCTAGCAGAGGTATTCATAATGGATTGAAGTGGAGATAGTCGGGTGGTGGGTAGGCCAGCAAGAACTGAGTTGTAGTAGTCCAGTCGAGAGATGATGAGAGAGTGTATAAGGATTTTAGTCGTGTCTTGTGTAAGAAAGTGGCTAATTCTGGAGATGTTTTTTTAGATGGAGAAGACAAGATTTAGTTAGTGATTGTATGTGAGGGATGAAGAACAGTGCGGGGTCCAGTAGAACCCCAAGACAACGGGCTTGGGGGGAGGGGGTGATGATGTAATTATTGACAGTGAGAGAGATGTGAGGAATTGACACAGTGGGAGAGGGAGGGAAGATTAGGAGTTCAGTTTTAGACATGTTGAGTTTGAGATGGTGGGTGGACATCCAAGAGGATAACTAGAGAGGCAGTTGGAGACATGTGTTAGAAGAGAGGGGGATAGATCTGGTGCTGAGAGATAGATTTGGGTGTCACCTGAGTAGAGATGATATTGCAGCCCAAAAGAGTTTATAAGGGTACCAAGTGAGAAGTGTAGATGGAGAAGAGGAGCGGGCCTAGGACAGATCCTTGGGGTACGCCAACAGACAGGGGGTAGGTAGAAGTGGTATCAGAGAAGGAGATAGTGAATGATCGATTTTGTAGGTATGATGAGAACCACGAGAGAGCAGTGTCTCGAATACCGAGGGAGGAGAGGATATGGAGTAGAAGTGGATGGTCAACTGTGTCAAAGGCAGCAGAGAGATCTAGAAGAAGGAGAATAGAAAAGTGACCTTTTGACTTTGCAGTAAGCAGGTCATTGGTGACTTTAGTGAGAGCTGTCTCAGTGGAGTGTTGGTGCCGAAAGCCAGATTGGAAGGTGTCAAGAAAGGAGTTAGAGGAAATAAAGCTGGTAATGCGGGTATAGACGAGTCGCTCCAGCAGTTTGGAAGCCAGAGGAGGTAGAGAGATAGGGCGGTAGTTAGAAGCAATGTCAGAGTCAGATGAGGACTTTTTGAGGATGGGTGTAATTGTGGCTTGTTTTAGACAAGATGGAAACTTGCCGGTAGTTAGGGAAAGGTTGAAGATGTGTGTGAGAGCACGGAATACTGTGGTAGAGAGGGGAGGGATGAGCTGAGATGGAATAGGATCCTGGGGACATGTAGTGAGGCAAGTGGATGATAGCAGGCTAGCGACCTCATCCTCTGTAGCTGGGGCAAAGCAGTTCAAAGTGGCAGTTGGATTGGGGGAGGGAGAAGAGTGGGTGTGGTTGGATAGTTGAGATGGTAGAGTGAGTAAGCCACTGTGAGATGAGAGTTCATTGCGTATATTTTCGATTTTATGAATAAAATGGTTGGCAAAGTCTTCAGCTGTGAGAGAGGAGGTGGTGGGTGGAGGAGAGTTTTGAAAGTTGCGAACAGACGCTTTGGGTTAGAGGATAGGGTTGATATTAGTGAAGTGAAGTAGTGTTGTTTGGCGAGGTTGAGGACAGAGGAGTAGGAGCGTAACAAACATTTGTAGTGGAGGAAATCTGCAGAGGTGCGTGATTTCCTCCAGAGCCGTTCAGCCGTTGAGTTGTGTGCCAAGGTTGTAGAAGAGAGCGAGGGCGTCTTTGTGTGGTTATGGGGGCGAGGGTATCAAGGATGGAAGAGAGAGTAGAGTTGTAGAGTGAGATGGCAGTATCAGGGCAGTTGAGGTAGGTGATGGGGCTGAGAAGGGGTTGGATATTAATGGAGAGCTGAGTAGGGTCAAGAGCTAGCAGGTTTCTGTTCGTGGTGGTGGCAGGGGTAGGAGAGGGGTGGTGGGAGGAAGAAGAGGTGAGGTTAAAGGTAAGTAAGTGATGGTCAGATAGAGAGAGTGGGTGGGTGACTGGGTTGGAGGCTGTGCTGAGATTGGTGAAGATAAGGTCAAGAGAATGTCCAGCATGATGGGTAAAAGAATCTGTTAGTTGAAATGCCGAGGGAAGAGGTGAGGGGAAGCAGTTTGGCTGCTGCTGGGGAGATGGGAGTGTCAATGGGAATGTTAAAATCTCCAAGTACCAGTGAAGGAACATTGGAGGAGAGAAAGTGAGGGAGCCAGGCAGAAAAGTGATCAAGAAATTGAGAGGGAGTGCCAGGGGGGCGATAGATCACAGCAACACGTAGAGAGAAAGGTGAGAAGAGGCGGATTGTATGCACTTCAAAGGATGAGAATTGAAGGGATGGGACAGGGGGTAAGAGGTAAAATGTACAGCGACTAGAAAGCAATGCGCCCACACCACCACCTTGTTTGTTCCCAGGTGTGTGGCTGAGGTGAAAGCCACCATGAGAGAGTGCTGCAGGGGAGGCAGTGTCTGAGGATGAAAGCCAGGTTTCTGTGAGAGCCAACAGATTGAGGAAGTTGGAGATGAATAAGTCGTGAGTGAAAGGGAGTTTATTGCAGATTGATTGTGCGTTCCAGAGGGGGCAGGAGAAAGGTAGAGTAGAGGGTTTGTGACATGTGATGGGTATCAGATTCTGGGTGTTTGCTGGCCTTGAACTAGAGCGTGGCTGACAGCGAGTGGAGATGAGTGAGGGGCCCGGGTTAGGGGATATATCTCCTGCAGCCAGGAGAAGGAGTAGTGAGAGGGAGAGAAGATGGGACTGGGACTTACAGTGTTGTTTCTGCTTGTGAGTGTTAGGGAGGGGATGATGTGACTGGAGGAGGGAGAGGAGCTCATGGGAGCAGAGAAGAGGAGATGGTAATATTGTTGGGGACATGATATGGAGAGACTGCAAAAGAAAGTCTGAGAGAAAGGCAGTAGGTTCTAAGAAAGAGGAAAGAGTGAGAAAGCATTGTGACAGTGTGTAAGCTCAGGAGAAAGATAAGATGATTGTGTGATAGTGGGGTAAGAATTATTGTCCTGAGATAAGAAGTTGTAGTGATATAGATTCAGGAGCAAGGAAGAGAGTGTAATAAGGTTAATCAGAATGACGGTGGTGGGTGAGAATCTAAGAGACTATTAATTGGGTTTTTAGCAGGAGATGTTAAATGAGCAGGTGCAAGTCATGTGAGTATCTATAAATAATGGTAATGCAAGGGTGGGAGGGAAGAAATCTGTGGGATGTTTGTGTCCAGAGTGAGGGTATTGTAGCTCTGAATGACAGCTGTGATTAGAGACAGAGAGAAAGTCTGAGTATTGGATATGCAGAGAAGAAGACCATTTGCGACAGATTTTAGGCAGTAAATTAGAAGGGGGAGGAGAGATACAACACATAGTAAAGTACACCAACAAGCTAGACAATTAACTAAGTTACAAAAAATTTACACAAATGTTACTAAGTGGCCAGATATCATATACAATATGAACGTTAATAATTAATGTAACAGACAGAAGTATATTGTTGTGGGTCTTCCAGGTGACTGCAAATACCTGTGGGATGTTTGTGTCCCCCATGTTGATATCCCCCATATTCAACAATTTAGCAATTTCGCTATATATAGTCTACACTAGGGATATGATAACATGTACTAAGGCTCCTTGGTTTGAGAAGTGGAAGTGGTGATAATCATATAATTCATTGTTGGGCTTATACTTAATATCCATTAATTTGTTCATAGACCCTTATATACTTATATTTAGCACTAGCACTTTGTCATATCAGACAAAAATTTCTCTGATAAAACTTTGCAATTGGCACTTTAATAAAAATGTTATTATATGTTGTTTACTATGATCAACGTTAGCACTTGGAACTTTTTCTTTGGTCACTTAGTGCAATATATATATATATATATATATATATATATATATATATATATATATATACACACACATACATTGCCATTTATTCATACTTTGTCATTAGACACTATCACATCTATTTCATGGATATATAGTATCACGACCCACTCTCTGGCTGGGGTCTGCTGACTTGATTTGGGTTACTCTGGACCTTGGAGTAGCTTTGAGTACAGGAACATCATGTCTCAGCCCTTGGTTTAGACTGAGCAATATTGACAGTAAGTCTGACGAATCTTACTGCAAGCATATGTCCCCGGGTAAATAATACATCTACACACCACGTCTTGATGAAAATTATGAACAACTTCTTTATTTTTACACAAGTATTTAAACAACTCACAAAACCAGTACAGGGAGTGGCTACCCCTTTGTCCAACCCTTATCTTCCTCTTGGCCAATGCAGTAATCTCCAGAGTAACTTTATTACCTCTAGCCAATGGACTAGAGGTAAGCTCTGGGAACTTCCAGACCCCTCCCCTGGGCCGCCCACTAGGTGTGGCTAACAGAGTCATTTGGGCGCTGGCAGTCAACAGAGACACATCTCTTTGCTATGGCCCAGGCCCTAGTATTGAGGCTGGAAGACCCTGTACTATCCCATTGTCCTACGGTGCCTGGCAGTCTGGCAAATCTCTTTGTTCTGGCCTTGCTATCACTTCAAGTGTTTACTCTAAAGACCATATGGCCAACTCCTGACTGAGAGTTTATACAATGGGGGAGGGTTGACTAATTAAAACATAGCTATCACTCCACAATACAATATACAATATAATACTAACATATTAATAACCTATAACCATATTTCCCCATTCCCACATGGTATCAGGGTGGGGCAAGTTTTCCACGTCAATCCATTTTATGCAGTAATGCTGACTTTATTTAATGGTGACAGTGGAACCCCCTATTCATACCATTTACAAGCAGTAACTTTGTGCCCAAATCTTTTGTTCTTCCACATGGCACCAGCATGTGTAAGATAATCCAGCCCAAAATGGCCACTGCTGCCAGTCACAAAATGGCCCCAGCATAGTTCACACCAAATCCAATATGGCCCCTGGGTGATTCATGACAACACCTCCCCAAGCGTGGCAGGAAACATCCCTGATTTTTCCAGCTACGCTGATAGTCATGAATGTGCTGGTTTGGCCCTCTGTATGCTATGCCAGTTCTTGTCTGTCCCAAGGTGCAGAGTAAAAACCTCCCCCAGCCCTTGGCCTTGCTCCCACTGTATAGAGCAAATTGCTCTTCCCATTCACACCCACCCAAATAGTCCAGGGTACCTCCCCAATAATCTGGTATCCCAGAGTACAACAGGTGGGCCACAGTTTCTGTCCCATAGCAACTCTGTTCCCCCCAGCCAGTCCCCACCGATGGGCTGGGATCTCTAATACAGTCTCTGGGCCTATGGGATTGCAAAGGGACCGTTCCTCTTGGCTTTCTTCCTCTGGTCCAGCTGTTTCCGTTGCTGCTTGGGGAGCTACGCTGCTCCCACCCAAGCTGTGCTTACCTTCCTCCATTGCCCGGGGTTGAGCAACTTTATCCCAGTCCTTTCTGTTGAACTGGATCTTTGGAGTGGTGTCTGTTCCAGTGGGCCCCTGGACAATGGTTATCCAGGGTATCTCCCCACTTGGTACACCCTCTGTCATGGTGCCACTCTGCACCCATAATGCTTTTGCCAAGGCTGGCATGCTTGCTGCCTCCGCCTGGCTCTTTGTGCCCCTGGCACTCTCTTGCTGTGTGAGGTCAGGTTCCTTGTAGCCAGAAACCAATTCCTTTCCCTCCCCACAGTCTCTTACACAACCCTCCTGGGCTCTGTGCTTCAATAGCACCTCTGGGGACAACTCCCCTGGACTGTCAGGGTACAGACAGTGGTTATCTGATGCAGGCTGGGGAATCTCATCATTCCCTTCCAGCCTGGCCTCTAAGGCTCCCTTCCCACTGTCCATCACATAATAATCCAGAGCCTCTGGCTCCATTAGCAGTTCTGGCCAACACACTTTGCCTAGAACTTCTGAGGGCAGACTTAACTTATCTGGCCCTAGCTTCCTCTGGGATTAAATCTCTTGGGGTATCAGGGGGCAGACATGGATTATCTGACCCCACCCAGGGAACATTCCACTGGGTCTCTGGCTCTTTGGGCTGGTGACTAGGCCCTGACACAGTTACTGCATGTTCTAGGGGCAAACATTCTCCATCCCCAGGAGTTGGCAAAGGAACAGTGTTTACCCCTTCCCACTCCTCACTTTGTTTACAGTCTAGAAATGCCTCTCCCCAGTTCCAGTGAGCATACTCACTCTGGTACATACCGTCTGAGTTGTAAAAATACTTCTTGGGTATCGCATCCCACAATTCCACATACTCAGCCTCCAGTTGCAGCTCTTGCTGAATCAGGGGTTCCAGCAAAGGAGCCTCCGGGAACCATGCTTCCAGTCCCAGACCCCGGCAGCGTTCAACAAACAAGTTATTATGCCTCCTTGCAGTTCCCATGCCACATTCCGGATCACCATTCAGAATCTCACGACCCCATATTCTAGATCCAAACGAAAATAGAGATCCTCTCTCCGGCCACCCAAGGACTCTATCCTGGCAAGGTACTGTTCCTCCAAGTCCATCTCTTTCTCTACCAGTTCCTCCAACCAGCTTGCCAGCTCATGGCCATGCCATAATTGCATGAATGCCATCCATTGATTTAGCAGGAGTAGTCTGTAGTCCTCTGCTTCCATCTGCTCCATTTTCTGGTCCTTCTCAGAGTACCCCACCACTGTGCCACCAATTATCACGACCCACTCTCTGGCTGGGGTCTGCTGACTTGATTTGGGTTACTCTGGACCTTGGAGTAGCTTTGAGTACAGGAACATCATGTCTCAGCCCTTGGTTTAGACTGAGCAATATTGACAGTAAGTCTGACGAATCTTACTGCAAGCATATGTCCCCGGGTAAATAATACATCTACACACCACGTCTTGATGAAAATTATGAACAACTTCTTTATTTTTACACAAGTATTTAAACAACTCACAAAACCAGTACAGGGAGTGGCTACCCCTTTGTCCAACCCTTATCTTCCTCTTGGCCAATGCAGTAATCTCCAGAGTAACTTTATTACCTCTAGCCAATGGACTAGAGGTAAGCTCTGGGAACTTCCAGACCCCTCCCCTGGGCCGCCCACTAGGTGTGGCTAACAGAGTCATTTGGGCGCTGGCAGTCAACAGAGACACATCTCTTTGCTATGGCCCAGGCCCTAGTATTGAGGCTGGAAGATCCTGTACTATCCCATTGTCCTACGGTGCCTGGCAGTCTGGCAAATCTCTTTGTTCTGGCCTTGCTATCACTTCAAGTGTTTACTCTAAAGACCATATGGCCAACTCCTGACTGAGAGTTTATACAATGGGGGAGGGTTGACTAATTAAAACATAGCTATCACTCCACAATACAATATACAATATAATACTAACATATTAATAACCTATAACCATATTTCCCCATTCCCACATGGTATCAGGGTGGGGCAAGTTTTCCACGTCAATCCATTTTATGCAGTAATGCTGACTTTATTTAATGGTGACAGTGGAACCCCCTATTCATACCATTTACAAGCAGTAACTTTGTGCCCAAATCTTTTGTTCTTCCACATGGCACCAGCATGTGTAAGATAATCCAGCCCAAAATGGCCACTGCTGCCAGTCACAAAATGGCCCCAGCATAGTTCACACCAAATCCAATATGGCCCCTGGGTGATTCATGACATATAGGGTCTAATATTATTAGTATTTATCAATATATGGTAGCCTCAAGATGTATACACTTCCCGATATTCTCTTTATTACATCAGTTTCAGGATTTTATACCAGTTATTTTAAATGTTATCGTTAAATGTTAAGGGCCCTATTAAATTCTCCCTCGTAGTTCTCTCGGTGCTCGCAAAAGGCAGTTTTCCTGCTGTTTGCGAGAACCGAATCTCTCGCAGCCTGCTTTACGATATGACTGCGAGAAAATGGCCGAGAATAGGCTCCGAGAGAGCTACGTAGCCTTAAATCTATGCACGAGTCTCGCATATCGTAAGAATCCCTACGTGGACAAAAAGTCCACGCAAGGGATCCGAAAGCCTCTACGTGCTGCCTCGGAACAGCCCGAGACAGCAGCGTGAGGCTCCCCCCTGCACCCTATACACATCCCCATGCTGCAGGGGTCTCTATCAGGACCCCTGCAGCACCCCCACATTAACCCCTTGCAGCGGGGGTCCCCGATCTGCATAGATCAGGCCCCCCGCTGCATTTAAAACTTTTAAATTCCCCGCCGCGGCTCCTTAAAGGGACCGCGGCACACTATTAGCCAATCCCGGCCGCGGCACTTAAAATTAACCCCCCTCTATGCTGGGGGTCCCCATCGGGACCCCCGAAGTGTCCCCACATAAACCCATTGCAGGGGGGGTCCCCGATCTGCATAGATCAGGCCCCCCGCTGCATTTAAAACTTTTAAATTCCCCGCCGCGGCTCCTTAAAGGGACCGCGGCACACTATTAGCCAATCCCGGCCGCGGCACTTAAAATTAACCCCCCTCTATGCTGGGGGTCCCCATCGGGACCCCCGAAGTGTCCCCATATAAACCCCCTGCAGCGGGGGGCCCCGATCGGCACCGATCGTGACCCTGCTGCAATTCAATTTTAAATTTCCCGCCTCGCGGGTCCTCAAAGGACCGTAAAGGTCCTGAAAGGACTCGCACTAAAAATAATAACCCCAGGCAACTATAATTACCCCATTAACTCATGATGGTCAATCCAGACCACCATAAGGCCTAAATTAACCCATTAACTCATGGTGGTCAATCCAGACCACCATAAGGCCTAAATTAACCCATTAACTCATGATGGTCAATACAGACCAGCATAAGGCCTAAATTAACCCATTAACTCATGGTGGTCAATCCAGACCACCATAAGACCTAAATTAACCCATTAACTCATGATGGTCAATCCAGACCACCATAAGACCTAAATTAACCCATTAACTCATGATGGTCAATCCAGACCACCATAAGGCCTAAATTAACCCATTAACTCATGATGGTCAATACAGACCAGCATAAGGCCTAAATTAACCCATTAACTCATGATGGTCAATACAGACCAGCATAAGGCCTAAATTAACCCATTAACTCATGATGGTCAATACAGACCAGCATAAGGCCTAAATTAACCCATTAACTCATGATGGTCAATACAGACCAGCATAAGGCCTAAATTAACCCATTAACTCATGGTGGTCAATCCAGACCACCATAAGACCTAAATTAACCCATTAACTCATGATGGTCAATCCAGACCACCATAAGACCTAAATTAACCCATTAACTCATGATGGTCAATACAGACCAGCATAAGACCTAAATTAACCCATTAACTCATGATGGTCAATCCAGACCACCATAAGGCCTAAATTAACCCATTAACTCATGATGGTCAATACAGACCAGCATAAGGCCTAAATTAACCCATTAACTCATGATGGTCAATACAGACCAGCATAAGGCCTAAATTAACCCATTAACTCATGATGGTCAATACAGACCAGCATAAGGCCTAAATTAACCCATTAACTCATGATGGTCAATACAGACCAGCATAAGGCCTAAATTAACCCATTAACTCATGATGGTCAATACAGACCAGCATAAGGCTCTATTTAACCCCATCAGTCCCATAAGGGTATATTATTACCATTATGGGCCTGTTACAACCCAACATTAACCACATAAGTGCCATGATGGTCCTCAAGGACCATCATGACACTAACTACAAACACTACACTATAACCCCCAATAAACCATTTAATCTAAACTAACCCCCCTCTACACTAATCTATTAACACTTACACTACCTACCTACACTACCTACCCCCTAATAAACCTCCCCAACACTCTAATTACAAAAAACAAAAAACCTACAGTACAAAAAACAAAAAAACCTACAGTACAGAAAACAAAAAAAAATTACACACCTGAAAAGGAAAGACAGATAAACACAATACAATAATACATATAATACATTACATACATTACATACAATACATGACATTACATATAATATATTAAATATAATATATTAAATATAATATATTACATATAATACATTACATACATTACATACAATACATGACATTACATATAATATATTAAATATAATATATTAAATATAATATATTACATATAATACATTACATACATTACATACAATACATGACATTACATATAATATATTAAATATAATATATTAAATATAATATATTACATATAATATATTACATATAGTCCTAATCAAATACCCACTATCTATCTAACATACAATCTATTTAATTTAAAATAAATCCTAACTATATCAAATACATCCCCCTATCTAACTAATATACAAAAAATCCTAACTACATACACAGACCCTTATTCTAAAATAAAATAAAATAATTACAGTCCTAACTACATACACAGACCCTAATTCTAAGCTAAAATCAATAAATTAAGACCACTTACCTTTAAGATGTTGCTTCAGATCACTAACCTATGGGTCAAACAAAAAAAAAAATTAGTACAAAACATTAACATCAAATAAATAAACATTATATACATTCTACATATTCAACTCACCTTTACAGCATGTCCAGTCACTGTTAAGCTCTTCCGGCGCGGCCCTGTTAAAAAAAAAAAACACAATACATGAATACATGAATACAATATATAAACAATAAATAAAATACACAAATAAACATCTAAATATACATTTAACTTACCTCCCCGCGATGTCCCCGGCCTTCTCTCCTTCAGCCCCGGCTGGGCCGCGGAACCATCCGCGCTCTAAAAAAAAAAAAGAAAAAAAACTAACGGAGGTCTGCACTGGCAGACCTCCCCGACGCTACTGAACCTCCCGGAGTCGTTTCCGGGAGGAAATTTGCATTGGCGGCTTGTGATTGGCTGAAAAATCTGTCTATCAATTTCAGCCAATCAAAAGTCGTCAATGTGTGAGCCAATCAGGATGGGATACACCCCAATATCCCACCCTGATTGGCTAAAACACTTGTCTATCTTTATGGGAACCAATCACAACGCTCAGATGCCTTCAGCCAATCACTATGGGATACACCCCCACGGAGTGATTGGTAGAAGACATCTGCGCATCCTGATTGGCTCCTACATTGACGACTTTTGATTGGCTGACAGCTTTTTCAGCCAATCACAAGCCGCCAATGCCAATTTCCTCCCGGAAACGACTCCGGGAGGTTCAGTAGCGTCGGGGAGGTCTGCCAGTGCAGACCTCCGTTAGTTTTTTTTTTATTTTTTTTTAGAGCGCGGATGGTTCCGCGGCCCAGCCGGGGCTGAAGGAGAGAAGGCCGGGGACATCGCGGGGAGGTAAGTTAAATGTATATTTAGATGTTTATTTGTGTATTTTATTTATTGTTTATATATTGTATTCATGTATTCATGTATTGTGTTTTTTTTTTTTAACAGGGCCGCGCCGGAAGAGCTTAACAGTGACTGGACATGCTGTAAAGGTGAGTTGAATATGTAGAATGTATATAATGTTTATTTATTTGATGTTAATGTTTTGTACTAATTTTTTTTTTTGTTTGACCCATAGGTTAGTGATCTGAAGCAACATCTTAAAGGTAAGTGGTCTTAATTTATTGATTTTAGCTTAGAATTAGGGTCTGTGTATGTAGTTAGGACTGTAATTATTTTATTTTATTTTAGAATAAGGGTCTGTGTATGTAGTTAGGATTTTTTGTATATTAGATAGATAGGGGGATGTATTTGATATAGTTAGGATTTATTTTAAATTAAATAGATTGTATGTTAGATAGATAGGGGGTATTTGATTAGGACTATATGTAATATATTATATGTAATATATTATATTTAATATATTATATTTAATATATTATATGTAATGTCATGTATTGTATGTAATGTATGTAATGTATTATATGTAATATATTATATTTAATATATTATATTTAATATATTATATGTAATGTCATGTATTGTATGTAATGTATGTAATGTATTATATGTAATATATTATATTTAATATATTATATTTAATATATTATATGTAATGTCATGTATTGTATGTAATGTATGTAATGTATTATATGTAATATATTATATTTAATATATTATATTTAATATATTATATGTAATGTCATGTATTGTATGTAATGTATGTAATGTATTATATGTATTATTGTATTGTGTTTATCTGTCTTTCCTTTTCAGGTGTGTAATTTTTTTTTGTTTTCTGTACTGTAGGTTTTTTTGTTTTTTGTACTGTAGGTTTTTTGTTTTTTGTAATTAGAGTGTTGGGGAGGTTTATTAGGGGGTAGGTAGTGTAGGTAGGTAGTGTAAGTGTTAATAGATTAGTGTAGAGGGGGGTTAGTTTAGATTAAATGGTTTATTGGGGGTTATAGTGTAGTGTTTGTAGTTAGTGTCATGATGGTCCTTGAGGACCATCATGGCACTTATGTGGTTAATGTTGGGTTGTAACAGGCCCATAATGGTAATAATATACCCTTATGGGACTGATGGGGTTAAATAGAGCCTTATGCTGGTCTGTATTGACCATCATGAGTTAATGGGTTAATTTAGGCCTTATGCTGGTCTGTATTGACCATCATGAGTTAATGGGTTAATTTAGGCCTTATGGTGGTCTGGATTGACCATCATGAGTTAATGGGTTAATTTAGGTCTTATGGTGGTCTGGATTGACCATCATGAGTTAATGGGTTAATTTAGGTCTTATGGTGGTCTGGATTGACCACCATGAGTTAATGGGTTAATTTAGGCCTTATGCTGGTCTGTATTGACCATCATGAGTTAATGGGTTAATTTAGGCCTTATGCTGGTCTGTATTGACCATCATGAGTTAATGGGTTAATTTAGGCCTTATGGTGGTCTGGATTGACCATCATGAGTTAATGGGTTAATTTAGGTCTTATGGTGGTCTGGATTGACCATCATGAGTTAATGGGTTAATTTAGGTCTTATGGTGGTCTGGATTGACCACCATGAGTTAATGGGTTAATTTAGGCCTTATGCTGGTCTGTATTGACCATCATGAGTTAATGGGTTAATTTAGGCCTTATGGTGGTCTGGATTGACCATCATGAGTTAATGGGTTAATTTAGGTCTTATGGTGGTCTGGATTGACCATCATGAGTTAATGGGTTAATTTAGGTCTTATGGTGGTCTGGATTGACCATCATGAGTTAATGGGTTAATTTAGGTCTTATGGTGGTCTGTATTGACCATCATGAGTTAATGGGTTAATTTAGGCCTTATGGTGGTCTGGATTGACCATCATGAGTTAATGGGGTAATTATAGTTGCCTGGGGTTATTATTTTTAGTGCGAGTCCTTTCAGGACCTTTACGGTCCTTTGAGGACCCGCGAGGCGGGAAATTTAAAATTGAATTGCAGCAGGGTCACGATCGGTGCCGATCGGGGCCCCCCGCTGCAGGGGGTTTATATGGGGACACTTCGGGGGTCCCGATGGGGACCCCCAGCATAGAGGGGGGTTAATTTTAAGTGCCGCGGCCGGGATTGGCTAATAGTGTGCCGCGGTCCCTTTAAGGAGCCGCGGCGGGGAATTTAAAAGTTTTAAATGCAGCGGGGGGCCTGATCTATGCAGATCGGGGACCCCCCCTGCAATGGGTTTATGTGGGGACACTTTGGGGGTCCCGATGGGGACCCCCAGCATAGAGGGGGGTTAATTTTAAGTGCCGCGGCCGGGATTGGCTAATAGTGTGCCGCGGCCCCTTTAAGGAGCCGCGGCGGGGAATTTAAAAGTTTTAAATGCAGCGGGGGCCTGATCAGTGCCGATCGGGGACCCCCGCTGCAAGGGGTTAATGTGTGGGGGCTGCGGGGGTTCCTATGGACCCCTGCAGCAAGGTGTTCATGTGAGGACACTTCGGGGGTCCCGACAGGGACCCCCGCATTGAGGGGGGGTTCATTTTAGGTGCCTGGGGGGGGTTTGGAGTACCCCCCACGGCAATGCTTATGTGGGGGACTGCCGCGGAGGTCCCTTTTAGGACCCCCGCAGCACTTGATGAGGAGTGGGAGCCTGCGATATCATCTCGCAGGCTGTCACTCCTCATGTACATTTACGCAGTGTAGATACGTACGGCCCTGCTGCGTAGCTCACACGTTGCTCGCAGCAGGGCTAATTTAATAGCATTGTAAGTTAGAGAAACTTTGCAGTACGTAGGGCTTAAGTAGAAGCCTCTTATTTACGAGGCTGGAATTTAATAGGGCCCTAAGTTCTCACATATTTTTTATCCTTAGTAGCACCCCTTTTCTCCCAGAATCTTGTCACACCTTGAGCCACCATATGTTGTTGTTTCTTTATACCTAGTAAATTAGGCTCCCAGACCAAGGACAAGATGTGACCTTCTCCCATCGGGTAATACATCGTCTAGTCCAGAGAGATCGTACAGAAAGCAGACATTGTCTCATAACCAACACCAGATATACTACTACTACTACTACTACTGCTGCTGCTGCTGCTGCTGCTGCTGCTGCTGCTGCTGCTATCCATCATCTTGCGATGCCAACTTACCTCATGGACATCTAAAGCAGCTCTGCTCAGTAATGACCCACAGCAGACTTTTTTTACCCACAAGGCATCGCCCACATTGGGTCACATGACTCATTTCAACCAATGCGACAGGAGTGCATCCTAAAACAGGTGTAACATTAGAGCAATTAAGGTAACTGTTACAGGCATCAAGTGTATAATCCAGTCGTTCTATAAAATGCCCAGGCAAGTTATAGAGCGTGAGACAGTTGTAGACACAGTATGAAATAAATGTACATAGAATTCCTAGGCATTGTATAGAATGTTAGACTGATTCAGGCAGTGGGTAAAAGCTGCTTCTCATTCTTTTGCTTGTACTATGAAATTATCTCTCTGTATTTTTCTCTTCTGTCCATTTCACATATAATTGCTGAATCCATCAGACTTTTTCTACTTCTTTAATTGCTGAGAAAGCAGCTGAAGGAAGCAGCTCACACAAACAGATCTGACCTCAGATAAGAACAAAAAATCCCATCTTATATGCCCATTATATCTAATTACCGTTTTGGCATAATTAAGCTTTAGGATGCCTTGTGCTTATCCCAGGCCTGTTTATTGTTTGACTGTACCATTTCCACTGGAATGATGTTACACTTATCTACTACTCTTTCTGTAAAGAAGTACTGTCATGATTCCCCTGACCACCAGCCCCTTTGGACTGGGCTCACTAGTTGTTTTATAGTTATTTCATATGTTTTATGTTATGTTGATTACTTTACCCATGTATGCTTACCTTGTGACGTTAGATGCTGTGTCATGGCTGATTTTGGGACTCCCCTGAACCCAACAAGCAACCCTGTTATTTGGGACTCTAACACACTGGGTTGATAATATCAAAGGCTATTAGAACATAAAACCTGTTGTGCGGACTGTGACATGTTGTTTTTATGTTTAATGTTATGCGGGCCACAACAATTAATGTTGGGGTTGCTATGTGATGTTATGTGCACTGTAAAAATGTTATTTTATTGGTAACTAAAAGAGATGCACTTTCCGCAGGATCCTCTCTCTGACCTCAGACAGTAATAAAGTTTGAAGTTAGTTTATTCACCCTCTGGGGTTGTAAAACAGATCAGATATGGAGTCCAGGGAGAGGAAAGCAAAAGCAAGAAAACAGACCCCACATTCAGGCAGGGGAATTATGAAGGAGAGATGGGTTAATATATTAACCAGAATTACACCTGGCCTCCTTAAAAAACGTTCTATGTGTGATCAAAGTGAAGCCATAAAAGTGACTTAACAAGATGAACCTTTCCCGGCTCTGGTATTTGGAAACCATTGAGGGGGGGGTCTGGTTTTAAAATATCTATGAAAGAAAGAATAAACGGGCAGTTGCCTCTACACTAATTGAATGGTGTTGCTCATCTGATTTTTCTGCTTCTCCATGAATGATGTTCTGATCTGAATTGCTTGTCTCTGGGTCATGACATTCTGTTTCCACTCTCCAAAATGAAATAATGTAATGAAATGTAATTCCCTAATTTACCACAGGATGGAAACAAACACAACAAACAATTTAATTGATTTAAATAGTGCAAAATAAATATAATGTAATTCCACAATGTTCCACAGACAAATACAACACTAAACTCTGTGAAACATGCAATAAAATCCTGTACTTCAACTATTGCAGTTCAGATCCAATGGCTATCAATATCATATTCTCTTTCTAGATGCGTATATGTGGGCGCATGTGTGTGAGTGTGTCCCTTTCAGTTTGAGTGTGACTCTGGTTTATCTGGGTGTGTGTTTTAGTCTGTGGAAATTTTTGGATGCCTATGTCTGGGTATCTCTTTCTGTGTGTAAGTCTGTATCCCCATATGACATAGGGTAAAAAAAAAAAGTGTATTATTGTTATTAGTATTATTAATATGTTTGTAAGCAGAACAAAGCAGGCAGTTGGGGGATTTTTATTCAGAATTTGACTCTGGAGCATACAAGGGGCAGGTTTAGGGTTGTGGGGAAGATAGTGGTAACAGGAAGTAGATCCCAGACCAGAATATAAATTACTCCAATTTCTGAAGGTACTGCAAGAATATTCTCCAGAAACAAACAGGCTCTATTTCAATTAAAATTGCAACATTATTGGGTTCTATCCTGTTTTCGTTAAATGTCGCGTGCCGCCGCCTACTCTGGGAACTAGCGATTGCATCACCATCTAGTGTTGTAAATGAGCTACTACACCCATGCCATCTGTTAATGTAATTGGCTAGGGATGGGGGTCAGGGTTACAGGGTTAGGGTTAGAGGTTTAGGGTTAGGGGGTTAGAGAGTTACCGTTTCGATGGTTTGGGTAGAGGGTTACAGGGTTAGGGGGTTAAGGTTATGAGGTTAGGGTTAGAGGATTAGGGTTAAAGGGTTAGTGGGTTGGGATTAGGAGGTTAGAGGATTAGGGTTAGAGGGTTAGGGTGAGAGGGTTAGGGGGTTGGGGTTAGGGGATTAGGGTTAGTGGTTAGGGGGTTAGGGTTAGTGGGGTTGGGGTTCTTGTGGATGTGTTTTTACACTACAGGAGCATAATAACAGATGGTGCAGGTGTACTACCTAATTTTCACCACTAGATGGCAACAGTAGTGAACACAAAACAGGATAGGCCACATTATTGATAATATATTAGGATTAAATATACTGCGAACATTCATAATTATTTAATATATCCTAATTTAATTGTATGTTTACATTATATTATTATTATTATTATTAGCTTTATTTATAAAGTGCCAACATATTCCATAGTGCGGTACAAGGGTTAAGTAAAAGGTAAAACAAAATTGACACATTGCAAAGAGTGAAGAGCCCTGTCTTTGAGTTTTGAATCTAGTGTGCATAATGCTGTCCCTAAAGCACCTTACAAAACTGAAAAAAACTTAAACTTGCAATCTAATGGGTTTGGATGTGGTATGGGAGAGTGAAATATGTGTTATGCGTGTTAAGGTTTCAGGTGATGAGCTTCTTTGAACAGAGTAAGGTTTTGAAGCAGGAGGATAATCTAATGGAGCAAGGCAAGGAGTTACAGAGAATAGGGGCAGCACAAGAAAAGTCATAAAGGCTGGTAAGATGAGGAAGTGACAAGAGAGTGGAGAGAGGAAGGTCAATAGCAAAAGGAAGAGTGTAGGTGGGGAAGTATTTAGAGATAACAGCAGAGATATAAAAGGGTGCATTGTTGTTGAGGTCTTTGGAAGTTATGGTCAAGATTTTAAATTTTATTCTGGCAGCTACAGAAAGCCAGTGGAGAGACTGACCAAGAGTGACAGTGACAACAACTAATCAGAAGCCGCTATTCCCTTCAGCTAATCGGAATGAGAACACCCCCAAGCATCTGCACCTTTTGATTGGCTGTTATCACTGTCAATCAAACTGGAGCCAATCAGAAGGTGCAGATGCCTTCAGCCAATCACCCCGTGGGGGTGTATCCTATTCTGATTGGCTGAAGGCAAAAGTGCCTGCTGGGTGGTTTCAAAAAGATTGACAGGTCCATCAGCCAATCAGAATGGGATATAGGGGTGTATCCCATTCTGATTGGCTCACACCTTGGCGCCTTCTGGTTGGCTGAAATGTGATTGACAGCCATTTCAGCCAATCAGAAGGTGCCATTCCATTTTTTTCTACCAGAAATAGCAATAGAAGCCTCATTAGCTTCAGGGAGCTCCTCCAGCGCTGAGCTCCGTTAGTTGTTTTTTTTACAGATTTTGTCAAGGGCTCAGCCGGGGCAGAAGAGGACAATGTAACTCAGGTTTTTTTTATTTTTTGTAATTGTAACGGAGTTGGAATCATAAGTCCAATATCTCCGCTGGTATACCGTTAAATATCCATATAGAAGCACTGAGCAGTCTCAGAAGCCCAGGCCACCCATATTGGACGACACTCAATTGGGAGTCAAAGAATACTGTCTTTATTTTGTTATTCAGAAATATATATACACATCTCTTTCCACAGGCAATACACATCCCCCATAGTTGGCCACACAATACGCATAGAGAGACAATAGGTGTGGTCACACCTCCCTGAGGCTACCTGGCTACGTTGATACAATCAGACATTGATCAGATTATACGTCTCATTGTTCTTATGTCTCATAATGAAAACACTTTATACAATAGACTTCCTTATCTTATGAGGAGTCTCTGGAATAGGATTATCTATTAGCCTAGTAGCTGTAATATTCTGAGCCAATATATTCTGTAGAACATAAAACAACATATCTACAGTATAGCAATGTGATCATATTTTAACCATAACCATAAAACAGGGTAAAACAGTGATGGGTTCCGTTACACACCTCCCCCGTGACCATAAGCCGGCATACACGGTCTGATCCCAACGGATCGACCTGGGGATGTCCGGACAAAAGTATTTGTTGGTCAATTCTCTAGTTTGACAACCCATCAGCATTACTGCAATTCACCTTTACTCCCATTTCAAGAACAAAACAAGCGCACACTTCATACAGCATTCACAGCAATAAACATTTCAAGGAGAGGGAAAATACATTTTACAAACAGGTTTTACAGAGGCCTCTGTACTGGAGACAATGGGGAAAGTAATCCAATTATCCAGGGATAGAAGCAGACTCCATTGAGCACATGGTTGCAAAAAAAACATAAACCACTTTAAAATACATAAAGTCACCTTTTACACATAACACACAGACATTTCACATATCCCCAGATAGCTGGGATCTGAGCGCACAAAACTACCGAATAGTGCTCAGATCCTATTCACACAGTTCAATTGCCATGTAGCTATAGTCTTTCATTATATGAATGGGCTCCATGGCATAGCTATCTGGGGTATCACCGCTCACACAGCGCAAGTACCGAATGACCCCCCCTGTATTTAAAGGGCCAGAATGAGTGACATACACTCTGGTATGGCCGAATACTGTTCTTAAAGGACAATATGTCCCAGGGCCATAGTCGCAGGGCAGGAGGCTGGCAATAAGTCCTCTCCAGGACAAAGTGATGAAAGGCACTTCGTCACACATCTCCCCTTTGGGGGGAAGTCTAACCAGGCACCTGGATATTTCGTTGTGGGGATGGGGCAACACGCTGAGGGGACTTGAGGGGCAGAGGCCAGCGGCACTCTGCCCTGATGCCAGCTCTTCAGCTGGTATAACCTGCAGAACATCCTGCTCTGTACAAGGGACAAAGGGAGGGCAGAGGCCGACTGCACTCTGCCCCGCTGTCAGCTCTTCTGCTGGGATACTTGGGACATATTCCGGCTCAGTAGCCAGGGAAAGGTGGGGGTCAGTGGGGGTTAACATTTCCTCTGTTAACCCTGGGGCCACATTAGGAGTTAGCTGGGGAGGGGAATTTGTACTTACCCCCTCCTCCGGTTGTCCCAGTGAGGGTAGTTGGGGATCTGGACAGGCTGTCCAGCATCGCGGTAGGTCAGACACAGAGACCACGGTCCCATCTGCGCCATCTGGGAGATTGGTGTCTCCCCTTGTTAGGGTAAGCTGTCGCTGGGGAGAGAGGGCGACACCTTCAGCTCCCTGTGGTTCACACTGCCACTGGGGAGGAAGGACGACACCTTCGGCTCCCTGTAGGGCCGGTAGAGAGACCTCGGTCCCATCTCTACCTGCCATCTGGAGGTCATCCCAGGACCAGTCAATGAGGTCTGGTTCTGCTTGTCGGGTCGGTTGGGGCTGCACGAAGCTGAGCAGGTGTTGGTAGTCTTGCTCCAGCTCCCACTCTCTTGTTACCAGGTGGGTCATGTCTTTGCTCACCTCGCCTTCATCAACCCAGACATACATGCCCATCCGGTAGTCGTAGATGTCCCAAAACCTAGACCCCTCCGTGTTGCCAAGATCAATGTCGTCCTCCAAGGCATCCCATAATAAACCCGGGCCATCATAATCATCCCACTCCGGTAAGTCGTATTCAGCCGTCCAGGGGGTCGAACGGTATGCCACCAGAGGGCCTGGTATGCGTTGTCTAGCCAGATCTCTCGCCATACCAGGGTCTCTAGTCTTGTCACCCACTCATCCAGGGGCTGCTCTCCCAATAGATACATCCGCATCGCCACACGCTTCTGTAGCCGCTGCTCATCACTGGGGAGACTCTCACCTCGCCGCCATTGGGCATCTTCCAGGGCATCATACCAGAGTTCCTTTCTGTCTGCATCCCTGTAGTCCGCGGCCACCTCCTCCTCCTCATCATGGAACGCTGTCCGAAAACTAGCCGGTTCCATCCTGCTGTAGCCAGGGGCGCTGTACGGATACTAGCGTTGCCCTCAATTTGTAACTCCACGGAATGGTGTCTCCTGTAGCTGTCCTTCTGACCGTGGGAACAATTTCGCCACTTGCCACCAAATGTAACGGAGTTGGAATCATAAGTCCAATATCTCCGCTGGTATACCGTTAAATATCCATATAGAAGCACTGCACAGTCTCAGAAGCCCAGACCACACATATTGGACAACACCCAATTGGGAGTCAAAGAATACTGTCTTTATTTTGTTATGCAGAAATATATATACACATACCTTTCCACAGGCAATACACATCCCCCATAGTTGGCCACACAATACACATAGAGAGACAATAGGTGTGGTCACACCTCCCTGAGGCTACCTGGCTACTTTGATACAATCAGACATTGATCAGATTATACGTCTCTTTGTTCTTATGTCTCATAATGAAAACACTTTATACAATAGACTTCCTTATCTTATGAGGAGTCTCTGTAATAGGATTATTTATTAGCCTAGTAGCTGTAATATTCTGAGCCAATATATTCTGTAGAACATAAAACAACATATCTACAGTATAGCAATGTGATCATATTTTAACCATAACCATAAAACAGGGTAAAACAGTGATGGGTTCCGTTACACACCTCCCCCTTGACCATAAGCCGGCATACATGGTCTGATCCCAACGGATCGGCCTGGGGATGTCCGGACAAAAGTATTTGTTGGTCAATTCTCTAGTTTGACAACCCATCAGCATTACTGCAATTCACCTTTACTCCCATTTCAAGAACAAAACAAGCGCACACTTCATACAGCATTCACAGCAATAAACATTTCAAGGAGAGGGAAAATACATTTTACAAACAGGTTTTACAGAGGCCTCTGTACTGGAGACAATGGGGAAAGTAATCCAATTATCCAGGGATAGAAGCAGACTCCATTGAGCACATGGTTGCAAAAAAAAACATAAACCACTTTAAAATACATAAAGTCACCTTTTACACATAACACACAGACATTTCACATATCTCCAGATAGCTGGGATCTGAGCGCACAAAACTACCGAATAGTGCTCAGATCCTATTCACACAGTTCAATTGCCATGTAGCTATAGTCTTTCATTATATGAATGGGCTCCATGGCATAGCTATCTGGGGTATCACCGCTCACACAGCGCAAGTACCGAATGACCCCCCTGTATTTAAAGGGCCAGAATGAGTGACATACACTCTGGTATGGCCGAATACTGTTCTTAAAGGACAATATGTCCCAGGGCCATAGTCGCAGGGCAGGAGGCTGGCAATAAGTCCTCTCCAGGACAAAGTGGCGAAAGGCACTTCGTCACACATCTTCCCTTTGGGGGGAAGTCTAACCAGGCACCTGGATATTTCATTGTGGGGATGGGGCAACACGCTGAGGGGACTTGAGGGGCAGAGGCCAGCGGCACTCTGCCCTGATGCCAGCTCTTCTGCTGGTATAACCTGCAGGACATCCTGCTCTGTACAAGGGACAAAGGGAGGGCAGAGGCCGACTGCACTCTGCCCCGCTGTCAGCTCTTCTGCTGGGGTACTTGGGACATATTCCGGCTCAGTAGCCAGGGAAAGGTGGGGGTCAGTGGGGGTTAACATTTCCTCTGTTATAGCTGGGGCCACATTAGGAGTAAGCTGGGGAGGGGAATTTGTACTTACCCCCTCCTCCGGTTGTCCCTGTGAGGGTAGTTGGGGATCTGGACAGGCTGTCCAGCATCCCGGTAGGTCAGGCACAGAGACCACGGTCCCATCTGCGCCATCTGGGAGATTGGTGTCTCCCCTTGTTAGGGTAAGCTGTCGCTGGGGGGAGAGGGCGACACCTTCAGCTCCCTGGGGTTCACACTGCCGCTGGGGGGGAAGGACGACACCTTCGGCCCCCTGGGATACACACTGCCACTGGGGAGGAAGGACGGCACCTTCTGCTCCCTGGGATACACACTGCCGCTGGGGGGGAAGGACGACACCTTCGGCCCCCTGGGGTACACACTGCCACTGGGGAGGAAGGACGACACCTTCTGCTCCCTGGGGTACACACTGCCGCTGGGGAGGAAAGACGGCACCTTCTGCTCCCTGGGATACACATTGCCGCTGGGGGGGAAGGACGACACCTTCGGCCCCCTGGGGTACACACTGCCGCTGGGGAGGAAGGACGGCACCTTCTGCTCCCTGTGGTTCACACTGCCGCTGGGGAGGAAGGACGACACCTTCGGCTCCCTGTAGAGCTGGTAGAGAGACCTCGGTCCCATCTCTACCTGCCATCTGGAGGTCATTCCAGGACCAGTCAATGAGGTCTGGTTCTGCTTGTCGGGTCGGTTGGGGCTGCACGAAGCTGAGCAGGTGTTGGTAGTCTTGCTCCAGCTCCCACTCTCTTGTTACCAGGTGGGTCATGTCTTTGCTCACCTCGACTTCATCAACCCAGACATACATGCCCATCCGGTAGTCGTAGATGTCCCAAAACCTAGACCCCTCCGTGTTGCCAAGATCAATGTCGTCCTCCAAGGCATCCCATAATAAACCCGGGCCATCATAATCATCCCCCTCCGGTAAGTCGTGTTCAGCCGTCCAGGGGGTCGAACGGTATGCCACCAGAGGGCCTGGTATGCGTTGTCTAGCCAGATCTCTCGCCATACTAGGGTCTCTAGTCTTGTCACCCACTCATCCAGGGGCTGCTCTCCCAATAGATACATCTGCATCGCCACACGCTTCTGTAGCCGCTGCTCATCACTGGGGAGACTCTCACCTCGCCGCCATTGGGCATCTTCCAGGGCATCATACCAGAGTTCCTTTCTGTCTGCATCCCTGTAGTCCGCGGCCACCTCCTCCTCCTCATCATGGAACGCTGTCCGAAAACTAGCCGGTTCCATCCTGCTGTAGCCATGGGCGCTGTACGGATACTAGCGTTGCCCTCAATTTGTAACTCCACGGAATGGTGTCTCCTGTAGCTGTCCTTCTGACCGTGGGAACAATTCCGCCACTTGCCACCAAATGTAACGGAGTTGGAATCATAAGTCCAATATCTCCGCTGGTATACCGTTAAATATCCATATAGAAGCACTGCGCAGTCTCAGAAGCCCAGACCACCCATATTGGACAACACTCAATTGGGAGTCAAAGAATACTGTCTTTATTTTGTTATGCAGAAATATATATACACATACCTTTCCACAGGCAATACACATCCCCCATAGTTGGCCACACAATACACATAGAGAGACAATAGGTGTGGTCACACCTCCCTGAGGCTACCTGGCTACTTTGATACAATCAGACATTGATCAGATTATACGTCTCTTTGTTCTTATGTCTCATAATGAAAACACTTTATACAATAGACTTCCTTATCTTATGAGGAGTCTCTGTAATAGGATTATTTATTAGCCTAGTAGCTGTAATATTCTGAGCCAATATATTCTGTAGAACATAAAACAACATATCTACAGTATAGCAATGTGATCATATTTTAACCATAACCATAAAACAGGGTAAAACAGTGATGGGTTCCGTTACAGTAATTAGTGGTGTGGGGGGGTTAATAGGGGGTTAGGTAGGTAGTGTACATGTTAATAGGTTAGGGTAGAGGGGGGTTAGTTTAGATTGTTAGTGGTTTATTGGGGGGAATAGTGTAGTATAGTGTTTGTACTTAGTGTCATGAGGGTCCTGGAGGACCCTCATGGCACTTATGGGGTTAATAGGTTTCTTATTGTCCTTCATAGACTTAATGGGACTGATTGGGTTAAATAGAGGCTTACCGGGGTCTGTATAAGTGATGCGGTTATATAGGCTTAGATGAGGTTAAATAGGCTTAGATGGGGATCGATAGGCTAGATGGGATTCAATAGGGTTAGATGGGATTAAATAGGTTTAGATGGGGTTAGATAGGTTAGAACGGGTTGAGTAGGCCCATTTAGGGTTGAAAAGGCGCAGTTAGGGTTGAAAAGGCTTAGTTAGGGTTAAATAGGCTCAGTTGGGGTTAAATAGGTAAAGAATGGGTTAAATAGGCCCAGTTAGGGTTAGGTAGGCCCAGTTAGGGTTAAATAGGCCCAGTTAGGGATAGATGGGCCAAGTTAGGGTTATTTGGTCCAGATAGGGTTATATAGGCACAGTTAGGGTTAAATAGGTCTAGAATCGGTTAAATAAGCCCAGTTAGCGTTAGATAGGCCCAGTAAGGGTTATTAGGTCCAGATAGGGTTAAATAGGCCTAGTTAGGGTTAGATGGGCCCAGTTAGGGTTATTAGGTCCAGATGGGGTTAAATATTTCCAGATGGGGTTAAATTGGCCGAGTTAGGACTGAATAGGGCTGTATGGGTTAATGGGGTATAGTTATGGTTAATAGTGTACTGTAGTGCTTAGATTTTGCCACGAGGGTCCTGGAGGACCCTCATGGCACTTGTAGGGTTAACCTAGGGTTTAACAGTGTCTATAGGGGTTTATATAGACCCCTATTGGACTGAGGGGGTTAATTTTAGTCTCATGAGGTCTATATAGACCCAAATGAGTGATGGGGTTAATATTAGGCGCCGGGGGGTACTTATAGTAACCCCGCGGCTTGGGGGTAACCATTAGTGTGCCACTGGCCCTTTTAAGGACCCATGGCAGGAAATTCAAACCCCGGAATTCCCTGAGCTTGAATTTTGAATTCAAGCCCGCGGTGGGAAATTGAAATTTTGTAGATGCTGCGGGGGGTCCCCATCGGTCACGATCAGGAGCAGCAAGGAAAGGGGTTAATGTGGGAATCCTGCATTATAGGGTTAATGTGTGCACCCTGCAGTGGTCCCAATCGGACCCCTGCATTATAGGGTTAATGTTAGGACACTGCAGGGGGCCGTTCGGCCCCCTACATTATGGGGTTAATGTTAGGACACTGCAGGGGTCCCAATTGGGACCCCTGCATTATGAGGTTAATGTAGGGACAATGCAGGTGTCCCGATCGGGTCCCCTGCAGCCAGGGGGGGGTTAATTGGAGGGTACGCAAGGGCTTCACAGCCCTTGCGACGGCTCCAGAGTGCAAGTAAGCATTTTTGGGTGTTTTACGGGGTTGACGGGGTTGACGGGAGGGTGATTGTAGGATTTGAATATAGATGGGTGCTTTCATGCGGCTGAATCTCTTGAGGTCACGTGAGTTCAAAGGCTTTCCCTGCAGTACGCTGCGGCGGGGGTGGCCGCAAGGGAACGCAGGGCCGCAAGCCGGTCGTAGCCCTCGGCCGCAGGGGATTAGAATAGGAGAGTAGCTTGCGGCCACCCCTTGGGGCCATGCAGCTCCTACGGCCAGCATTAGAATGAGGCCCACGTGTAATAACAGTTTTCAACTCGCCAACCAATTTCTTGCATATCATAGTTCATGGAAATTGTTTTAGTTTTTTAAAATAAACTGTACAAATGCATTATTGTTTTAGTGTTCTTTAAGAATTCTGTTTTTAGTTTGTACATTACAAACATTTATTTTATCTGTAGTATTACTTAGCCTTCAGATCTACATAGTATAAATGTTTTATACTGTTATCTTTTATTTTAAAACTAACAGTATAACTTTAAACAATCACCTATATAGTTGTCGTACTGCGAGTTGTGTCACGCTTTGCGAGCCTCTCGTCGCCCATAGGGCCGCAACTGCGAGCCTCGCAAAGCAGGCAGAACTTAGGCTGCAATGAGCGCCAAAGGCGCTCATTGCACTGTGAGCCTCGCAAAGCGAGGTGAGCAATTGAAGCATGCAGGACTTAGGCTGCAATGAGCGTCGAAGGCACTCATTGCAGGGGTGGATACACGGGTCTTGAGGCTGCAATGAGGCCTCATCACAAGGCCCCTGGACTTTACGACGGATGCAAAATTACGGCCCATATCGATTAGGGCCCGAAGCACATAGATGTACTGCGGGGCTCGCAAAAGTAAGACTTTAACGGCCGAACCATCAAACTGGAAAAGCCTGCAAAAACACCCAAACATGCCTTGAATTAACTTGCAAACTCACACACAGCACGTTGCAAGTTAATTTTAGGCATATTTTGTCTTTTTTAACGATCGAAGCGGGGGGAAAAATGGCGGCTGCAAAAAAGTAAACAAGGCTCAGCAAGGCAAGGCACGCAGAACTTAGAAAATACACGACGCCAAAGACAGTAACACTTTTTTACAATGACATTATGATTTCCCTTTAAATGTTTTCTAAATAGCAGATGATGTCATCGATTAAAGCATTTTTTCCTTTATTATTTAACAAATGACGGATATCTCTGCCTCTTTGAACCCTAATCAATGAACTATATTTGATTTTAAAATCCAAATTTTAAATAATACCCTTAACATATTTTCCTTATTTTGTTATTGTTCTCATCAATATTGATGAAGCATATCCTCCTGGATGTCTGACCATCAATTTAAACTCAACCTGTCAAAGTCTAAGCTCCTAATCTTTCCACCCTCTACTACTGTTTCCATTTATCAGATATCACTCACTGTTAACAATGCCATCATTGCCCCGACCTCACAGGCCCGTTGTCTTGAGATTGTATTGGACCCTGCCCTCTCCTTCATTTCTCATATACAATCATTAACTAAATCTTGTCTCTTCCATCCAAAAAACATCTCCAAAATCCGTCACTACCTGACACAAGACACAACGGAAATTCTAATCCACTCTCATCATATCCTGCCTTGACTACTGCAACTTGCTCCTTGCTGGCCTCCCCATCACCCGTCTGTCTCCACTTCAATCCATATTGGATGCCTCTGCTAGGCTCATCTACCATACTCACCATTCGGTGTCTGAAGCTCCTCTCTGTCAATCACTCCACTGGCTCCCCATAACCTCCAGGATAAAATGTAAAATCATGACCCTAACCCACAAAATGCACATTAGATTCTAAACTCAAAGACTATAAGTAGGAGTCAACACAGATTTATGAGGGATAGGTCATGTCAAACAAACCTAATTAGTTTCTATGAAGAGGTTAGTAGGAACTTGGTTCAAGGAAACTCTGTGGGTGTAGTTTTTGGGGATTTTGCAAAGGCTTTTCATACAGTGCCACATGAAAGACTATTGTGCAACTAAGGGATACAAGAATTGCAGTAAATATCTGTTCATGGATTGAGAGCCGGCTAAAAGGCAGGAAGCAAAGGGTTGTGGTATATGGAATATACTCAGATTATAACATAATGTGGTAAGTGGGGTTCCTCCTGGTTCGGAATTGTCATCTCTTTTTTTTACATATTTAATAATGATTTAGGATTGAAAAGTATTCTCTCCATTTTTGCTGATGACACTAAGTTGTACTTTGCCTCCAAAGGGATATGCATAAATTAGAGAAATGGGCAGCTAAATGGCAGATGAGATTTAATATGAATAAATGTAAAGTTATGCATCTGGGAAGGAAAAATAACCATGCAATTTATATTCTTGATGGAGCAAATCTAGGAGTATCAGATATTGAAAGGGATTTGGAAGTACTTGAGGACAACCACCTAGGTAACAGTGCTCAATGCCAAGCTGCATGTGCAAAGGCAAATAAACTATTAGCATGTATTAAGAAGGGTATAGAAGCCAGGGAAGCAAATATAATTCTGCCACTAAATAAATCTCTAATACGGCCTCATTTGGAATATGGAGGACAATTTTGGGCACCACTTCATAAAAAGGACATTTTAAACCTGGAAAAAGTACAGAGAAGGTCAACATAACTAATAAAGGGAATGGAGGGGCTAAGTTATGAAAACGGTCTCACCAAATTAAACGTATTTTCTCTAGAAATAAGGCGTTTAAGAGGGGATATGATTACCTTATATAAATATATCCAGGGTCAATACAAGGCTTTGTCAAGTGAGCTTTTTGTCCCAAGAGGTTTTCAACTGACAAGAGGACATCCTTTGAGATTAGATGTAAGAGTGGTTAATTAATCTGTGGAATTCTCTACCAAAGGAGGTGGTGACAGCAGATTCAATTGATAACTTTAAAAAGGAATTGGATATATTTTTAAATAAAAAGGTAATTCAGGGAACGTTCCTCGTCCCGTAGGCTTTTTTCGCACCTAACCTGCAGATCAGCAGCGACCTTCTTTACAAGGCTAATTTAATAGCCGTAGGTCTTACTTTCTACAATACAAGCTACAGTTGTACACGTAGCCCGAATTCGATAGAGCTGTATGTAATCTAGTGATTTAAAAATTAATAAAAATGAATGAAGAAACTGTCATAGTCCATGTGGGTGATCTAATATGTAACTTATTGTTTTTTTTATTGACTTTTACAGTGTTATGAACAGGAGTCCTCTCTAGTACTCATAGGATTTTTGGCTACATTTGCAATTTACGGGTGTGAAAGCAATTGTGGATTTGAGGAATTGTAGCAATTTGCGATTTTAGCAATTGCGGTCTTGACTGATCAAAGGTTTAGCTGGGTCGGAGTTATGATTTTCAGCCTGTAAACCACAGATCGGTTGCGGGTAGCTAAAAGAGGCCAATTTAATGGCAGGGACTTTTGTGGGCTACATTACGGGCTACAGTAACTACAATTTGGACAATTTAATAGGTGTCACAGTTTTTATTCCTGCACTCTTGCTTATTTTAAAACATAACTTTTTGTGACTCTATTAAAATATCTTCATCTTCATTACATTTAGCAATAATACGTGTGAAAAAGTATCTTTTTTTAAATAGAAGGATTATATATACCAAGAGATAGAAAACTTTAGTGTAATGAACACATTATTCTCCTGGAGCATTGCTGAATTAAAATATATATAATGTACAATCTTTCAATCAAATTATTTTCTATTAGGTTTAATAACTTGTTCCTAACCAATCATGATAGGAATAATCTACTCTATTATTCTTATATATTTTTTTCAATGATATTCTTTTATTATAAATTTGATTTACCTATTATTATATTATCATAAATTCATATTTTTTATTATTATTATCTTATTTATGTTTTTTCTTTTCTTAGTACAAACATTTTTTGAACATGGGGATTTCTATTGTTAAGATGTAACTAAGACATTAGAGAAGATATAATAGAGGATTATGTCCCTATTTTGGAGCTCTAGTCCACCCTGACATGTTAGCCCCTTAACAAACCAGTCCTTTATAGTGTCATGGACTAATCAATGAAGGGGATCAAATGTGTATATAAAGGTAACAGATTGGTGAATTTCGATCATATGAATAAATGGCGGATGAAAACCAACAACCTTTTGTACTCAAGAAACATTTTAATTGGATGGCTATGTCATATGATCTAAAGCCCGCCAAACAATTACCGGTAATTGTTATTTTTAATTATGCCCCCAGGTGCTCTGTCTCAATAGGAAATAGTTTCGTTTAATGGAAGATGTATTTATATTCTTTTTTTTCTTTTGTTTTCTTTTGCTGCTTTTACTTCTCATACATGGAGGGCAGCTTGGCACAGTGACTAGGTTATACTGCCTGTAAAGTAGTCTCTCTGTTCAGAGGATCTGGAGACAGAACATCAGGCAGTATGAGCTCCTTATTGATCAAAATCGTAATTACCGAAGCCCGTAATGTAACCCACAAAAGTTACTGATATTTATTTGGCCTCCTCTAGCTACCCACAATTTATTTGCGAGCCACAGGCTGAAAATTCCTATGGGACTCCGACCCATCTATGCCTTTGATCTTTCAAGCCCGCAAATAATACAATCATAAATAGCAAATGTAGCAAAAATTTCTATGAGTACTAGAGAGGACTCTCAAGGGTATTAAACACCTATTGGTAACACTATAAAAGCAAATAAAAACACAATACTGCACTTTAAACTACAGGGAAAGTGATGAAAGACATAATAATTAATTGCACAACAATCTCAAATCGGCAATAAAAAAAATAAACAAATTACGTTTAATTTCCTTGTTATATCAATCTTGGGAATCAAGTAGTCAGGCCACCCACATGGACTATAGGAGTTTGACCATTCATTTTAATTGATTTTTACATTGCTGAATTACGAGCACTTCTTAAGTTTCTAAACGCTAATTGATTGACATTTAAAACAACATGTTTTACTGATGTCATGATGACGGTCTCATTTACTTTTGGCTTTTTCTAAATTGTAACTTACGGCTTGCTTAATTGATCATGATCATGCCCTGAATTGCTTCGTACAGGTTCATGGTTTACGGTTTTAGACTTCAGCTCTGTAATTACGGGCTTGTTCAATTAAATCTATCTGTAACTGTTGCAATTGTTGGAATTAAATGAGTCTCCTAGTCACTAAAGGTTCAGATAGTGCCATTTTTTTTTTTGTAAAATAGCAATACCAATGATTAGCCACTAGATGCCTCCTCATGAGCAGTTCTTGGCTCCTTACAGATTATGCTAGAAAGAACTACGGAATCCTGTTTCAAGAGATCCTTAGTATGGTGATGATTATGATGATGATTATTATTATTTATTTGCAACAACATATTCCATAACACTATACATGGGTTATGTACAAGGCAGAAATAATTTTTGCACATTGCAAAAAAATGCAAAGCCCTGTCTTTGAGCTAAGAATCTAATGGATAAAGTGCTTTCCCCAAAGCACCTTCCAAGATTGAAAATGTGCAAACTTACAATCTAAATAGTTCTTGCTCCTATGTAGCTATTATATTAACAGTAGTAAAATACAAGAAGAATTCTCAGAAAATACTTGTCAGTAAAGAGGGAAAAACAATAATCATTCTCATTCTTTTTACAATTACCTAGGGCCTCATTCTATTAGCGGCCGCAGCCGTTGCGGGGCCGCAAGGACCGGCCGCAAGCTATTCTGCTATTCTATTCCCTTACGGCTGTAGGCTCCGGCAGGCTTGCGGCCGGTGCCTTGCTATCTCTTGCGGCCGCTCGCGCCGGAGGAAAGCCTTTGATCTAAAACGGCCGCAAGAGATTTGCAATTCAATTGCTCCGGGAAACCTCTCTGCAAGGCTAAAAACGAGCCGCAGCTTACTTGCAGGAAAGAGGTCCCGCTAGCACCAATTAAGCACATAAAATAGCTCAAATAAAGCCATCCTGCACTTTGAGAAGACTATAAAGGGATTTTTGGTGTTAGAAAAAATAGCACATAATTATCCTATACTCAAATCCGTAAAATATTTTATTTTTAATATCCGTAAAATATCCATGTAAAAAGTCCAGAGTGCTTGGAGCACCTCAGACCCACCCACGCCGCAGCCGGAAAATAAACAGTTAATTTGAACTCGGGTTTGGGCTTATGTGCAAGCTTGAGAGTGGGTTTCTTTTAATCCTCATGTCCCCCAATATGATCCCTAGCATTTACAGAGCTGTACAGTGCAGGCTTGAATTTATATTTGAGTTTTTATATTTCTGAGATTACGGCCGGTTCCAAGATATGCGGCCGGCCGTAAAAGGAGATCCTTGCGGGGCCGTATAATAGAATCGCGAGTTAACTGAACCCCCGCAAGGAATCGCAGCCTTACGGCCGATTTACGGCCGATAATAGAATGAGGCCCCTAGTCTTTGCTCTATCATAGTGTTGGCCTATTTTCCTCCCATTCTCTTCCCATCTACTATCCTCTCCTATAATGGACCACAACAAATTAATAACTCAACATCTGTTCTATCTTGCCCCTTCTCCTCCCTTTACTCATCAAAACACTGTCTCCTCCATATCCCATTGATATAAAGCAGAAGTGCTCCAACAAAGCGCACTCCAACATCCACTCACCTTCCCACAATCTTCTCTGGGTTACCAAGAACGTATCCTCCAACCATCAGCCACATTCAATTCCAAGCCCGTAGAGGCAACAGCACACCCACAAAGCCTGCGGGCTTGAAATTCTGCCGAGTTACAGATCTTTTACATTCAACCATGCCACTACCAATGGTCCGGAGACTCAAACCCGTAAACCGTTCTTGTGCACATTGCATGACCGCCATGAATATGATCAATTAGTCAAACCCATAGTTTAGACAGAGCGAATGGTAAAAGAGATCGCCATCATTACTTCACTGAAAAATGGAGGTTAGATTTCAGTTACGAGTTGAGATCGGACCCGCATTCCAGAAATAATGCAATATTAATAAATCAGTAAATATGATATTCTAGTCCATGCAAGTTCCATTATACGTATTAACACATTGATTGCCGGGATCAATATAACACGGAAATTAATCATAAAAAATATATTTTATATTGCAGATTTGCGACCTTGAGAATGTTGTGCTATTCATTTTAATACCTAACATCACGTTCCCTTTCATTATAAATACAGTAGTGTGTTGATATTTACATTTACAGAGCTATGGATAGGACGTTAACCCCCTTGCGGGTCCTCTCTAGTATCCATAGGCTTTTTGGCTCCATTTGCGGGTTACGGGTTAGTACGCCAGTGGATTCGTAGCAATTTAATAGCGATTTGCGAATGTACCATGTATGGGCTTGACGACCAAAGGCTTTGCGGCAAAGGAGTTCAGATTTCAACAGCCCGTAGGATTTTTACGCATGTATCCCGCAGATCGTTTGCAGGTAGCTTTACGAGGCCAATTTAATAGCCGTAAGTCTAGCGGGCTCAGTTATGGGCTACGGTTTTACACATTGGGGGAACTTAATAGGGCTGAAGGTCTTTTAAGTTTTCCTGCCTTTTATCATCCTCACCTCTACCCATACATAATAGTAGCTACCAGATGCCCATATACTCCACGTCCCTCCTCATGAGCTCTCTGGGATGCTCACTGAGTGTGAAATAAACTCACTTATACCCACGATCACTTAATCTCTAATTAATTTTATCTAGTTGCAATCACTGGAACCTGGCTAACATCATCTGGCACCACAACCCCTACTGTACTATGGCATGGTGGCTTAGATTTCAGTTCTACATAGGAGTATGCTATATATATCACACTTTACCAGTACTTTAAGTGTAATTTTCCATTAAAAGAGACAATAGAGTTTCATAAAGCAACTACTGTCGTATTTATATCTTTTGACAGCCTTTCAAGGTTTATTCAAAAACTTTGCAACTAACTTTGCAAAACGATTTTTCCCATAAGCAGAGCATCATCTGATTGAGCCTTTTATGCCTAATAAAATGCTAATGGGCTACTGCATTGCTTACAGGCAGGCCATTATCACACATTCCTCTATCCACCTGCACAATAGCTTTACCTGCCACTGAAGCAATACCTGCAAACATTGTGACTAAATCAGTGCTTTAATACCTTGTTGTCATACAGCTGTCCCCATTGTTATACCCCGTTGTCATATAGCGGGCTCAAGTAATGTATTGAGGATAGGTCTATGTGGACGCAAACAAGTATTTAACGAAACTTCCCCCGTAACAAAGTAACAACTTGTATAGACCCCACATTTATATTCCAAAGGGTGTGGAACTACTATTTGAAGCAAGTTAAAAGGCAGAAACATCACAATTATTGCAGTTCAGATTGCCAGTATTATGATATTAATTTAAAGATTGTGTACAACCATAAATGTCAGGTAAAAAGGTGTGGATCGAGCTCTGCTTTTCGTATTCAACACCTTAACCCCCCTTACGAAACAGAAAGGAGTTCAGTAAAATCCCGGCTATCCGGCACCTAACCAACCAGCACTCTCAAGCAACCGGCACCGTCATCAATTCCCCATTCTATAAAAACTCCTGCTAAACCTGCATTATCCGGCAGTTCGAGACTGCAGAAAAAAATACTAACTTTTTTTTATGGGCCCAAGTAGCCCAGTTTAGATGCTAATGCCTTTTTTGAGGCATTTTGAGGGGTTTGGTGGGGTTTAAGAGTCATTTAGACCCTTTTTTGGTGGGGACTCCCAATTAACCGGCAACTACACTTATCCGTCAATAGGGAGTCCCCATGGGTGCCGGATAACAGGGAGTTTACTGTACTATTATATCAACCTGCATACACTAGCACAATAAAAATATATGTTTTTATACCCACAGTTAACCCAGCTGCTTGTATTGGTTTGTACATACTTTACAAAGTTACAAAACTACAAAGGCCATTTAATATTCAAACATCATATGTAAATATACAATAATTAAACATGTATAAATACATTTAATATGAGTTTTATTTGCTGCCAACTGTTAATTTTCCTATAAAAAAAGGTAGGTTGGTGCTGTCTTCTTGTGAGTTCCATGTTCCAGTTGAGTGACCAGTTTTTCATCATTTCACTTCACTGACTTTCAAGACTTATCTCAGTGAAATAAAAATAAAAAGTATCCCATCAAATATGTTTTATGTGCTGTTTCCCATATCTCCTATTGTGAACTAGACCTTGAAACCTTTTTATGGGACATGACAGGCATATCATCAACATATAAGATACAATCTCATTAAATCTTCCTCCCTGAATGTTATTAGAATGTAAAAGTCAGTGTTTAGTTTATGACTTTTAAGCTACAGCCCCATGGTAGTATGGTTTGATTTTGAGGTTTTATTCTTCACTTCATTGTGTGCTACCAGCATAAACATCCCACCCCCTCACGCCTTTGATACACATAGCTCCCACCCAACTTATGTCACCAAATGATGTTGTGTGTACATATGAATTAGAAAAGAGAGGATTCCTTCATGTGGTTACATCTGGATGGGAGGCCCATTATGGTGGAAAAAACAAAGACTTCGGGGAAATTTACCAGAAAGATGATATATGGTTGTAGCCTAATCTGTGAGATTCAAATATTTCTGAAAAGTTTTGTTTTACACATTCATTTTTTATATATACTAACATAGCACTATGGGACACATAAATGTTGTAAATATATTTATCATACAACAACAACATTCTTAATCAAAAAATATTACATTTATTTTTTTATTACTATTGTGTGCATATACTAATAATACAGGTGTGCTTGCTTCTCTTTTTAACTATCCAGTCCCACTCGTAGTACATTTGCATTGTAAGGCAGGGGCAGGTCACTAAATCTTTGCAGCACATACCTCTTAACAAATTTCTGTATTAGTATTTTTTACAATCGACAATATAAAAAAAAAATGTAATACTTATTCATTTTGAATTTTTTAATTATTGTTGTACCAAGAGCCATACTACTTAATGTCCCCATTATACTGTCTAGTACTTGTGAAAGAGACTTTTTTTTTTTACATTTTATTTTGTGTCTCGTTCCTTCATGATATTGTTTTATACGATTGAAACATATACATGTCTACCAAGGCCATCCTTTGTAGATCGCCTCTGAATCATAAGAGAACGGTAAGGCCATACCATGGATTTATATAAAACATTGTTATCCTAGATTCCCTTGCATTTATTCCCCTTTTTAATGATTGCTAATATTTTAATTTTCTTTGAAGCTGCCTTCTGGCATTGAGCACTCTTATAAACTTAGATGTCAATCAGCATGCCTAAATCTTTTTTTTTTCTATAGCTGTTATACTGCCAGTCCAGACACTGAGTTGACGTTCTGTAGCCTTAAATTCTCAGGAACATTACTATGAGATGGAGAAACATACTGGTCAGGTCGAACCATGAAAACCAGCAACAAGTAACTGAGATCTTGTTTTTTTTTTAAGACATATTTTATCTTGGTTGAAATTAAGTGACTCGCTTTAGCACACAAGTAGTTAAAAAACTGTGTGTATTTGAATCATGGTCACATGGCTTATGCCTTGATATTCTTACACAAAAAGGAACAAGGGCTTTGGAAGAAGATTATTCACAAGCTGTTTTCCAAAACAGTTATCATGTGTTTTTGATTTAGTCCTAATGCAGCGTAAGAGCCAGTTACAAGGCTCCACTTCCAGATGAGAACCATAGAAGGAAGCTTGGGATGTTTATAGTCTCAGCCAGTTATTGGCCAACAGACGCACTCTGGAAAGCAGAACATATCTGATGACTTGCAGTTTATTCCTCTTTAGCAGTGCCAGAATGTGTTATTTGGCACCCAAAAAAGAAAAATGGCAATATACACTTAAAATATAACCTTTATTAGTATCACACATAACACATAATAAAGAAGATTTAACAGTATTAAAATTCCAACTTTGTACACTGCTATGCATTGAGAATATCAAGAATATAATTGTACAGACTAATGTGGGTTGCACCTCCCATCAGAAGTTGCACTATACTCATTTTTCCTTTGATTCAGCCAAGATGACCACTTGACATGCTTCCACCTCCAAAATGGAACCCAATCCAGGAAGTGAGATTTTACATGGGTTCTCCAACCCTATTTATAGTCAATGGAGAAAGGGTCTAAACAAATTTCTTCCATAGCCAGGCTTCCTCAGAGTAGCTACCTTAACAGTAACTTGACATTAATCGCTAAATTTATAAAATGCTAAGTGATGGCAAGTAAAAACTATATAATTATCTTCTGTTTGCTATGGCAAGGTCCCCTTCTGAAAGTGAGATAAAGTTGTTGTGATGACCTACTGCTTCAGTTGAGCTTGATAAAAACCTACCCAGTAGGACCCTCAGGTTCTTTGTGAATCCCTGATAGTAGGGACAGAACCAACCCAGCTTACTGCCACCAAAGAGTCCAGCAATCCACAGGAACCAATAGCCACCCAGAAGATGTAACAAGGTCCAATGCAGATCCAGCAGCAAAAATCACAGAGATAAGGATTATTATATCCCTCAGAATGAAACACACACCTCAAATGATGTATGTTTAAATTGACTACTCTTTATTGATGAATAGCACATTTATACACAACCCCAGTCCTTTCATATGAGGAGACCTGTCCATCAGTAATGTTACCCCCTCCTACTCGACCCCCCCCCCCCCCCCCCCCCCCCACACACACACACACACACACAGGGAACTTACCATCCAGGCCAATTGGCACTTTGATCCTGGCCACACAGGGGGTATCTGATCAGATCAGGAGTGTAGACATTCAGTCTCTGATGTATGGGAAACTTCATATGTCCAGCAGGTTTCCCCATTCACACCTAAATGTCCACTGGTCCCTGGCGTCAGCTAGCCTTTACCCACTGCACTGGATCCCCTACAATCATGCATCTCGTAAGTAGTGACCACTCTGCCCAGGAATCCTGGTAATACACTACATTGAACTCCCTGGGGAAAATGCAGCATTCCAATACCAAACATGCCTGGGTTTCCTTCATACATCAATAAATGATCATACCACTACAATAATTCCTGTCTCTTAAAGCCAAACTACCCTGTATAATACATACACACATACATTGCCCTTGGTATAACACACACACATACATACACAATCACATACAATAACTCTGATCACCCCCATCCCACAGGGCACACAACAAGAATGTAGCTGTCACAGTTCACGTATTCAGGCTAGGAGGACATGGTCTGGGGAGAGAAGGAAGAAAGAATAGCAAAAGTCAATTTTAATCCAGAGTCTCCCATTGTCCAAAAGTCCCACAAAATCTTGGGGCCCCTCTGGACATCACAGTTGCAGGATGCTTCAGGTAGCCCTGTGATCCCAACCTACTCACTCAAGCCATTATGTCCAAGTGGCTGTTGAGAGAGTAGCTACTTTAGATTAAGTCCCTAAGGATGTATTTTCAATATGATCTTGTTCAAATCTGGAAATACTTAACCACTTTTCTCATACACCATTAACTTTTTTCCAAGCCTTGATACAAATTGTTTTGCAATAGAATAATAGTATGTACTTATGATCACTGCATTATTGGGCTAATTATGAAGATACTTAGGAATGTCAATTAATGGAACATGAATGTTACAATTGTGAAGTTAAACATATGAATTAGGGCTCATTGGCCAAATGGCTCAAGTCATACAACCGCATTACTGCTCACTAGCCAACAGGCACAACTCATTTAGATATATTAGGGCTCCATGGCCAACAGCCACAACTCATATAGATGCATTAGGGCTCACTGGTGAACAAGGAAAACTCCTACAACTGCATTAGGGTGTATTGGCCAATGTGGGTAACTCATACAGCTGCCTAAGAGTCCACTGGTCGACAGGTACAACTCATACATATTCATTAGTGCTCATTTGCTGGCAGGCACAATTTAAACTACTGTTTTTTTCTGATAACAGCAACTAATTACTAGGAGTATACAATCCCCCCTGCATTCTCTTTTAAAAGCATCATCTTTTTTAAATATTTCAGTAATTGAGGAAGCCCTACTAGAGAGAACACTGATCTATACCATTCTGAATATATAAATATATAACTGCCTGAAAGGTTGGATGTCATCAATGCTGTCAAGAGAAAAACTGGTTGATGTTTAATGTTTAAGTGAATATTGTGACAAGTTTTCAATGTAGGTATCTGACCTGTTTTTGTTCTTAAACAATATTTTACTTGTATAATAAATGTACTAAGGTGAGATTCTGCCTAAGTCAAACTATGTTCTACACATCTGTAAATCATTATATAAAAACTGTATGCGTGCAAGAAAAAAAATCTAGCAAAGGATCAAAAACAAGATTAAACCACATATGTTTGAGCTTATACAACATTGTCTTCATAGTTCAAAGTTGTTCCCTTTGTCTAAGAAAAAAAGCTCCCCAGCTGTTTTTTATCTCAAATTCTTAGCCACTGACAAAAAAATGTGTTTTCATTGGAAGGTGGTGTTGTTTCTATGGTATGAGCTCATTACGGAGTGAGGCCTAAGGACATACTGCTATTTTTGTTCTACAAGTCTCCAGGGTCTCTTGGGAATATGGCCTTGGGTCAGTTTGGAGTTTGAATGTTAATGGTCCACTATCATTACATTAAAGTGACTCGGAAGTCATGATGAACAGCAGGTTTTAAATATTACAAAATGAACATAGAAACATAGATTTGTTGGCAGATAAGTACCAACAAGGGCCAGATGATCTGCCCATTGGATCTACCTAAAACATTAAGAATATCACTTATAATAGTTGTCAAACTGCGATTCGTTGTCATGTTTGGGAGCCTCACTTTGCAAGGTAATGCGTAGAAGCCTTCCGAGCTCGAGGCGAGCCGTTAAGGCATAGAAGCCTTTCAAGCTTGGAGCACTTTGAGGCAGTGAAACATGTGGGAGCTCGGAGCACTTAGTCGATGACGAGCAGTTGAGGTATTGAAACACGTGGGACTTACTTTGAAATGAGCGCCAAAGGCGCTCCTGCGAACCTCGCAAAGCGAGGTGAGCCGTTGAGGCATTGAAACATGCGGGACTTAGCCTGCAAGCAGTTAAGAAACGCAGGACTTGCTTAGGCTGAGGAACGCAGGACTTAGAAAAAAAAAATCCGACCTCCAAAGTGGTTGTTAGCTCTTCAGGATATTGATTGCTGCATATTAAATATAAATAGGTAAAGTATATTAATTTCTTAATTCACTGTACTAAATACATTTTAGATTTTACACTGTACATATATATCTGTCTTCATGATGAGCGCCAAAGGTGATCGTTGCAAAGCAAGAAACTTGAAGTACACAAGGGAACAGGCTCACAATGAGCACCGAAGGTCCTCAGGGGAGCAAAAGCCTTACATTGTGTGGCAAACAGTATTGCCATGGCTTCAAATTTTATTGCCTTCATTTTTGACGGGCAAGTTGCTAGTTAATAAATATGCTTTAAGATAGTCATGTGCTTATCCCAAATTCTTAACAGTGTTTGACGCCACTATTTCAACTGGAAGGTTAATTTGCTTATCTACTACTCAGTACACATTAGTCATAAGAAATTAGCTTTATAATAATTACACATCACAGATAACCATAACCCATCTGGTAAAATCCATAACCCATCTGGTAAAATCCAGGAACCTTCCATATCCCTTTAATGGGTTTCTGATACTATATTATATGTATGTTTTCCTTTGAATAAGATTTGAGAATTACATTTTCAGATTTCTTACAGACTTATAATAAAAATAATGGAAAAGCTTGAAAGAAACATTGCCTGTTAACTAAAAGTAACTAAATCCTCTCAAAGTTATCATTAGGGAAGTAATAAAAAGTTAATAAAATATATGTTATATGCACCCTATAAATATCTTCATAATAGAACCAAGGTTGATCGCGATCTGACATCGATCAGGATATATTTGTGTTTTCAGCAGTACAGATATTTGGTGATGTTATCAAAGGAAACTTTAATATTTTATTTGATGTGATATTACTATTGCCAGATCAAATCTGAAGACTGTAAGACGCAGAATCAAAGGAAGAATCACAGAGGTTTTGCCATGTTAGATACTGTGCCAAGTTAAAGAATTTAGTGTCTTATCCATATGTGGGCATGTTATTGCTTTTGGACTGATTTGCATATGATGTGTGATTAGCATTCATCCAGATGGGCATGAAACACATCCATTTCATATGTAACCATTACAATTCGCCAAGTCACATATGTTTAAAATCACTATATTTTAATGTTAACTTATATGTTAACATTATATTTTCCTTCCATTTTTTTAAGGTATAACTAAAGTTACACATTTTCTTTCAAGAACTATATATATATATATATATATATATATATGCAAAAACAACCTTTACATGTTTAAACTTTATATGCAATTATACTCCAGCTGGGGGGCTTTTATATCTGCTAATTTTCCAGGACATTGTGTCTATGTAATCTAATAAACTTTCCATTAGACTTATTTTTGGCTACCATTTTGCAGATAGAAGCATTTGAAGTTATTTAAAGCAAAGCAAAATTGTATATTCCACTTCATAATTTCATATAACAATTAATAAATGATTATTATTATTATTATTATTATTATTTTTGTTGTTGTGTAATATAAAATTATTTGGCCTTTTTTCAAGTGTATTTCTTCAAAAAAATGAGGACCATTTACTAAGCATCTCACATGCATTTCTTGATTTACTATGCGCTGTTTCCGAAAACATTAAACTGATACTCAGACAGTTTTTCTCTTAACAGCATTGATAACATTCAAAATTGCAGGCAGTTATATATTTATATACAGTGGAACCTCGATTCTTGTCCTTAATCTGTTCCGGACGGCAGGACGAGTTCCAAACAGGGTAAGTTCCCAACAAGCATTTCCCATACGAATCAACGTAAATTGAAATAATCCATTCCAGACCCCAGATTTTTCACATTTTGGTTTGAACTGATAGTCTTGTTTTTTTTATACAAAACCTTAAAACTAAACAGGCATAAAGAAAAAACAATAATTACATAATATAACATATAATTTAACTTCACTTTAACTGTACTGAGACAACTTGAGGGCCCAATGGGATGGGGGTGATGGAGGAGGAGACGGATGAGAGAGATTGTTTGGGACTTTGGCACTTATAGGCACAGATTACACTTTGGTTCCTATAAGCACAGGCTGCACATTGGCTCTTACAGACACAGGCTGCAGATTGGTTCTTACAGGCACAGGATGCACATTGGCACTTACAGGCACAGGCTGCACTTTGGCTCTTACACAGGCTGCACTTGTTCTCATCCAAAGGCTGCACATTGATTCTTACACATGCTGCACAATGGCAATTGCCCTGACTAAGATAGTACTGCAGGGCTTGCTATGATTCCTGGAGTAATAAATTAGTTAGTAATAAATGCCTTCGGCCCACAAACGTTTCTGCTTTGTAATCTGCGGCTTCCTCAGTGATATATATCTCTACTTGGTATAAGCTTAGTCCAAATTTAGAGATAGCAAAGGGCAATTGGCTAGTTAACACCTAAGTGTCACCCGAAAGTAAGACAATACTGCAGATAGACCTACACTGTCTCCTACTTACCACACCAGATCAGAAGATGATCTGACCGATACGCTAATACTACCTCCATATTTGAGGTATACAAGGGTGAGATTCCACTCACGCATTTTTTTGATACCTTAATATATTACGTTTGATTGTCCCGGCTAATCTGCACCAGAGGTTTTGCTTTCTTTTCTCTCCACCTACCCTGTGAAAAATGTCCAGAGAAACAGCTGCACATCTTTAGATAATGGATTACCAACAGGATGAAAAAAGATTCCATTGATTAAGCTTCATACAACTAGGACTAGTTTCCCAAGAGCTTTTTGCCTCTGTAATTGGCACATAAGACACCCTAATAACCATCCAATATACTTGACCTTAGTCATTGTCCCTGATGCCCAATTCAATTAAATTGGGAGCCCAAATTGTTCCTAATATTATGGTAGTTCTGGTCGGTCACTAAAGTGAATACATCCTGGAGGCACCTCAACTCCTCTCCTACTCAATAAAGGTAAGGAGGTTGGCTACATCTGCGCTATATCTTTCCCATAGACATCAGGAACCAGGGAGATACCCTTCCTACTTATGGGGCACCATGGGCCCACTAGCCAGCACACTATGTACCCAGACTAGAGTGAGTCCCTCTTCCTCGGCCATAAGTCTGTCTACCCTTGATCCATGGTTCCCACTTGGGGTAAGCCCTGACCCAGAACCCAGACACTCTGGGCCTCACTCAATTCGGGGCTGTTACTCAAGAGTAAATAACCGATTTGCTACTTTTGAGATGCGTCCTCGCATTGCTCTTCTTTTACTTTGCTATTCAATTGGCCGGGCCTGCAAGTTATTCCCCCTTTTCGAGAATCGTAAACCATGCCATCTGAAGTAGCATCTACGGTCCTGAACATAAAGCCCATAACTCCCGATATCGAAACAGAGATCGTCATCATGACATCAATGATTCCAACCTCCAAATCCGTAGGGCTTTGAAGCCCGTAGTGTCATGAATCAGCCGGTGGCCATTTTGTGACTGGCAGCAGTAGCCATCTTGGGGCTGGGTTATCTTCCACATGCTGTTGCCATGTGGAAGAACAAAAGGTTTGGCTCACAGAGCCACTGCTTGTGAATAGTATGGGATAGGGGAATGAGTAGGGGGTTCCACTGTCACCATTAAATAAAGTCAGCATTACTGCATAAAATGGATTGACGTGGAAAACCTGCCCAACCCTGATACCATGTGGGAATGGGGAAATATGTTATGGGTGTTAATATGTTAGTATTATACTGTATATTGTATTATGGAGTGATAGCTATGTTTTAATTAGTCAACCCTCCCCCATTGTATAAACTCTCAGTCAGGAGTTGCCCATATGGTCCTGAAGGTAAACACTTGAAATGATAGTAGTCAGGAACAATAGGGTCCCTTACAGACACTGAGGCACCATAACACCAGGGGGTCTACAGGGATTCCCACTCAGAGAATCAGGGCAAAGTCCAGAGGACATGGAGATGTCTCTCTCTTGGGAGCTAGAGCCAAATGAATTAGTTAGCCCCACCTAGTGGGTGGACCTGGGAGGAGTCTCATGGTTCCCACGTAGGGACCCTGCATAATTGGCCAGAGGCAGTTAGGGGCTGACTAAAGGTAGCCCCTCCTTTTAATGGAGTATGCCTGTTTAAAAGATGTTGTTTTCCAAATAAAGTTGTTCATAATTTTCATCAAGACGTGGCGTGTAGATGTATTATTTACCCGGGGACATATGCTTGCAGTAAGATTCGTCAGACTTACTCTCAATATTGCTCAGTCTAACCCAATGGCTGAGACATGATGTTCCTGTAATCAAAGCTACCTCCAAGGTCCAGAGTAACCCAAATCCGGTCAACAGACCCCAACCAGAGAGTGGGTCGTGACAATTGGTGGCAAGTGGTGAGAGACTCTGAGAAGGACCAGAAATGGAACAGCAGTATGAGGACATGTCCAAGGAGGCAAGACGCAGGTTCAGTGTAGCTAGGGAGTTTTGCCCCGGGGAGATAACGCTGGAAGAGGCAATTAAAGGACTGAACCTAATAAAGCAGCAAATACAGGAAGAACGTACAGGGGTGAGTGTCCAAGCTCAGCAAAGGCTTGGGGTCAACCCTGCAGAGATGCCAGTAAGAGTCAAACTGGCATATCAGAATTTTAAACAGTTCCAGGATGATAAAGACAGCATTGACGGATTTATCCAAGAGGACTACAGAGGAAGGGTCCTGCTAAATCAATGGATGGCATTCCTGCAATTATGGCATGGCCATGAGCTGGCAAGCTGGTTGGAGGAACTGGTAGAGAAAGAGATGGACTTGGAGGAACATTGTCTTGCCAGGGTAGAGTCCTTTGGTGGCCGGAGAGAGGATCTCTATTTTCGTTTGGATCTACAATATGGGGTTGAGGAGATTCTGAATGGTGATCCGGAATGTGGCATGGGAACTGCAAGGAGGCATAATAACTTGTTTGTTGAACGCTGCCGGGGTCTGGGACTGGAACCATGGTTCCCGGAGGCTCCTTTGCTAGAACCCCTGGTTCGGCAAGAGCAGCAACTGGAGGCTGAGTATGTTCAATTGTGGGATGCGATACCCAAGAAGTATTTTGGCCCATCCAGATGGGAGGACGGCTCACCAGACCCTTACAACTCAGACGGTATGTACCAGAGTGAGTATGCTCACTGGAACTGGGGAGAGGCGTTTATGGACGGTAAACAAAGTGAGGAGTGGGAAGGGGTAAACACTGTTCCTTTGCCAACTCCTGGGGATGGAGAATGTTTGCCCCTAGAACATGCAGCGACTGTGTCAGGGCCTAGTCGCCAGCCCAAAGAGCCAGAGACCCAGTAGAATGTTCCCTGGGTGGGGTCAGATAATCCATGTCTGCCCCCTGAGACCCCAAGAGACTTAATCCTTGCGTAAGTGCGAACTGCTCACAAGCTAGGGCCAGATAAGTTAAGTCTGCTCTCAGAAGTTCTAAACAAAGTGTGTTGGCCAGAACTGCTAATGGATCCAGAGGCTCGGGATGATTATGTGATGGATGGTGGAAAGGGAGCCTTAGAGGCCAGGCTGGGTGGGAATGATGAGATTCCCCAGCCTGCATCAGATAACCATTGTCTGTACCCGGACACCCCAGGGGAGTTGTTCCCAGAGGTGCTAGTGAAGCACGGAGCCCAGGAAGGCTATTTAAGAGACTGTGGGGAGGGAAAGGAATTGGTTTCTGGCTACAGGGAACCTGACCTCACACAGCAAGAGAGTGCCAGGGGCACAAAGAGCCAGGCCGGGGCAGCAAGCATGCCAGCCTTTTGCAACAGCGTTATGGGTGCAGAGTGGCACCATGAAAGAGGGTGTACCAAGTGGGGAGATACCCTGGGAAAACCATTGTCCAGGGGCCCACTGGAACAGGCACTGCTCAAAAAGCCCAGTTGAATATAAAGAACTGGTATAATGCTGAACCAAAGGCAAGGGAGGAGGTAAAGGAGGAGTTGCCCAAAGATACAGATTTCCAGGAGCCAGAGGAAAGGGAGCAGCCAGGTCAGGACACCATCAGGGACGCTGGAGTCAAGCGCAGACCGGTATGTACTTTCCTGCAGTGGTTGTGTTACTGGACTCCCAACAATAATGTTTTTGCTGAGAGGGGTACTGGACTGCTCCCTTGCGATCCCATAGGCCTAGAGACTGTTTTAGAGATCCCAGCCCAGCTGTGGGGACTGGCTGGAGGGAAAGGGGTTGCTATGGGACAGAAACTGTGGCCCACCAGTTTTACTCTGGGATCCCAGACTATTGGGGAGGGACCCTGGACTATTTGGGTGGGGGTGCAGAGGAAGAGGAATTTGCTCTATACAGTGGGAGCAAGGCCGAGGGCTGGGGGAGGTTTTTACTCTGCACTTTGGGACTGTTTTCTAAAGGACTTGAACGTGGAGAGAGTGCAGATGGCCTAGCCAATCCAGAAGAGTCATGACTATCAGCATAGCTGGGAAAATCCTAGGGGCATGGATGTTCCACGCTACGCTTGGGGGAGGTATGTCATGAATCAGCCGGTGGCCATGTTGTGACTGGCAGCAGTGGCCATCTTGGGGCTGGGTTATCTTCCACATGCTGTTGCCATGTGGAAGAACAAAAGGTTTGGCTCACAGAGCCACTGCTTGTGAATGGTATGGGATAGGGGAATGAGTAGGGGGTTCCACTGTCACCATTAAATAAAGTCAGCATTACTGCATAAAATGGATTGACGTGGAAAACCTGCCCAACCCTGATACCATGTGGGAATGGGAAAATATGTTATGGGTTATAATATGTTAGTATTATACTGTATATTGTATTATGGAGTGATAGCTATGTTTTAATTAGTCAACCCTCCCCCATTGTATAAACTCTCAGTCCAGAGTTGCCCATATGGTCCTGAAGGTAAACACTTGAAATGATAGTAGTCAGGAACAATAGGGTCCCTTACAGACACTGAGGCACCATAACCCCAGGGGGTCTACAGGGATTCCCACTCAGAGAATCAGGGCAAAGTCCAGAGGGCATGGAGATGTCTCTCTCTTGGGAGCTAGAGCCAAATGAATTAGTTAGCCCCACCTAGTGGGTGGACCTGGGAGGAGTCTCATGGTTCCCACGTAGGGACCCTGCATAATTGGCCAGAGGCAGTTAGGGGCTGACTAAAGGTAGCCCCTCCTGGTAATGTTGTATGCCTGTTTAAAAGATGTTGTTTTCCAAATAATTAATTTTCATCAAGACGTGGTGTATTATTTACCCGTAGACATATGCTTGCAGTAAGATTCGTCAGACTTACTGTCAATATTGCTCAGTCTAACCCAAGGGCTGAGACATGATGTTCCTGTAATCAAAGCTACCTCCAAAGTCCAGAGTAACCCAAATAAGGTCAACAGACCCCAACCAGAGATTGGGTCGTGACACGTAGGTCTTGGGAAAATGCAGGTGGCAACCTTGCTGCAGGGTGCCCATATGAAACCCAGAATGCAGGGGTCCCGATCGGGACCCCACAGGGTCTCCACATCAACCCCTTGCTGCAGGGGTCCTGATTGGGGGACCCCTGCAGCATTTAAAAATGTAAACTTTCCGCTGCGGGTCCTTAAAGGGCCCGTGGCACACAAATTGTTAACCCCATGCCCCCGGATGAAGCCCCACATTAACCCTTGCTGGTGGGTCCCGATCGGGACCCCAGCAGCATTTAAAATTTAGATTTGGCGCTGCGCTGGTCCTTACAGGACCATAAAGGTCCTTAAAGGACCTGCGCTACAATAAAATTAACGCTATCACTCATGGGGATCTATACAGACTACCATGTGCCACTAATTAACCCCATCACTCATGGGGGTCTATACAGACCCCCATGAGCCCCTAATTAACCTCATCAGTCCCATACGGGTCTATATAGAAAAATCACAAATCTCTATTCAATTGCTCCGTTTCCCCCTTTCATCAAGCCCGTAAATGGCTCAAAGCATACCAGAGCTTACTGGTACCAAAGAGGTTGAGCAAGGGTTAGTAAAGCCCTTACTTATCCTTCCCACTGGTTCTAACTGCCCCCCCCCACTCCTAAATTAAACACCCACTGTGCACTACCCAATATATCTAAATCAATCTCCCTCTAACTAATTACCCCCTCTACCCTACCCTATTAACCTACCTAATGCCCTAATAAAATCCCTAGCACCCCACTAATCACAGACAAAAATAAAAAAGACCAATTACAAAAAATAAAAAAAACCTAGATCACAGAAAATAAAAAACAACATTACTAAAATAAAAAAACCACTACTTATATAAAAAAATGTAAAAAGCTACATAAAATAATAATGGTTCAACCTAAAATAAAAAACATCACTATTAAAAAAAAAAAAAACCTACACCCAGCAATAGAAGACAGGGTAAATTAGACCACTTACCTTGCCCAAATGCCCATCCAGTCGCAGGCAAAATCCTTCCAAAATACACCCGAGGTTCTAAAAAAATATAAAAAACTAATGAAGTTCCTCCCTTGAGGAGCTCCCTACTGTAAAAGAGGGTTCTCGCGCATTCTCCACAAAAAAAGAGAAATGGGGCCTTCTGATTGGCTGGAAACGCTGTCAATCATATATCAGCCAATCAGAAGGCGCAAATGGTGTGAGCCAATCAAAATGGGATACACCCAAATATCCCATTCTGATTGGCTGATGTAACTGTCAATAATAGGTGTACCAATTACATCAGCCAATCAGAAGATGCAGATGCTTTAAGCCAATCAGAATGGGATACACCCCACAGGGTGAATCCCATTCTGACTGGCTGAAGGCAATAGCGCCTACTGATTGAATAAAAAATGATTGACAATTACATCAGCCAATCAGAATGGGATATAGGGGTGTATGCCATTTTGAGTGGCTGACACCATTTGTGCCTTCAGATTGGCTGAAATATGATTGACAGCAATTTCAGCCAATCAGAAAGCACCATTTCTATTTTTTTACCGCAGCATGCAAGAGAACCATCATTTGCGGGTGGGAGCTCCTCAAGACAGGAGCTCTGTTCGTTTTTTTATTTTTTTAATGTTGGGTTTATTTTGGAGGGGCCCTGTCTGCGATGATTCAAGGATGACCAGGGCATCGCTGGATGGGCATTTTGGACAGGTAAGTGGCCTATTAGGCCTATATTATATCACATGTTGTATGTATTTATACATTAATTGTAATGTTTCTTTTCTTTGTAGGTGTTACCAGACCTGTGGAGGGCCCTGTCTGGGACGAAGAACAGAAGACCAACATCGCTGGAGGGGCATTTGACCAAGGTAAGTGGTCTTATTTTACGCTTTCTTGTATTACTGGGTGTAGGTATTGTTTTTATTTTATTAGTGCTTTTTTTAAATATCTGTAAGTAGGGTTTTTTTTTATTTTATGTAAGGATTCTTTTTTTTATTTTATGTAGTGTTGCTTTTGTTATTTTTAGTAATATTGTTTTTTTTTATTTTCTGTAATCTAGGTTTTGTTATTTTTTGTAAATAGTCTTTTCTTTTTTTCTGTAATCAGTGGGGTGCTAGGGATTTTATTAGGGCATTAGGTAGGTAATGTATGGGGTTAATAGTATAGGATAGAGGGGGGTTAATAGGGAAGGGTAGAGGGGGTAATTAGTTCAAGGGGGTTTGATTTAGATATATTGGTTTATTGGGGTGGCTAATAGTGTATTGTAGTATAGTGCATCATGGGTGTTTAATTTAGGAGTGCGGGGGGCAATCTCCTGCTGTGTCCAGACACCCATCCAAGGTATCTCCTCGGGTGGCAAGATAGAAAGGCACTGTGCCCATGGTGGAAGTTCCAAGGTCATTGGGCCAAATTAATAATACCAAAAGGTATTAAGTTGTATTTATTTTATTAAAACATAACCCACTATTGTATTTATTAATGGTACGAAAACGTGAATCATAAAATAAAGAATATGCTCTTATTGGGACACATGTGCATGGTATGTGTCATCTTGAGGGAAGGCTTTTTAATTGTTTTTCTATCTACGAATAATGTCTGCAACTTAGTCTTAGAGACAGCAACTTGTCCCTAAATCCAGAGAAGATGCCCTGTGTGAGGGGAAATTAAAGACTGAAACAACCTGCATGTAGGTCTAAGAATTTTTCAAGCCCAATGAGGAGCATATTTTGATATCCATATATGCATGTAACTTACACATGCTTGAATAGATATTTTACATGTACATATTCAGGTAACTGGTGTATCGGTACCTCCCTAAATATTGTCAACTGGACACAAACATGGAGATGAAGGAGGATGAGGACTTGGCTGTCCTAGAGGAAATCAAGGTAAGTCCATTACCTACTGGGGGCAAGGACTCCAATTGGCTAACCTTGAGTAATTAAGAGCCGAGCTAGTGCAGGACGTGATATTAGCGGGGTAAGACAGAAAGGTACCCAGAAAGAGAAGGGACCCACTGGGGAAGAGTATGTATGGGACATGGGATTACTGTACCGGGTTACTCCCAGTCTACCCGGGACACTACTGACTCATAGGGCACTTAGCTAGACCCAGCAAGACAGGGAAGAAATATATTCTTATGGTTGTAGACTACACTACCCGATACCAGAAGGCCATGCCCTAACAAGAATTACCACTTCTACCATAGCAGAAGTGTTAGTGGGTGTATTCTCCCGAGTAGGGTTCCCCAAGGAGATTTGTCCGATAGGGGTACCAAATTTAGGGCTAATTTAACCCAGCAGCTTTGGAGGCTTTGCATGATCAAGCACCTAAGCTCCTGTCCCTATCATTCCCAAACTAACAGTCCCTGTGAATGCTTTAATGGTACCCTGAAGCAAATGCTCTGTAGTTTCCTGGTGCAGGAGTGAGATTGGGAGAAACTTCTTCAACACCTCCTTTTTGCCTACCGCAAGGTAAGCAGGAGTCTACGGGGTTCTTTACCTCTGAGCACCTGTACAGGTCATAGTTGTGAAGCCTCTTGAATATGATCCGAGATGCTTGGGAGGGGGAGTATAGGCAGGACGCAATGCTTGTGCTCCTGTATGTCTTAGTTGTCTGGGAGAGGTTAGCTGGTCTTACAGGGTTAGTCAGGAACCATGTTCAGGCAGCTCAAGCTAGACAGAGGAAGAATAGGTGATGCTGGTTCCAAACCCCCAGAACATGTTACAAGAGGCCTGATAAGAGCCACACAAGATATTTTGTAAAGTCAGTCTCCATATCTATGTGATAGCTTTAGACCCCAAGCATAAGATGACTCAGTTTACTCATATTAACCGGTTGAAGGGGTGTCAGAAGTAGCACCATTTTATACTCGCAGTCTGTCTGTCTACTGGCCACGACCCAAGGTAAAGGGTTTCTGTCTCACCTCCTAGAATCAACCACCCAGACCAGTCAGACAAAATTCGTTAACCAGTCTACTAACCTAACAACTCCCCAAAAAGCCCAACTGTCTGACTTATTTGCATAATAACCTAAAGTATTTTCTGTTCTGCTGGGTCGCACCGCCTTGGCTTCCCACATGGTGCTTACTGCTGACTGTCCTCCTCTAAAGCAACCCTCCTATAGGGTCCCAGACGCAGTCATGTTTAGCATTTGTAGCAAAATGGATGAGATGTTATGGTTAAAGGTAATTGAATTATCCATTAGCACCTGTGTGGATTATCAAAAGCTGAATTAGAAAACTAAAACTGAGACTTACCCATTCTCTGCATGGACAAGTTGCTCAACCACCAAGGGACCACCTCATACCTGAGTACTATCAATCTTTCGAAAGGGGTACTGGCAGATTCCTTTTGTGGAGTCTGCTAGGCAGCATTAGCATTTATCACGCCCTCTGGCTTCTATCAGCTCACTTTAATGCCCTTCCAGATGAATAATACTCACTCCACCTTTGAGAGATTGGTAGAGCAGCTAGTACAGGGGCATTAGGGCTTCTCTGTTGCATGGAGGATATAGCTATAGTCCTTGGAGAACCATCTCCACCATATCATGGTAATTCTTGATGCAGTCAGGGTAGCCGGGCTCACTATCCACCCGTATAAGTATCAGTTTGCTTGGCCAGAGGTACAGTACCTGGGGCATTGGATTGTAATGGATACATTAGACCAGAACCAGCAAATATAAAAGGAATAGCTGCCTGGCTCACCCGCAAACTAAAAATCAGGTTATGACATTCTTGGGGACTGCTGATATGACTACAAATGTATTCCCTATCACGGTGCCATCGCCAAGCTCCCCACTTGCCTTACCTACAAGAAGTTGACGAGCATGGTGGAGTGGACAACGACCTGTGAGTTTGCCTTTCAGGACCTACAAGCCGCCCTGACCTGCTCCCCTGTTCTGGCTGCTTCCGACTCCTGGCAACCCTTCATGGTGCAGACTGACACTTTCACATACAAGATGGGGGCTGTCAGACGGATTATCAGGGTTGTGAACACCCCATCATCTTACTCAGTAGGAAGCTTTTGCCTCAGGATTGGGGTTGCATATACTGCGGTGGAGAAGGAGTGTTTAATGGTGATGTGGACCCTCAAGAAGCGCTAACATTACTTGTATGGTTGAGAATTTACTGTGGCGACTGACCACAACTTTTTATGCTGATTATCTCGAGTGGCTGGGGACAATGTACAGTTGCTTCCCTGGAGTCTAGCTCTCCAATCTTTTAACTGCACCATCCAACATTGGCGGGGAAAGGTTAACCAGAATGCTGATGTACTTTTGTGGAAGGAGGACAAGTAAGGGGTAAAGCTACAGGACTATCCAACAGGATCATCACCTAGAATGCACCGGCTGGAAGGTGGAGCAACTGTCACAACCCCTGAACTACTGGGCCTATAGACCTGGCAATAAGACCAATGTGTACCATGTTGATCCTATGGACTAAGGTCATTGTAATAATTACAAAGACATAACTAATAAAGGCATATAATACTTTGCAATGGGTATAGGACCAAAAATTTGAATTTTAACATGTTATATTCTCCAAGCCCCTGGTAATATGCCCTGAACCTCAAGTCTAAAGGGCTCTGGGTCAGTTTGGCTATTTTTAACACAGACCCATCAACCAGACATTCTGTTTCCAGTGTTCACAATACCTGGACAACCTCCTCTGGTGCCCATTCACTGACCTTAGGTATCTGACGGTTGGGACCGTGGACTACTCGGCACCAAGATGTAAGTAAGACAGGCTGGCGCTGTGACCCTGGCAGAAGTTTCTAGCCCATGTGAAGAAATTAAAGGTACCAAAAGGTGTTGTTATATTTGTTTTATGGAAAATAACCCATTGTTGTAGTGGGAAAAAATTTTATGAAATTGTGTGTTTCATTTAGAGCGAAGCCTTTTTTTTTTTTTTTTTCTATCTATGAATAATTTTTGCAAGAGGAAACTGAACCGAGAAAACCTGCAGGTAGGATCTGTCTTGCGACATTTTGAAGCCCAACGAAGAGGGGGTTGTGACATCAGTATAGAAATGTAACCTACACATGCTTGCCTAGATAGATCATACAGTATGTACATATTCAGGTTAAATACCCACTAGTGAAACAAATCAACAGCACTCAGGGACCTCTTTTTATAGGGCTCCATACATCAGTACCTCCTGAACCCACTGAGAAGACTGCTTAGGATAATTACTTCTCTGGGTCTTTATTCACTATCTGTTCATTTGCACTTGGTTTTACCATGAAAACAATATAGTCAATGACCTCCCCATTAGGAAAATATATCAGAATTTGTTTTTGTGCATTGATCAGAAAACACTGATTTGCCGGTAAAAATGCAGATTTCAGTGTAAGTTTACTGTAAGAAAATATAATCTTCTAATAACAATGTTCAAATAATACACTACATACAGTATATATTTATTTTGGAACCTCCAATTAGTCCCTTTTGACTTAAGTACTAATTACAAAATTGAAAAAAATATATATGTTGCAAAGATGGCCCGTTAGTCCTTATTGAAGATGGATATCACTTTAGTACCGTAACATTTTTGCTACCCACTGATGCATACACACAGGTACCAAAATATAAATTGATCCTGATTAATACTACAGTCTATTCAGGCCCCTAAAGTGCTTTATTTGAATGCCTTTGTTCCATAAAATGCAAACACTCAGTCCCCTAAGTGGTCCCCTCTCAAGCACTATTGCTCATGTGTGCACTTACTACTGGAAGCTCTGACCGCAAAAAATATATAACTTACAGGTACCCTTGTAACTAATATATTTATCTAATCAAAATGCTGTTATGTTCTACAAGCTTTACTCTTAGTGTAGAGATAGGCAGCTGTGTCCCCATACAGTACCCCATTGTATGTGTTGTGTATGGCCAGGTTTAACGGTTTGCTTACAGGAACCGGGTGGAAGATTTTTCCATTGCAATGGTGTGGAGAACCTGCTCTGGAAAAAGTCTAGAAAGCTCTAGACTAGGGCTAAAAGTGTAATAGAAAAGTGGAAAAACATTCCAAGGGACCCTGTAATACAGGCAAGTCACAGTAAAGTAGTGTGCTTATAGAAGCCTTTGAATTTAATGTGGGTAAATTACAAAATAATTACTTACATGCTCTGGGATATGGTGGTCATTCCCATTGACCTATTTCACCTACTCCTTCCCAGTGGCTGAGAGATAATATTGTGGAGAGCCGGATATGACCGAACAACTGCACAAAATAAATACCTTGTTGTGGTGAGGGGGCTTGTGTACTTCGATGAAGCTGTGAGCTATAAAATGTAGGGTCAGTCAAGATGGGCAGGTCATGGCAGAGAGATCAGACAAATCACGGTCCACTGAAGTAGGAAAATGCAAACCAGTAACTCCAGTAACATTGCTAAGAAAACTTGATGTACAGGAATAACCAAAGACATAACAATATGGCACTGGAAGAGGACCCCCCCCCCCCCCCCCCCCCCAGGTCTGAAGGTGCCTACCACATTACTGAGGAAGAGCAGAGAGCAAGTACAAGTAGAACCAGATCTAATAAAGTGTTTGGGCCAAAGCCGAGAGGACACCCAGCTGTGGATGTGTCTGGAGGGGAAAGGAAAGAACAATTCATCATAGGAACCTGGAATGTTAGAGCTATGAACCAAGGCAAACTAGATGTGGTCAAGAATGAGATGACAAGGTTAAAAATTGATATCCTGGGACTGCGGCTCAGACAATGAGCTTCTTATTGCAAAGTTCAGAATTAAACTGAAGAAAAGAGGGAAAATCATCAGACCAAGTAGATATGAAATAAATAATATCACTTGTGAATATGAAGTGGAAGTAAAGAATAGATTTAATGGACTAGACATGGAAGATAAAATGCCTGAAGAACTTTGGACCGAAGTTTGCAACATTATCCAGGAAAAAGCAACAAAGAATGTCCCTAAAAGAAAGAAAAGTAAGAAGTCAAACTGGCTGTCTGATGAGGCTTTGAAAGTAGCCAAGGAAAGAAGGAAAGTGCTAGGTAGTTGAGATAGGAAAAGATTTGCCCAACTGAATGCAGAATTCCAGAGGATAGCAAGAAGAGACAAGAAAACACTCTACAATGAGCGATGTAAAGAAATAGAAAAATATAACAGAATGGGTAAATCAAGATATCTTTTCAAAAAAATTGGGGATCTCAAAGGCACCTTTCATGCCAACGTGGGCGTGATAAAAGACAAAAATTGTAGGGACTTCACAGAAAAAGATCAGATAAAGAACAGGTGGCAGAAATCTATACAGGAAGGATCTTAACAGCAGTGATGACCTAAATAGTTTGTCCAATGAGCTGGAGCCAGACATCTTGGAGAATGAAGTGAGATGGACCCTAGGATGTCTTTCTGATAATAAGACTGCAGGAGATGATGGAATCCCAATTGGACTATTCAAAAATTCTACAAGATGATGCTGTGAAAGTGTTCTTGCCTTATGCAAACACATTTGGAAAACTCAACAATGGCCAATAGACTGGAAAAAGTCAGTCTACATCCCAATCCCAAAAAAGGCAGTGCAAAAGAGTTCTCCAGTTATCGAACAATTGCACTAATTTCACATGCAAGTAAAGCAATGCTTAAGATTCTACAAGCTCAAAAATATATGGACCGGGAACTACCAGATGTGAAAGCTGTGTTCCGTCCCGGGTTTCGCAAAGGAAGAGGCTCAAGAGATCAAATTGCCAATGTTGGATGGATAATAGAGAAAGCAACAGAGATCCAGAAAAGTATTTACTTCTGCTTCATAGACTATTCTAAACCCTATGACTGTGTGGATCCCAACAAAATGTGGCATGTCCATAAAGTGATGGGAGTACCAGATCATCTCATCCTCCTCCTGAAGAATCTGTATGTGGACCAAGAAGCCACAGTCAGAACTGAACATGGGACAACAGAATGGTTCAACATCAGAATAGGAGTGGGACAAGGTTGTATACTGTATTGTCACCTTATTTATTCAACGTATATGCAGAGTACATCATACGTAAGGTCAGGCTGGATGAATCCAAAGCCAGGGACCACTATTGCTGGAAGATATATCAACAACCTCAGATACGCCGACGATACTACTTTGATGCCTGAAAGTGAGGAGGAATAAAGGAAAGTGCAAAAGTTGACCTGCTGCTCAGCGCTAAAAAAACAAAGATCATGGCAAACGGCAATATTAGTTCCTGGCAGACAGGGACGAAGTGGAGGCAGTGACAGATTGTATTATCCTGGGATCCAATCGAGTGCTGAAGAGGATTGCAGGGTTTCACTAAAATAAATAAACGCCATCTAGCTACTAGACATGGTCTTAAAGTGACACCAAATATGGTATAATTTAAAACTATAGATATGAATAAATATTGTATCATTTGAATATTATTTTTAAAAGGTTGTCTGGGAGGTAAAAATTACACACTTCAATCTTATTTTACGGTAGTAAAATGCATCTTTTAAAAATAATATTCAAATTACATACTTATTCATATCTATAGTTAAGAAAAGTTTAAAAGTTATCTTAAGAAGACATACAATAATTGCAGCCTCCTCTGTGTCACTTTATTAGTATAGCTCAGAATTAGGATTGTTGCTGTATGTACTAAATAAAAGGTAATGTTAATGTGAGAAGATATGATAAATCCTCTGGTGCAGTCTGTGATTGGCTGAGTTAAACATAATTGTTTGGAGACCACATCTGTATGTGGCAAGGAGAAGCTGAATGCACGTCTTCATCAGGTGCCCTGTGAGTAAGTCCCCTAGGTAGCTCAGTTTTACCTTAAATGACTGTTAAAGAAAAAAGGCACCTGTTTGTGAAGTATGTAACAAACTAACAACAAAAAGCAGCAGTGTAAACCACAGAAGTAAAAACATGTTTGGGGGAATCAGAAGGCTTTGTTAAATAGATGATCTGACTGAAATTGACACCACACCCCTTCCCCCTCACTAATTCAGGATATGCAACCATATTTGGTTAACTTTTTTGAGATACAGTTAGTACCAACCGGCAATAGATGGCAGTGTAATACCTTTATGATCACATAGGACAGCAACAGGCAGCCTGTTTAAAAAGGGCTGAGCAATGTTTTATATATATATATATATATATATATATATATATATATATATATATATATACTTTACACGTAGTAAAATTGCTAAAATTACTGTGGGAATGAGGCAAAGGTGAATTAATGGTGAACAGAGGAATAGAGAATGAGCTGAAGCAGCGGTGGAGCTATTGAATGGAAAACCCCAGTGCAAAAGGGTGGGCGCTCAACATTGATTTGTGTACTATATATACTATATAAATACTGTGGTTTTATCATCCACAAACTCTATGCTGTTTAATTTAATTCTGTGTACATGTGTCTATGTAGGGATACTATATATATATATATATATATATATATATATATATATATATATATATATATATATATATATATAAAGAGTGAGGTAGCCATGAGTGTCCAGTAATCCAGACGAATAATCAGAGTATTGCAGTATATAGTGATATCTTTTGTATTTGGCAAATATATTCATAATAATAGTAATAAGTTTTCGGGAGATAACCTCTCTTTATCAAGTCAGAAGCATTTCCACGATAATCTTTTAGTTTGTTGTAAGCAAACGAATATCAAAAGCTCTCCACTGCACAGAAAATAAATAGAACATTTGTAAGCACATTTGAAAGTCTAAAAATAAGTTAAAAATGTATTTCCTGCTCAGGTTTCCCAGAAATACAGCCATTGTACGGCACTCCTGGTGACTGGGCAGGGGTAGGCAAGTGAGGATACAATGAATCTGACTTGATTTTGCACATGCCAGGAACCCACCCCCAGAGAGTACTGTTTCGGGTTGGTCTTGGTTTGTACATTACATTTTGTATGGACCTCAAAACAGTGCTGTTTTTTTAACACAAAAAAATAAAACAAAATTAGAATTTAAAATCATTGGAGGGCCCCAGTGCATTACACTGCCTGAATCCAGGTAATTCCGCTAATGAACTGAAGTGTATTGGAGTGCAAGAGAGTGATAGGAGAGATAAAGGGAGAGGAAGGAGGAGAGACAAAAGGAAAAGGGAAAGGGAGAAGAGATGGAGAGAGAGAAGGTGGAGAGAGAGAGAGAAAGGGGTGAGAGAGAGAAGGGAGAGAGAGAGGGAAGGGGGAGAGAGGAGGGAAAAAGGAGAGGGAGAGAGAGAGATGGTGAGAGAGAGAAGTGAGAGTGAGAGAGAGAAGGGCGAGAGGGAGAGAGAAGGGGGAGAGGGAGACAGAGTAGGGGGAGAGAGAAGAGGGAGGAGAGAAGGGGGTTAAGGGGGAGATGGTAAGAGAAGGGGGAAAAGGAAGGGGTGTGTGAGAGAGTGGAGGTAGGAAAGGTAAGGAAAGATAAAGAAGAATGATAATGGTTCACTTTATACATACATACACTATTATGCCCACAGATATATCTATATATATATTTATATAAATATGTATAAAATTGGACAAAAGCTCTAGTTACGCCACTGCCCCCACTACCTTCTACTTTTACTACCACTACTCATGAGTGTATTTAAGATTTATTCTGCCCTAGGCCATTCAGATTTGTGCAACTCTTGCACCTCTTCTTTTCCCTTTCTGTATCTCAAGTAATACGTTTATGTATATATATATATATACACACACATCTCTAACACATATATATATATTCTGTATATACTCGAGTATAAGCCCTTTTTTTAAGGCTGAAAAAGGCCCCCTCGGCTTATACTCAAGTCACCCCGTGTCTCTTCCCCCCTCTCTCTCTCCTGTGTCTCTTTTCCCCCTCTCCCTTGTGTCTCTTTCCCTCCCTCTCCCTCGTGTCCCTTTCCCTCCCCTCCCTTATCATCATTCTCCTCATCCTCAATCCCCCTCCTCAACCTCAAGCCCCCTCCTCAACCTCAACCCCCCTCCTCAACCTCAACCCCCTCTTATCCTCCTTCATCAACACCCCTCCTCACTTTACCCCTCTCTATTTACCTCCCCCTCTCTCTTTCCCCTCACTTACCTTCCATCAACAGCTGCTCCTCCCCTCCTCTGCTCCTCCGATCCTCCGCTCGTCTTCCGGCTGCGTCGGGACCCGGCATATGCTAATGACGCGACTTCAAATGCGCGTCACGTCATTAGCATTGGCCGGGTCCCAACACAGGCGGGAGGACGCGCAGAGGATCGGAGGAGCAGCTGCTGATAGAAGGTAAGTGAGGGGAAAGGGAGAAGGGGAGGTAAATAGAGAGATGTAAAGTGAGGAGGAGGGTTGAGGAGGGAGGATGAGGAGGGGGGTTGAAGTTGAGGAGGACGGTTGAAGTTGAGGGGGGTTGAGGATGGGGAGGGGGGTTGCAGATGGGGAGGGGGGTTGCAGATGGGAGGGGGGTTGAGGAGGGGGGATGAGGAGTGGGGTTGAAAATGAGGAGAAGGTTGAGGAGGGGGGTTAAGCAGGGGGGATGAGGAGGGGGGTTGAGGAGGGGAGTTGAGGATGAGGAGGGTGGTTGAGGAGGGGGGTTGAAGTTGAGAAGGGAGGATGAGGAGGGGGGTTGAGGATGATAAGGGAGGATGAGGAGGGCTGTTGAGGAGAGAGGTTGAGGAGGGGGGTTGAGGATGAGGAGGGGGATGAGGAGGGAGTTGAGGATGAGGAGGTCGGTTGAGGAGGGCTGTTGAGGAGTGGGGTTGAGGAGGGAGGATGAGGAGGATGATAAGGGAGGGGGAGGGAAAGAGACACAGGGATGGGAGAGGGGGAAGAGACACAGGAGAGGGGAGAGGGGGAAGAGACACAGGTGAGGGAGGGGGGATAGACACAGGGGAGGGAGAGGAGGGGAAGAGACACAGGGATGGAAGAGGGGGGAGAGACACAGGGGAGGGAGAGGGGGGAAGAGACACAGGGGAGAGAGAGGGGGGACACAAGAAAGGGGCACAGAGGGCACAGGGGGCAGCACATTTCCCACCCTCGGCTTATACTCGAGTCACTACCTTTTCCCAGTATTTTGTGGCTTATGCTCGAGTATATACAGTATGGTATATATATATATATATATATATAGTATGTCAGAAATGCCCAGTACTTTTCTGTGCATATACACACATATGTAAATTTATTGAACTGCATCTTCAGGCAGTCTGCTGCCCCCTGAAATTATGCTGCCATAGGCCTGAGCCTAGGCAGAGACACACCCCTTCTACTGCTACGACTCTGCTCATTCTCCAATTGCTGTTATTCTCCTAATCCCATTGCTAATTTTCTAATTCATTACTGTTAGGATAACGTTCCTATTACAATCATCCTCATTATTATTAGATACCCTCCATTGCTATCCATCTAATTCTCCCATTATTACTCCCCTTCTAATTTTTTTGCTAATCTCTCTTCTTTATTTTATTATCTCCTGCATTTATATTTGCGGTCCTTTAACATTTTCCAATTTGACACATTTTCCACGACTATTCCTTCTATTCTCCTGCTATTACTACTACTCATCTCTTCCTATTACAGTTCCTCTCCTACCATTACTATTCTTCTAATCATCCGATTATTATTATTATCATTTGTTTCTCCAATTACCACTGCTCTCTCCATGGTCATCATCAAAAACCACTGGGTCCAGTACATATGTAAAAGTCAACCCTCCACTGAAAAGTCTTTGAATTGGCAAATAATGCCTTAAAATACATTATTATACCATTTGATATATGTACGAACAAAATAAATGTTCTCACATCTCAATGAATACAATTTTGCACAGCTTGTTTCAGCATGGAACCAATTTGGAACCCATCTCAAGTCATGTGTAACCTAACTCAGCATGTGCACATTGAGGTTACACATGCCCATTAAGATTAGTTAGACACATGTAAAACAAATCAGGTGACCCCAATGCCCTTTTTTATAGAGTCCGTGACACCAGTATCCACTGTATCACTGTAATGATTAGCATTTTATATTATACTACCATTACTACTGCTGATGTCCCATTCCTTTTCCACTTGTTACTACTCCTCATAACCCTATTACTACTTCGATCCCCCTCTTATTACTACTGGGACTAATCCATTATTACACCTCTCGTCCTATTTTTACTATTCTCCTTCTTGCACACTCTTTTAATGCACGATGGAATTTGTAAATATAATGCCCCTTTAAAAGAATATTTTATTAAACTTTCTCGGTAGAGGGGTCTTCAATTAAAATTGACAAAGCACATTCCTAATTCAGTCTGAGTTGCCAGAAATGCTTGGAATGGTCTGGTTTAGGTCATCTGTTTGGCTGAGAGACAGCTATCAAATGGCACTTGGTCATCAAGATATTCCTGTTTAATTTGTAATCTTATCTCAACAAGGGAGACTGAGTTAAGACTCCCAGAATGCTTTGGGAATGCAGAAAAATAAAGGCACGCATTGGCTCTGCCGTCTGCTTGTGTCCTGGAGATTTCTGAAGACGTTGCCTGGCACCGTGACAGCAGAGTCATATGGTGGGGCTGGGGCTGCTTCTCAGTGAGCCTCCTCCTAGACGTCTGTATATATAATATTCTATTTAAGTGAGCCTGGAAATGAGCAAAAGTTGGATTTAAGTAAATAAAAAACTTAAAATAAAAAACTAAGGCAGACCGGAAGAGTTATTTTTACATGAAACAAAGTGGCAGGAAGCCTTTGGAAAAATTAGCATATTGATTATGGATTGCTACCATCCTTTAACAATGCATACTAATCTAATTAAATCTAGTTAATTGGGTTAACGAGAACAAAAAGAACCACTGTGATGATTACACTATAAGATTTCATTTGTTTTTATATAAAGGGACTGTCACCTCATAATCAAATCTTGTTTTTTTTTTTTTAACAAAACACTTGGTATACGTTGTACTAGCCATTTGATTCTAAGGTTAATCATAACTGAGTTAATTGTTTTTTTTCTGTATTTTTATGGAAATTTGTGTTTTCACAAATACTAATTAGCTGCTAATTATGATTGCAATGATCCCTAAGGTTACCATGAGGCTGGATAGCCTCCACTAAACATCCTAAGCACTCTGAGCCACAAATTAGCATAAAAGATTGGCACATTAAGTGCTGATTTTTTCAGGATATATTTATTGTAGAGAAGAAGGCTAGTAAAATACTCTTAAAGATGAAATCAAAGTCTTGTTTATGTGACTAATTAGTAATAAAATTAATAGTATTTTAAGGAAAATTAATTTAGCTATTAAAATTTACATTCAAACTTTAGTAGTGCTAGCAGGTTTTGACAAATCTGCTTCTTTTTTTTTTTGCCCCTTATTAGGTGTCTATGGGGTCGGATAGTATCTGCCCAGGAGGCAATCCCGATATTTATCTGCCATCTCAGACCAGACTTGTCCTCATTCTCCGGACACGTTAAAGCAGGAGGGAGAGAAGCCCCTACTAATAAAGCCTAATGAGTTATTAAATAGACAAATGAAACACTATTACACAAACACTACAGTGGCCTTTTAACAAAATTTCCAAAGTTGTTTCAATTAAAGGCTAAAGGATAATCCAACACTTTGTTCTAATGCTATATATATATATATATATATATATATATATATATATATATATATATATATATATTTGTTAATTTTCAAGATTTGTCATGTAAAAAGCATATATAAAGCAGGTTGCTTTTAGATACAACTCATTTTATTTGTAACTTAAAGGACCGCTGTATAATAAAAAAAAGTGATTAATAACATAATTAAGCAGGAAACAAATTATAATGCTAGTTTTCAATTATAGAAAGTTTGATGCCTCTGCTGGACCTTAAGTGGGGCGTTCTATTGATGCAACCTTCTGCTCCCGGGAGGTGAGAGGGAAGGGGTGTGAGGGAAGCATATCCTATTTCCTGCTCAGAATTCCGAGAAATACAGTTATTACACTGCATTCTGGGAACCTGGGCAGGGACATGCAAATGTGCCCACAAAGGCTTTGTTCTTTAATCCAATACAATTTCAACCATGTCTCCTTTTTAACATATGCCAACTGTATTACACAGCTTTAAGCAAAGCTCAGGATGGATTATGCACAAGCCAGGAAACCTACTCACAGACAGCTGTTTCGAGGTTACCACCTCTCATCAGCATGGAGCGGGATCCCCAGCTTGTGTAGTAGATTTTATGAGGAGGTAGTTCACCACAACAATCGTAATTAATAAACAGTAAATAAATAGTACATCTGGGTTCACATTGGAACGTCTAAAATAAGATAAAAAATCTTACTTCCTGCTCAGAATTCCGCGAAACACTGTTATTACACTGCATAATGGGAACCTCGGCACTTATATATATATATATATATATATATATATATATATATATATATATATATACATATATATATCTCAAGAGACAAAGATAGATAAATAGATAGATAGATGTGTATATATATATATATATATATATATATATATTTATATATCCCTTTCTAGATCGCTACCTTGTTGTGAGGAAGGGGCTTGAGTACTTCAGTGAAACTGTGAGCTACTCCAAGTAGGGTCAGGCAATAGGTCATAGCAGAGAGGTCAGGCAAATCATGGTCCACTGGAGAAGGAACTGGCAATCCACTTCAGTAGTTCTTTGCCATGAAAACCTTATGGATTAGCACAACCAGACACATGATGTGCCTGGGATGCTGCGGCGGTCCAGATTGTGTTAATTTTTTTATTATTTTCAAAATATTTTGCTCTCTGTCAAGTTTAGTTATTCAAGGATCACACAGACAAATTAGACCACAGTGGTTATTTAATATAATTATCCAGAATTATTAGGACATTTCATGTTATAACTGTTTCCAGGGCTAACAAAATCACCACCGAAATCTGTAATATAACTGCAATTAGGGAGTTATTATAGACCGGCAGAATGAATTCACTGTACTTGGAGCCAATTAGTAATAAATTCTAATTTGAAGCTGCCTTCTCCGGGCGTTCGCCAAGCAATCTCTAAACTGGAGTGTTATACCATGCAAGGGGTTTTCTCGACTGGCTCCAGGATAAATCATATTTATTCTTGGAAATTCCAGGCATATAATGTATTGGGGTTTAATTAAGCATTTATTAAAGTGGACGGTTAAGAATGGCTCCCCGTCAAAACAGACAATGGCCCCTCTGTATGTAACCTCCGCTCACTTAATAGAACAGAGTGCTTTATACCTTACAATCTGATGTTTCATCAAGGAGGGTCTGTGAACCTGATCAGTTTTAACTCTTTCTTTGGAGAAACAAAGCATTATGGACAATTTGCACATTTGTATGACACCTACATTATCTATTCTGGCACCATGGATCTTAAAGGGATAGTGAAGGTTTCTGGTTCTTACTAGGTATATAATATACCTGTGTATTTAATTGATGTACTTTATTTTATTACAAAGTGCTTATAAGCTCTGTTTTTACTGCCTAAATCAAACAAAAAACTTGGGACTGCCCTCTGCAGCTCATGAAAGCACAGACTATCCAGTACTGGGTGTGCAATGCCTCATACTAAACAATCAGTGACCTTGTCTTAGCAACAGTCTGCAAAATGCTGCTGAGACGTGGTCCCTGATAGGCTAGGACACTACATCCAGCCCTACAAAGTCTGTGTCTGGATTTTCAGCAGAGGGCAGGCCCATGTAGGGACTATTTGTTTGATTTTAGTTTATGAGCACTTCTTAATAAAGTACATACATTTAAATGGATACACAAATATATTATATACCTAGTAAAATCCAGGAACCTTCCATAACCCATTAAATGGCCACTTGAATCCCCTTACAAGAGGAGCTATTATCTAGATAATTATGCTGTGGTCATCAATACAATTCATATTTAGTGGTTTAAAGAAGCAGTTTTCAGTATAAAACATACTTTCAAATATTTGCGAATTAGCACCCAGTGGTCCTGTTGATTTCCACCCTCTTAAGGTCATCAAGTTTTTTTTTTTTTTGTTGAAGGGGTCTGAAAAGTTTGAAAGGGCCACTATAGTGCCCCAGCATCATCTACATGTTCTAATGAGGCATTTAGCATTAATAAACTTCATATTTAACTCTTTAAAAAAGCAATATTAATAATTAATTAAAAAAAATTGATTAATAATTAACAACTAATTAACAACTAATTAATTAATAACTAATCCGCATATTGCAGATCAGGGGAGATCTTAAAAGGTTGAACTTGATGGACTGAAAGTCTTTTTTCAACCTTAATTACTATGGGCCTCATTCTATTATCGGCCGTAGGAGATGCGGGGCCACAAGGACCGGCCGCAAGCTTTTTGCCTATTCTATTCCCTTCCGGCCGGGGACTCCGGCAGGCTTGCGGCCGGTGCCTTGCTATCCCTTGCGGCCGCACGCGCCAAAGGAAAGCCTTTGATCTAAAACGGCCGCAAGAGTTTCGGCCGCAAGAAAATCCCGGTTGCTATTCAATTGCTCCGGGAACCCTCTCTGCAAGGCTAAAACCGAGCCGCAGCTTACTTGCAGCAAAAAGGTCCCGCAGGCACACAATTAAGCACATTATAAAGCTGAAATAAAGCCATCCTGCACTCTGAGGAGACTATAAAATGATTGTAGGTGTTAGAAAAAATAGCACAACATTCCCCTACACTCAAATCCGTAAAAAAAATATATTTTAGTTTATGTCAAATATCCATGTAAAAAGTCCAGAGGGCTTGGAGCACCTCAGACCCGCCCACGCTGCGGCCGGAAAATAAACCGTTAATGTAAACTCGGATTTGGGCTGATGTGCAAGCTTGAGAGTGGGTTACTATTAATCCTCATGTCCCCCATTATGATCCCTAGCATTTACAGAGCTTTACAGTGCCGTCTTGAATTTATTTTTGCGTTTAAAGATTTCTGAGCTTACGGCCGGTTGCAAGATATACGGCCGGCCGTAAGGGGAGATCCTTGCGGGGCCGTATAATTGAATTGCAAGATAACGGAACCTCCGCAAGGAATCGCAGCCTTGCGGCCGTTTTACAGCCGATAATAGAATGAGGCCCTTTGTATCTATGTAATATTCAGCACTATACTTACTTTCCAGATTTAGCAGCTGGTGGTTCCCATCCACTATAAGGTGAGTAAGAGGAGGCAGCTTTGTTTAACAGGCAGCTGCTAATTTTTCGGGCACAAGATCATATAAACACAATAGAGTCTATCTGCGACAAGCTCAAAACAAGCTTGGAAGATTGTTCATAAAATCATTTGCTATTGCAATCTTTCTTAATGATCAATGCATCATTAAAAAAAAAAAATTCTACTTCTTAGTGCATTCAAATGGTTCTTTAAGGACAATATGATTATACAGAGGCTAACTTGAGTCTAGATAATTATTCATAGGCTGGCTTCTAGCCAGAATTCATGGCCAGGGGAAACCACTTTATCATACCATGTCCATTCAATCAATAGCATTGTGTTGGAGTAATCTTGTGCCTGACAATTTAGCACTTCCTTTCAACCCAAATTGAATGGGTGCACACCAGCAGAAGTGGAATCTTGTGTTTGAAAGTAAGTCTAATATGCAATATTATTTTTGAAATGATTGAATATGAATTGTATTAATGATCACTGCCTAATTACTCTGTGGGCCTTAACAGGACCTGGATGTTTTAGAGAGATGTACATTGTTGTCAGAATGGGGGAAACAGTTAGAGGAGTATCTGGAGATTAGTGCAACGCTGTTTAGGTTCTCTGTAGATGAGATGTCAAGATTTTGAATGTAATTCTAATTAAAGGGATATGTAAGTGAGCTGAATTATGAATGCATCTGGTAGAAGAGAATTAGTAGTTTATGAAAACATGTGTTATATAGAAAAGTTCAGGTTACTTACAAAGTTATTTGACAAAAGTCAAATCCAGCTGTGCACACCCACAGGATGCTTACATAAGCAGGGTACACACAGGAAATACATCATGGTACATATTTTGACCTTTCTGGTACAGAGCACAGGAAGTAACTGTTGCAGTTCTTGTACTGAGCACATGCCAGAAGCCACGGAGGTAAAGAATGATACAATGTATTAGCCTGATTCTGAATTTGAATGTCCCCAGTATCTGGGGCCAGGAAGTATTTTTTTAATTTTTTTCCTTTGAAACGATTGGCTAAGTTGTACTTGGGTTTTTTCTGTTTGCCTTCCTCTGGATTCAATTAATTAACAAGTAATCCACATATTGCAGAACAGAGGAGATCTTAAAATGTTGAATTTGATGGACTGAAAGTCTTTTTTCAACCTTAATTACTATGTAACTATGTAATTCAGGTAGGATTTTCTAGGGGCGTACACAAATGCAAATGCCAAAAAACATAGGAAATGTTGCTAACTTCAAGGTAAGCTAATTAATCTTTATTTTGGGATATTTTCATGCAAAAATGTTTTCATACACTACTAATTCTTCTCTATCAGATGCATTCATAATCCAGCCCACTTACATCTCCCATTAATATGAGATGTGCTCATGCAGCTTATGAATACACAGACTGCAAAGTGCTGTGTTTCAAATGTTGCAGAACGTTGCCATTAATTGGTCACTATGAGACAATACAACCCCTGTACTTAGAAGTGCACTGTCTTCGTGAGCTGCAGAAAGGAGAAACCAATTAGGAACTACTTGTAAGATTTTAGGCCGAGCTTGTAGGCACTTCTTAATAAAAATAAAGGGCAAAAACGTAAAGAGATACACAGGGATATTATATTATTAGTGCAATCCATGTCCTTGAATTTAAGTTATTTAATAGAAATGAAATAAAGATTATATAAATAAAGATTAAATCAAAAATACCTTAATTGATTTGATTAGAAAAATAACACCCAAGTTATCTATTCTAGCCAAGCAGGGACTGCAATATCCTTCTTACGATACAAATACTTTTCAGACAATAATAATAATCCAGACAGGTGACTTGATATAAGGTACAAGGCTTGGCATTCAGTATGTTGCTATGTTATATTGTGTCAATGAAGGATCTCTTCTGTTTAACATCACTGGCTTTTTATATGACTTGCTAATAGAATTTGCTACAAGAAATCCAAACAGACTCTTGTACCTTAACATATACATTCTGTGCAGTCTGGCAACCCTTGTGCCAGACGTCTTAAAGAACACAGGCTCTTTAGGCAGATCGTAATCTGTCAGCGAAGAGAAGTATTGAACAGAGCGGCATTCATTGGCCTCAACACAACCTGAAAAAATGTTATTCCAAGTGAGATTCTCTCTCTGTACCTAAATATATTCTTATTGCACCACAGCCTATGAAGCAGATTCAGTGGTGGGAGAAATAATTTTTTTTTTAATTGATTTTTATTAGACAGGTCAGACATATAACATAGTACACCAAAAACATTAGAAGTGATAAATAGGAATTAACAATAAACGTATTTCACATATTTGGTTTCCAGTGTGTCCTCTGCCTGTCCAAAACTCCTCTCCCTTTTCCGTTTTTCTGGTATTATAATAGCTGATATTAGCTTTTAAATAACTTAAGGCTAACGAGAAAACTATATTTAATGAAGTCCCATAACTATGGGAAAAATATGATGAACTTGGATTCCTGACCAACTGTTGTTTTGAGCTTGGTTGGTAGCATCTAATAGAAAGATTATTCTGTGTTTAGGTTACTGTGTGGGCTAATGATGTTGGGTAAATTAAGACCACTACTACTATGGATCCCCTAATAGCTCCTTTGTAGGGAGAAGTGTCACTCACCCTATTCATCTGCCGCGTCTTGTCTCCCAGGCGGCCCAGCAGGAGGCCCAGCGCTTGTAGTTATGGTCAACCTCTGCAGACAAAACGCTCATGGATCGAACGAACTCAATTTTGTTTAAGACTACTTCAAATGTTGGGGTGGGTGATTTCCAATGGGCGGCTACTACTATCCTAACTGCTAGGAAAATTTGGTTAGTTAGGAATTGTTCTGAGTTGGACATCCCTTCTACCGGTAATCCTAGGATGGCCTCTTCTGGTCTCATGGGATAGCATTGACCCCATAGTTTCTCCAGGGTTTTGTAGGTGTCCACCCATGTGTGTCTAATCATAGGGCATTCCCATAATTTATGGATTAGAGTCCCTTTTTGGTTGCAGCCCCTTTCGCATATGTCACTAATTGTCTGGTTCCCTATGTGCATTCTTACTGGGGTTAGGTACCACCTCATAATAACTTTATAGGAGTTTTCTTTCATAATTACGTTAAGTGATGTGTTTTTGGCTTGTTTCCGAATACTATTCCATTGGTCTCTGTCTAAATTTATGTTGAGGTCAGCTTCCCATGCTGATTCATAGTGTAATTTAGGGGGAGTGACTAAATCGCTTAAATGGTTATATATTGTGGAGATGTTTCCTTTCCCTCCCGGGAATTTAATGCAACATTTTTCGAATAAGGATATATTTTGCCCTCCTTTATTCTTAGTGATGTGATTTATTCTTTGGTTTATAGCGATTAGGTTAAGCCATTCCCCCGGAGGAAGGGGTTTGTCTTCTAGGAATGCGGTGGTGGACCATTTTTGATTAACAACCGGTAAATCTGCCGCAATTGAGCAATTATTATCAATCCACCATCTGTATTGAGCATTAGATTTTATTTTGGGGTTAGTTGAAAGTGGCCATAGAGGGCTGAGCCCTGACTCCTGGTCCAGCAGTCTGTTCCTCTTATTTATATCTTTCCATAGGGAAATTGAATGCCTCACACTTGATGGAATTGATTGGGGTAACTTGAAGCCCTGCTGGGTTGAGAGCCATAGTAACTGACGCATGATTAAATCATTGGACCCTAGTATGTGTTTTTCTAATTGAACCCATACCGGGGGGGAGTCCCTGACATACCACTTAACTAGTTGTGCTAATCTAGCAGCTTTAAAGTACCTGGAAATGTCTGGAAATCCGAGCCCACCATCCTTCTTAGTCGCAGTAGTTGTTTCTCTGTTTATTCTAGGTTTTTTATTGTTCCACAGAAAACTCATTAGTAATTTCTGTATTTTTTTCAAGTCTATCGCTAAAATCGAGATAGGTAAGGTCCGAAAAAGGTAGAGCAGTTTGGGGAGTACGTTCATTTTGACAGCATGTAGCTTTCCTAACCACAAAATCTTTAGGTCTGACCACCTGTGCAGGTCCCTAGTTAATTGTTTAAAGAGGGTTGGGTAGTTTGCTTCATATAGGGTCTTAGTTGATTTTGTAATTTGTACGCCTAGGTAGTTGATAGAATTCGGGGCCCATTTTATTGGGAAGTTATTGGCTAGTAGTTTTTCCGTGGTGGGAGGAAGTGATATATTAAGGGCTATGCTTTTACTTGTGTTAATTTTGAATCCTGACAGTGGGCCAAATTGAGACAAAAGTTTGAATAGATTAGGTAGATTAACCAGGGGGTTTGATATTGTTAGTAGGATATCATCGGTAAAAAGGCTAATTTTATGATCTGTCGGGCCGACCCGTATACCCGATATGTCAGTGTGCTGACGAATGGCAATTGCTAGGGGCTCTATACTGAGGGCGAACAGCAATGGTGATAGAGGGCACCCCTGTCTTGTCCGTGGGAGAAATAATTTGAGACAGAGACTCAAAAATATTAAAGGACCACTGTAGTTCAAGAAAACAGGCGCTTGTTTCTAATGTATCTATCATTATTTGATTATTATCATCCTTTATTTGTAAGGCATCAATGTACTCGGTATGGCTATATATAGTAAAATACAGAACTTGCACAACTAGAATCCAGTAAACAATATTAGTAGCTGTGTAAACCATGGGCATAGATTTTTTGGAGAAAATCTAAATTCATTTGATTACATCACATCCTGAGAGATGGATGATGGGTGTGTGTATTTTTAGCTATCGGTAGAGGGAGAGGTGATGAAGCAGGGAACAGGGAGAAGTCTAGAGCTTTGTTATGTAATTGGATAACACTGTATTTATTATTATTATTATTATTATTATTATTATTATCTTTTATTTGTAGCGCACCAACATATTCCACAGCGCTGTACAGGGGTTAGGAAAAGGGAAATAAATACAACATTATACAAATATTAACAACTGTAGAAAATGGAGGGCCCTGTTTTGAGCTTCGAGTCTTGTAAATGTGCTTTTTCCCCAAAGCACCCTACTAGAATGGAAACTCGCTGCTTACAATCTAAAGGAATTTACATCATATTGTTCCTCCTCATAGGCCAAGAAGCAGGAATTTTGCACATTCCTCTCCTTTACTGAGCCAGATGCAGGACATTGCATCAATAGATGCAATCACACCTCCCCAGAAATGTTAAGGCCCCTCTCCCTCACATAACTTCTACCGATGTGTCATGGGTCCATCCAGGGTCCAGCAGAGGCATCAAATGTGTATTATAGTGAACATTTAATGCCTATATCTTCTCAATACATTAAGAAAAATGTGATCTGTGGTTTGGAAATGTATTTTTGAGACAGTCCAGTACTCCATCCTACCTGAATTTGGAAAAAAATAGTGCACCTGTGTTTTATATAGAGGTATAACACAATACTTTTAAACGCATGCTTGAGGGCAGGGCTGGATCCACCTTTTTGGAGCCCCTAGGCAGTGAAGTGGAGGAGCCCCTGCGAGTGAATTCACAAGGTATGCACGAACCCATTTTTGCATTTTCTGTGCATTTAAGTTCCTTTTCCTGTAACTTCCTTTGTGTCCTCGTTTGTTACCCCCTAGTAGCCAGTCTATGAACTGCAGCATTTCATTTTTTTAAGCCAGGAAATATATATTTTTTTTTTAAAGTGGCGCCCCTCACAGGGAAGCTCCTTCAGGCGGCTACCTACTTTGCCTAATGGGTAATCCGGCCATGCTTGAGGGATGTCACACTCCTTTATTGATTAGTTCACGTGCACAAGTTCGGTCCTGGAGAGCCACACACAGACCAGTATTTGAGGATAACTCTTCTGCATACAGGTGAGATTATTGATTCTTCAGTCATCCTCATCTTTGCACAGAAAGGGAATCCTCAAATCGAGGCCTGCGTGTGGCTCAAATTAAATAGATACACAGGTATATTATATACCTAGGAAATTCCCCAAAAAAATCCATATCACTTTAATTCTTACAATCATATTTTCCATATCAAAACACAAAAAATGAACTCACATAAATCCACTAGAACTGGCACTTTGGATACAATTCTCTGGCATGCAGATATGTGCCTCCCACTTCAAAGACTAAGCTGCCCATGTATATGGCATTCACAGTAAGAAAACAAGCTATTTGTTCCTTGACTAATTTTCCAGCAGCTAAACACACGACCCGCTCCTGTCACAGGGCAAACCACTGATTATGACAGAGAGCCAATTCAGTGCCCTATAATTTAATGTCAGCCCTCGCTCCTTGTTCACTTTGCCTCTGCTATGTAATTACACTATAATTTTAGGCCACTAACCATGTCTTTAGCAAATCATAATTTTATCTAGTTTTACATAATACAGTAGCAACATACTGATTTCCCTGTGGTTTACACACATCACAAGGGATGAATAAAATGTGTGATACACGATGGAAAAATGCACTTTAAGGACTGAATTACCATAATTACACTATGCACTAAACTTGATAATGGGCCACATGGGCATAGGAGCCCCAACAAATCTGTGTTTGTGGGGGGGGGGGGGTTCAACTCTACTCCCAGGACAGGAAGCAAGGGCAATGAACCGGGACCCTGCTCTGGGGGTTCCCATTGCTACAGTGTTCCTCAAAAACTTTTTTTTTTCATTTGTTTGTTTAAATTCTCAATGCCCTGCCCTCCATAAAAATTGTAAAAAAATATACATATCTATAGTAATTTAGTAATTATTATTCTATAAATATATATCACAAATATAGTTGTGGATCTTGCGATGTTGGTGTCGTTTGCGATGTTGGTCACTCAGTTGCGTACCTCGCGAATCGAGGGCGAAACCGCGAGCCTTGCAAAGCGAGGTGAGCTAGCTCCGCCGTCACACTTGCGAGCCTCGCAAAGCGAGGCGAAGCAGCTGTGTAGCACTGACAAAGAAATGATCAGTCTATAATTTTAATAGTAGGTGTATTTTAACAGTGAGAGACAGAATACCAAAAAAAAAACAAGGAAAACGTCAAAAAAGTAATACATTGATTTGCAGGTCAATGAGTGAAATAAGTATTTGATCCCCTATCAATCGGCAAGATTTCTGGCCCCCTTAAAGGGAGTGCTCCCAATCTCAGCTCGTTACCTGTATAAAATACACTTGTCCACAAAAGCAAGCAATCAATCAGATTCCAAACTCTCCACCATGGCCAAGACCAAAGAGCTGCCCAAGGATGTCAGGGACAAGATTGTAGACCTACACAAGGCTGTAACAATTGGTCTCCCAGGGTTGCCTGGTTTGTGGATTTTAGGATGTAGGTAGAAAGTCCCAGTTGGAGGATTGGCGGGGATAAGTTGTTCTAATTCTTGATATATATTTTTAGGGAATGTTTTGATGAGCTTCTTAAGTTGAAAAATATATTTTTTTGTAGGGTTTCTTGTAGTAGGTGTTGTCTGACAGTTGACTGTTGGCTTTATTTATGTAGTCCTGAGTGTTCATGATAACAACTACACCTCCTTTGTCTGCCGGTTTGATGGTGATGTTGGGGTTATTTTTTAAAATCTTTATGGCAGTTCTTTCTAATGGAGTAAAATTGTGTAAGTCTCTTTTATATTGTGTTGTTATAACAGATGAAGTTCTCAGGTGAAAGCTTGCTATATAATTGTCCAGTTTGGTGTTTACAACCAGGTGGTGGGTTGAAATATGTTTTTTTTTCTTGTTACAGTCTATTGATGTTCTGGTATGTCCCTTGTTGTGGAAACATCCTGCCAGTCTCAATCTCCTGAAGAATTTTTCTATGTCCGAGTATAGTTGTATTCTATCTAGTTTTATCTCTTGACAGAAAGACATTCCTTTGGAGAGAACAGAGGTTTCTGCTTGTGATAGTTAGTAGCTTGAGAGATTTATAATTCATTGGTGTTTTTGTATATTTTTCAGAAAAACTATTTGTTTGAATTGGTAAGTTTTTAAATGTGTTGTTTATGTTGTTAGCAGAATTCAGGCCTGACTTTGGGTATTTTCTCTTCTTGTCGCTGTATCAAATTATACTGTACTGCAATACTTATTATGAATCCATATATATATATATATATATATATATATATTATATATATATATATATATTACTAATTACTAAATAACTAGATTACTGGACATTCACGGTTGTTTCACTCTTCAATATATATATATATATATGCCAAATTATTGTGTGTATATATATATATATATATATATATATAAATATATATATATATATATATATATAAATATATTGTAATATTATATATATATATATATATATATATATATATGTATATATATATATATATATATATATATATATATGTATATATATATATATATATATATATATATATATATATATATATATGATAAATTATGGGTCAAAGCTTTCATGGGAAAGACATATTGCTCCATAGCCCTGGTAATATATGATTAAGTTTGATTTTGCTATTTTTTGTGTCCCCTATTCATAAAATTTGTCATTGTCCCCTCCCCCCAGTTCCTACACCCCAGATGGGCCAAATATATTCAGAAAGTAAGCAACAAAGTCTTCAATGCGTAGTTATTTGTTTGTGAAATATGTAACAAACAAAAAATAGAAGCCAAGTGAATAAAACCTAATTTTATATACAATGTAACTTTTTGAAGACAAGCTAAATAAGATAAATCCTTATATCCTAAAGGGACTATAAATTACAAGCTCCCTCTTGCATACTATCTTCGTTACAATAGTACATTTTATATTTGTTCTCTTTGAGATTAGAATGTCTGAAGAAATGAAAAGAATAAGTTTACATTTTTGTTGCACCTGGTGAGTTTATTACCATTTTCAGGGCGCTTGTAAGTTTTTGGTCTTGTAGAATCTGTCAAGTGAAGGAAGTTCAAGACAGACGTTTGTTAGAACAGTATGAGGATTCACAGGGTGATATAAAAACTCTTATAAAAGTGAAACATGCATAAATATTAACAAATACAAAACATATCACTTGGTTCTCAGTGTTCTGTCTCTTGATGAATTCCAAGTAGATCTAATGGGACACTTTAGTGGTCCAGCATTCAAAAAAGTTAGGTTTATTTTTTTTTTACTATAATTATGCCATGTGTTTAAAGACTGACAATGAGTATAATTGGTTTTCTTTAATATTTAAGTCAAAATGTATTCAGTTTGGCTGATATTTAGGTGATTGCATTTACACGCCTTCTAGGCAGCGATATGTACCAAAATAATTCTGGGGAGGAACAACTTATTGTATAGACAGGGCACAGGGCAGCTCCTATGTACATATATGCAAACATTGAAACATTCTGGGGGTATGCCCCCACCTCATGAACCCCAGTTCCTACATCTATGGTTCTGGGAGTTAGATGAACATGATTGTATTTATTCTTTGGCTTATCTAGGTACAGGTTTCTTAAGTGTCAGAACAGCTTATCCCTATTTACTTTGATTCTCTCTGAAGATCCACATGTGGGCTCACACTACCATTTACAAAAACTGGAAAAGGAGAGGCTGCAAATTCCCCATTATATCTTTCAATTGGTAACAACAAACACAGAATTCAGGGTGTGATGCAGTAGATTGCAGAGTTGCATCATGACCAGACAGGCCCCCATGAGCAAATCTGCTTAGTATGCCTGTGGATAACTCTGACCTGTCAGGAATCTGGCTGATTGCCTTATCAGGAGCCTGTGTCTGATGTAACTGGTTCATTTACCTTACTGGAACTGGACCCCCAAACCATAAAGGGCTGGAGGCATGCAGCAGCCATTAGCTTTTGCTTCAGTAGCCTACTCCACCTTCAGAGATGGAGCTGATGTAAACCACAGATGCTGATAAGCTGTGTCAGGGCTCCAGCCAGTCTTCCTTTGCCTGTCCATGGATTCAACATTGTTTGGTTCTTGCTCCCTAAGCACGTTCTGTTTGATCTTGAGCCCCTGTCAGTCTGAACACTGATTGCTTGAGCCTCTGCCATTCTGTCAGCTCCTTACTTGTACTCTGTATTCACCAGTCTGACTACCATTGTTGTTTAGTAGATCAGTTGTGTCCAACTCTCTGTGACCATATGGACCACAGCATGCCAGGCACATCTTTATGTCTCTGGTTGTGCTTATTCATAAGGTTATCTTGGTAAAGATACTGGAGTTCGTTGCCTGTTCCTTCTCCAAATTTCTCTGTCCTCTGCTATGACCTGCCCATCTTGGGTGACCCTACATGTTATAGCTCACAGCTTATCAGAACTACACAAGTCCCTTCGCCACAACCAGGTAGCTATCCAATGATCCTGTCTGAATCGCAGTGGTGAAGCTAGAGAATGGAGGGCCCTGGTGCCCCAAAAAAGTTTTGGGCCCCTCCTTTGGGGGGGTTGTAAAAAATGTTTTGCGCTGGGCACTGCCGGAACCAAATCTATTAGTACCCCTCCCAAAGAACACTTCCAACAACTGCTCCCCTCCCAAATACCCCTTCCCATAACAGCAAACCTTCCCAAGACCTTTAGCCATTGCTGCTCCACCTCCAATAACCCTTCCAAATAAATAAATAAATAAATATATATATATATATATATATATATAGTGAGGGGAAAAAGTATTTGATCCACCACTGATTTTGAACGTTTATCCACTGGCAAATAAATGATCAGTCTATAATTTTAATGGTAGGTGTATTTCAACCTTGAAAGGCAGAATAACAAAATAAAACAAAAAAAACACATTGCAAAAAAGTAATAATTCGATTTGCAGGAACTTGAGGGAAATAAGTATTTGATCCCCTATCGATCAACAAGATGTCTGGCCCCCAGGTGTGTTTTATACAGGTAACAAGCTGAGATTAGGAGCACTCTCTTAAATCTTAGCTAATCTCAGCTCGTTACCTGTATAAAAGACACCTGTCCACAGAAGCAATCAATCAATCAGATTCCAAACTCTCCACCATGGCCAAGACCAAAGAGCTGTCCAAGGATGTCATGGACGAGATTGTAGACCTACACAAGGCTGGAATGGGTTACAAGACCATCGTCAAGCAGCTTGGTGAGAAGGTGACAACAGTTGGTGCGATTATTCGCAAATGGAAGAAACACAAAATAACTTCCAGCCTCCCTCAGTCTGATGCTCCATGCAAGAGCTCACCTTGTAGAGTTTCAATGATCATGAGAACGGTGAGGAATCAGCTCAGAACTACATGGGAGGATCTTGTTAATGATCTCAAAGCAGCCGGGACCATAGTCACCAAGAAAACAATTGTTAACACACTACACAGTGCAGGACTGAAATCCTGCAGCGCCCGCAAGGTCCCCCTGCTCAAGAAAGCACATGTACAGGCCCATCTGATGAGACCAAAATCAAGCTCTTTGGTATCAACTCCACTCGCCGTGTTTGGAGGAAGAGCAATGCTGCCTATGACCCCAAGAACACCGTCCCCACTGTCCAATATGGAGGTGAAAACATTATGATTTGGGGTGTTTTTCTGCTAAGCAGACAGGACAACTGCACCGCATCAAAGGGACGATGGACGGGGCCATGCACCGTCAAATCTTGGGTGAGAACCTCCTTCCCTCAGCCAGGACATTGAAAATGGGTCGTGGATGGGTATTCCAGCATGACAACAACCCAAAACACACAGCCAAGGCAACAAAGAAGCACATTAAGGTCCTGGAGTGGCCTAGCCAGTCTCCAGACCTTAATCCCATAGAAAATCTGTGGAGGGAACTGAAGGTTTGAGTTGCCAAACATCAGCCTCAAAACCTTAATGACTTGGAGAGGATCTGCAAAGAGGAGTGGGACAAAATTCCTCCTGAGATGTGTGCAAACCTGGTGGCCCACTACAAGACACATCTGAACAAGGGTTTTGCCACCAAGTACTAAGTTGAAGGGGTCAAATACTTATTTCACTCATTGACCTGCAAATTAATTTATAACTTTTTTGACATGCGTTTTTCTTGGGGGGGGGGGGTTTATTGTTATTCTGTCTCTCCCTGTTAAAATACACCTACCATTAAAATTATAGACTGATCATTTCTTTGTCAGTGGACAAATGTTCAAAATCAGCAGGGGATCAAATACTTTTTCCCCCCACTGTAGTTACATAATTACATAGTAATTGAGGTTGAAAAAAGATGTTTCGTCCATCAAGTTCAACCTTTTTAGATCTCCTATGATCAACGTTTAAAATCAGCAGGGGATCAAATACCCTGTTCCCTCTCTGTACATCTCTATATCTATCTCTCTCTCTCTCTCTCTCTCTCTCTCTATATATATATATATATATATATATATATGCACACAGCATCCATCCCTACCCCTTTTCAGCACCAACCTCACAGCACCTATCCCCCTCTGTACTTTGCTGCCACTTTGCAGCCCTTGCTCTATTACTTTCTTCTCTGATACATAACCCCAGCGTGCCGAAATGATCCACGCTGCCGCCTTTTGGAGGTTCTATAGAAATGCGCTTATTAAAACAGGCACACATCAATTTTAAACTGTGTGGGGGGGGAGTACACAGCCAAGGAGGTACAGGGGGGTCAATAGGGGCCCAGGGGGGGCTGTGGTCGGTGGACCGGGTTGAAGGGCCCCCTACACTATAAAAAAAAAAGAATAAAATGCAAAATTAAATAAAAAATAAAAACTACACAGCATTGCCCCCCCAGAGGAGGGCACCTGCACACTGGTAGATCCACCCCTGCACTATCGGTTTGAATATATCTGTGCCCGCTTGCATTGAATCCTTTTTTAACTGACCATGAGACAACCTCCAGTTCAGATCATACAATATGATATTCTGGCCACAATCCAGATCCTAACACAAAACAAGCATCACATAATAATTTTAATAATATAAATATGGTGCTAATGTACAAGGAGTATAGGTTGTCTGTGTCTAGGGGCATCGGCCTGGAATTTTCTATTGGTCCTACTCCAAGCTTAGTCACAACTGCTCAGGATGGAATTTGCCTAGTAACACAATAACATTTCACAATATACATATTTTTTTCTTGCAGAGGGTTTACCGGATAACACTATCTTCCCCAGAGAGAATAACAGACATTTCTCTGAATAATTATTTGCCAGTTCTCTATTTATCAGATAGACTTAGACCCTATTTCTCTCTGTTCACAAGAAATGATGGTATGTAAGTTCAAAGCCTTGGTCTTGGGAATGAAGATTTATGAAATACGATAGCAGGCCTTTGTCTGCCAAACAATGAGTCTTTCTTTTATCATGTTAGTGGCTATTTAACTGAATGTGAACTTTTTCTCATTTTTTTTTTTATTCCAGAAAAAAAAACATTTTGATTAACTGAGACTTTGTGGCAAGGAAAATATATAGTCACATGATGACTTCAGAAACCTAATTTTGACTATAAAGAGAAATACAGTCTTTAGTTCAATAGTTTTAGCTGCAGAAAAATAGATTTATTTTCTTTGTCTTCTGCTTTGTCGAGGGCAGTGCTGTCCAAATTCTTTAGTGTGGGGGGTTCAAATTTTTTTTTATTGGCCAGTGAACTGGTGGGTCAGATTTATATTGGCTAGTGAGCCGGTGGGCAGTATGTAAAATAATAATTTTAAATATATAAATTAAAATGCAACGTTAATCACTTTTATGAAGCCAATTTGTCAATGGTTTTATATCACCCTTTTACATAAATCTGGTTACAGACCCATGGCAATACTCCAGTACTTTCCTGGCAACAGATTTAAAGTTATATGAAGTTTCCCTGTTTTTCACTTTTTCTGCTTATATCAGAAACATACATTTAATTGATTTATTCTTTACACACGCAGAATTATTATATAAAAAAAAGAATCTGTTTTTCACACCCCCAGATGTAGCCAATAGAAAAGCTGCATCCAAGTAACGTTTGTAACCTTATACTAACCTTCCAGCGAATGGACAAGGGTGGGGGATCAATATTAACCCACTATTTACCTGCTGCTGATTGCTCAGCCAATCTCCTTGCAGCTTCCTTTCAGTATGTCAGCAGCAATACATAGCACATATCATTGATACACTACATATCCCAGGCTGCTTTTCAGCACAAAAAGGAACCCAGAGTTAATTAAAAAAATTTAGCAAACCTAGTTTGTCAAAACAAATCATTTTAAATTTGATGATAATTTAGCCTGGGTTTGGAGGGCGTTAACTCTAATGTTCAACTCAGAAATTACAAGAGATGTTGCTGAATTCAATGTAAATGTTTAAATGTTTATTTGAGGATATTGTTCATGCAAAAATGTTTGCATACACTACTGATTCTCCTCTATCAGACACATTCATAATTCATGAAACTTCCATATACCTTTAATACTTGCTGAACAGGGGTAGTTCCTGGCAATGTCCCAGACAGGGAGAGATATCAGCATCCTCCACTATTGAGCACAGTCCCCAAAAAGGGATAATTTTAGAAAGAACACATTATTATAATGCAATTTTGCATTTGTAAATTTAATTTAGAGCTATGTGTGGTTTTAAACCCCAAACTATAGGTGCCTGAAGGCCACTTGAAGCCCACTTGTGTAGAGCAGCTTTGTTCCAATCAACATATTGTCATCCCCTAATTCTGGGCTGTGATTGGCCAATGGTAGAGCATGACCCTGTCTGGACAACCAACCACTGACCTATTTGTCTTTTGAAACAAACAATAATATTACAGCCAGAAACTCAAATCCCTGCTGGTTAGCTTTCTTTATTCTGTGTTGAAGACATTATATTTTGGAGTAAAATAGGCAAGCACCATGAATCTTATAAACATTTTGAACTCATTTAAGTGCATGCTCTTTTATATAAGAGCACTTTTTTTGCTTTTATTTTATTAAGGTGTGAACGTTATTATTCAACAACATGAAAATCACATATATAGACATGGCGGCCGAAACAACTTAACTGGATGAAAACGAGGCAAAAAACAGTAAAAACGACCACGAAACCAGTAACACTTAGCCGAAGCCAGTAAAAACGAACCTGACTTAGCCGAACCACACAAGCAACGGCATTCATCGCGAGACACGCAAAAAATCAGCAGAGACACAGAGGAGAAAGACACAGGGGAAGGAGAGGGTGGAAAGAGACACAGGGCTGAGAGACGGAGGAAAAGAGACACAGGGAAATAAGGAAAAACAAAAGACACAGAGTAGGGAGAGGACGGGGGAGAGAGGGGGAAACAGACACAATGGTCAGAGAGTCAGCGCTCATTGCGAAGCACGAAAGTTGTGGGTTGCCAAGGCCTGCAATGAGCAACCAAGCTGCTCATTGCGGGGCTTGCAATGAGCGCCGACGGCACTCATCTCGAGGCCCGTACAGTAGACGGAGGGAGAGGCCCGCAGGTACAGCATTGCAAGCCTTAACATTTTATACCCGGGCATTTTTGAGAGTTAATTAATGACCTTAGGTAATATTCACAGCAGACAAGGATGATATTTTCAAATAATTAATCTTTAGAATAAGTATTTAGAAAGCTGTTATTTAACACTTCAAATTTTTTTTTTATATATAACAACCAGCCACAGTTATATATTTACTAGTCGTTTGCCCGTCAAAAATGACAGTCTAATATTTGATCTACTCTTTCTCCCTCTCTCTCTGTGCACCTTCTCTCTCTTTCTGTTCGCCCTCTCTCTCTGTGCGCTCTCTCCCTCTCCCTGTGCATTGTCTCTCTGTTTTTGTGCCCTCTCTCTCTGTGCCCTATCTCTCTCTCTCTTTCCCTCCTTCTCTCTCTCCCTCTTTCTCGCTCTCTCTCCATCTTTCTCTCTCCCTCCCTCTGTCTCTCTCTCCCTCCCTTCTTCTCCCTCCCTCCTTCTCTCTCCCCCTTCCCTCCTTCGCTCTTCCCCCTCCCCTACTTCTTCTCTCTTCCCCTCCCCTCCTTCTCTCTCTCCCCACATGTCTCTCTCCCCCTATGTTTCTCTTACCCAACGTCTCTCCCCTATCTTTCTCCCCATGTTTCTCTCCCACCCTCTCCCCTGTGTCTTTTGCACCCACTCCTCTTTCCCCCTTGTCTCTCTCCCACCCATGTTTCTCTCCCAACCCCTCCCCTGTCTCTCTACCCCCTGTGTCCTTCCAATCCCCTCCCTTGTCTCTCTCTTTCCCTCCCCTGTGTCTCTCCCCCTGTGTCTCTCTCCCCCCATGTCTATCCCCCCATGTCTCTCTCCCTCTCCAACCCTTTCCTTCCCCTGTCTCTCTCCCACTGCCCCCCCCCCCGCCAGATTTTTTTTTGTACTGTTCACGCAAAAACGTATACTTTTGCCAGAGTTTTTTCCAAGTACTGCATATGCTAGGATTTGGAGCGCACATGAAGCAGCTACGTATTCACGCACATGCACGTGCTAATACGTAGACGTTTTTTAGAGTACTGCGCATGCTCGGCTTTGCGCAGCATCTATGTATTTGCGCATGAATACATAGACTTGTGGCAGTTTTGCACAGTTTTATGCCCGATTGTGTGGCCTCATATAGTTTCCAAATGTGCGAATGTGCGGCCGACGTTACACACATACGAAAACTTTATTAGTGATATGGTCATTTCCACTATTATACTGACTGTATCCCTTTAATTATAAAACATTGCATATCCCTGCCTTAGAGCCTTATATCATTCTAATAATGTCACAAGTTGTTGGCTGATTAGTAATTATTGTTCCTGCATCCTATTATGCACTATATACTGTGAGAAATATGACACATTATTATGCTTTATGTATTTTTCTTAGGTTGCAAGGCCAAGACCTAGGGCAGTGCCTCTTAACTCCAGTCCTCAGGACCCACCAACAGGTCACATTTTAGGTATATCCCTGCTTGAGCACAGGTGAGCTAAGCAGAGGCTCAGTAATTCTGTTTAACCACCTGCAGAGCCTCTGCTTAGCTCACCTGCGCTCAAGCAGGGATATAACTAAAATGTGAACTGTTGGTGGCTCCTGAGGACTGGAGTTGAGAAACACTGGCGTAGGGCAACACATTTTCATGGGGCAGCAGGCTGCGTCACTGAGCTAGTGAAGTATGACAGAATACACAGAGTACATACATTGGCATTTTAGTAATGGTGTAAATTTAGTAAATAACTGTACCTGACATTTTCTATCATATATATCATTGTTGTAATTACGAGTTGTTGTCACGCAATGTTAAAAGTTACGGGCTTGCACATGCGCAATGATCGCCAAAGGAGCTCATCACAAGGCCCGAAAGTTATGGGTTTGACGGGGGGCTGCAATGAGCGCTCATTGCGAGGTCCGTAAGGTAGAAGGGGGAGAGGATCACAATTAGCACCAAAGGCACTCATTGCGCGGCCCGCAAGTTAGAAGGTGGGAGAGGTTCACAATTAGCACCAAAGGCTCGCAAGAGAGGCTCCCACCGCCTCTGAGTCACCACCTTTAGAAACAAAAGCTGCCATGTTTTTTCAAGCTCGTGATTTAGAAGCCTTTGGAAGACCGCCAAAAGATGCCAATTAATAAGAAAATTAACTTACAACCTCACACACAGCACAGGGGGAGAGGCAGGGAGCCTGCAACAGGTTGCAAGCTAATTTGTTATTTAATTGGCATTTTTGCGAGGTCTCAGAACAGCCTCATATAGAGGGGTCCAAAATGAGTGCCGAGGGCGCTCATTGCGAGGCCCGCCACTTGGAGGGGGCGAGAGCCTCGCATTGTGTGTCAAACAGCATTGACAGGCTTCACATTTTATTGCCATAATTTTTGACGGGCAAGTCGCTAATATATATATATATATATATATATATATATATATATATATATATACATATACACACACTGTAGTAATCCTAGCATAAGCAAGGAGAAAGGAAGAATAGTTAATGAGAGGTGCACACATATTTTAATTGGAAGCAAAGACAGTAAATACGACTGCCCCATTCAATCCATAATATTTCTATCATACTAAAGGACTACCGTATGATGAAAAATATATAAGCTCATTTTTAATTAGAAAAAAAAATTAATGTTGATGTCTCTGCTGGATACTGGAGATATTTTGGTGAGAGGGGATTTACATTAATGCAGGCGTTGTTATTGCATGTATTGCTGCAAGCTGCCCGTTTCTGAGCATGTATGAGGGAAGTTGTAGGTGTCAAATGCCAAAAGCTCCCTTGACATAATAAATCCACCTCCCCCTGCTCCCTTCCCCCACTCCTGCCTTCATTGTTCAATTGATAAGAACATACCCTCAGGAAATGCAGAAGACATGATGGAAACTTTATATACACAATCATAATTTAAAAAAATTCACACATACACAAACGTGTACGGTGGTTCTTTATGTGAAAAAGAACTTCAGTAAAAAGCTTTGGAATATCTGTTGGAGGATCTTTGCCAGTAGACCAGAATATTTTTAATGTATGATGTCATTTTTTGGACTCCAAGCTTCGAGAGCACAAAACAAGACACATTGCTGAATTACATCAGGGGTGAGTGACTAATACTTATATTGAAAGAAGAGGAAAACAAGCGAACTTGGCTTAAACAAATCCACACAGAAACCTACACGCTAAAAACAAATGACGTAAGTGTCATATATGTATGTATTTAAATATGTGTCATCACATGCAAACGTGTTAATTGCAGAATAAATCTTAGATTTCATTACATACCTCACACCACATCTTGATGCACCCACTATAGAGGTATAAATATAGCCAACATTCACACAAAAACTTGGGAGCCGTGTAAGTGTCCTGTTGTGCTGTAAAAATAAATATAAGAGGATAAGCACAATCAAGTTAAGTGGAAAATTATGTTTTATTGAAAGCTCCTCTGTAGTGTTCACAGCAAGAAAATCATTTGAAGGAAACACATTTAATGTAATTTTTAAAAACTATATATTGAGCTCCATCAGAAGAGCCTCCTGGGCAGATCCTGTACTACCCCAGGAACACCTGAGAGGCTTGGAGAAAAGCATATCTGCTGAGGTCTGCTACACTAAAGTTAAAATGTAAATTTTTTATATTGATCAAGTTTCCTGCAATGTACGAGGGCCTTGTTATCCACACACTCCCTTGGTCAGAATGTTTTCCCTGTCTGTTAAAAAAAAAGAGCATTTCTACAGAAAGCGTTAAGAGGTGACATTGTGGAGTAGTTCAGTATGCTGGGGATGTGTATCATGGAAGAGGTGAGAGAGAGAGCAAGGCCTGGATCACAGCAAAGTACAGGGGAGATTGGTTCGGTGACGGAGGAGCAAAGGAAATAGGGATGGGTGCAATGTGAGTTGGGTGCTGAGAGGGGCTCTGTGCTGTGTTGGGGTGGATGCTAACAGGAACTGGGTGCTATGGAGGTATGGATGCTAAGAGGTATGGGTGCTGTGTAGAGGTGGATGTTAAGAGGGACTTGGAGCTATGTTTAGATGCTGCTGATAGGCACTGGCAGCTGTGTAGAGAGTATATGTATGTGTGCGTGTGTATATATATATATTGCCCAGGTTAATAACTGGGTTTTGGACCTGAATCTACCAAGTTACATCCTTTGTCTGTGTCCAAGGCTAGGCTTTTAGGCTTTCGTAAGCCTCCTTTTGCAGATTTTTACATACCTTCAACCTCCTCCTGTTTTTTTAAGTCCTAAACCAGCCTTTCCAAGCTTACCTCGTTCAAGTTTTCCATACGAACTAAACCCGCCATTGCAGGCTTACGTTGTTCACGCTTTCCATAAAAACCAAACCAGCCCTCACAGGCTTACCTCGATAGTGCTTTCCATACAACCCATATCAGTCTTCGTAGGCATTACCTCGTTCTCGCTTTCATAAGTCCCAAAACCAGCCTTTGAAGGGTCACTTCAACCACTCGTTCATAAGTCCTAATGCTGCATCTCACCATCACTCGGCCCTTGGCCCTCTTAGCATGCCAGTTAGGGTGTAGCAATAGGCCATACTCAGCTACATGAGGAGAGGGGCCCAACCTCAAAGCTTGTGTCCAGGTTGTTTCTCTGGGATTGTGGGGGGGACCCTCTCCCAAAATGTCCACGAGGGCATTCCCGTCTCTGGAGAGCAATGATTCGACGTACTCGATCATTGGGAGAGGGACCCGACCACAAATATATATATGAAAATTTGTATGTATGTATGTGTATATATATCACATATAATAGTTGTCAAACTACAAAACGTCGTCACACTTTGCAAGCTCGTGAAGTGAGCTCTCAAGAACTGCGTCCCTCCAACGTTGGCTGCAATGAGCCGAAGGACCCTCACAAAAAACTCGCAAAATACGACCTTAACTGCCGAACCGCACGCAGCGGAAAACATAAAAAAAACAATAAATACACACAAAAATGACATAAAAACCTTTGCCAACAGCAAGGGAGGGGGCACCCAGGACCTCTGCAAGTGAAGTTACACCTCAATTTAAGTCCAAATTACTGAGTTTAGACACACGAGAATCCCCTAAGCGAGAGAAAAAACGGCCACCGAAAAAGACAAAAAACAAGGCTACACGACCCTAAAGCCGCCAAACACTACCAAGCACATATCGGTGCACCATGGCAACTTTGCTGAGGGAGAACAGGAAGAAAGGGGGAGGTTCCAGAAGGTAAGTGACATGCTATTAAAAACAGACAGGGATTGGAGGCTCCCAAGGATGTTATTGTTAGATTCTTAAGGCAGCAGGCCAGAGATCTTCTACTATCAGCCACCAGGAAGCTGCATACTATCAAGGGGCCGGACGATTCAACCCTGCAGTTCTATGCGGACCTATGCCCGGATACCCTGCATAAGCGGAGACTTATGAAACCGGCTACTGCTATTTTTCTTCAGCACAGGATACAGTACCGCTGGAACTTTCCGTTTGCTCTGAATTTCACTTTTCAAGGCAAGACTTATACCACCCGCTTCCTGGAAGACTGTTTAGATGTGTTACAGCGATTACATCTATGCCCGGAGTCCACGACAGAAGCAAACCAAGAGCATCTTGTTTTGCTAATCCCTAAGAGGCAGCAGACTCCAAAGCCAGCACAAGCTCATGGCAAACAAGTTCCTGCCCTGGAGGGGCCCAGCGGCTTCCGGGACTATGTAGGCGACCTGCAAGACAAACGCTTGGTATACACGGCAGATTCTGGTTTCTCTGCCACTTCAAAGTCGGGCCTGCGACCTGAGAGACCTCCTACCTAGCTGGACTTTGATAACATTTTGCTGATTGCCTGATGTCCACTTCTCGTTATTTAAAGTTCAGATAGAATGTTGCTAGAATAGTTTGAACTATTACCATTTAGAATTACTATAGTTTGCCAGACTAATTCCCCACATTATGTGGATTTGATTTTTCTTTATTTTCTAGAAAAAGAGATAGAAGGTTTATGTGTAGACGACTGTTTTATGCTTATTCTGCTATATTTTTGTAATTGCAGTTTGAGGATTAGACGTACTGTAAACTTGCTGTTTTACTGCTCTGTTTTTTTTTTATTGGTTTGTTTGTTTTGTCTCAGATTTACCTACCTCTCTGATATTAAACTGCCTTTCTCCCTTCTCATTGCTCTCAGCCCTCTTGATAAAAGGGAGATTCTTTTGCCGCCAACAGCATATTCGCTGGGACTTCTGTTTGCTCTCCGGGCTCCTCCACTCCTTGTCACTCACGAGCTCAGCTACCAGGTAAGGTTGCATACATCTAGCACTCCACTCCCAACTTCCAATGGCTACTTCTAAATACACCATAATAACCCATAATGTGAAGGGCTTTAATTCCCCCTTTAAAAGGAGGAAAGCCTTTGCATTCTACAAAAAACACACTCCCTCTGTCATTTTTATGCAGGAGACCCATTTCTCCCTCGGCAACAAACCTAAATTCTTACATAAGGATTACCCCACCTACTATCTGGCCTCTCTCCCTACTAAGAGAGCTGAATGTGCAATTTTATTGCATAAAACCTTCCCCTTCCAGGTAGAGACCACTCGGGTAGACGGGGACAGTAATTATGTTATGGCAACTGGGACTATAAGAGGGGAAAGAATAACGCTAGTATCCCTGTACTCCCCTACGAACTCTCCCTACACTGTTCTCATAGACCTGCTGAAAAAACTAGAGACTCAGGATTTGGGGAAATTGATAATTGGGGGGGACCTTAACCTGACCTTAGATCCGACCCTTGATAGATCTGGAAAACCGACCAACAGACTTCCCAACAAGACTAATCAGATTAAGTCTTTACTAAATGGCTTGGGGTTGGTCGATGCCTGGAGGGGTAAGCACCCAGACAGGAGAGAGTACACATTCTACTCCTCGACTCACCTGACATACTCTAGGATTGATGCTCTTCTTCTCACTTCCTCATTGTACGACTCTACCATAAACTCTGAGATAGTCCCCTGCCCCTGGTCAGACCATGCCCTGGTACTTGTTGAGCTGGATCTGGGTCCTAACCCTCGGCTTCCCTATACCTGGGCTCTGAACGAATTCCTACTGTCTAACCCGAGTAGTATGGATTCCATATCCAAAGACATACAGCTGTTTTTTTAGACTAATGTCTCCCCCGAAACTGGGGCTGGCTGGCTCTGGGCTGCCCATAAGGCTTTTGTTAGAGGAACTTGCATTAAGCTGTCCTCTATACATAAGAAACTTCTTAGGCAGAAGGAGACAGAGCTTACAACCTCATTAAAGAGGTTAGAGGAGAAAAACCAACAGTGCCCCTCTCTAGGCTAGAGCTGGACGCTATATTGTCCCATCGAACTGAACGAGCTATGAGAAAAATGAAGCACCTCTATTACTGGAAGGCAAATAAACCTGACTCTCTTTTGGCTAAAAGGCTAAACAATAAATTCTCCCAACCCAGAACCACCCAAATTAGGATACCTGGCGGCCAAATCTCCTACAGCCCCAATGATATTCAAAAAACGTTTCAAAATTATAACCAAGAAATATATTCCTCGCTATCCCACTGTAGTGGATCAGATATAGATTCCTTTCTAGATTTTTGCGATCTCCCCAAAATACCGGATTATCAACTGGATGATTTGAACTTAGAAATAACCCAGGAGGAGGTTAAACTTACCATCCAGAATCTTAAGTTGGGCAAATCTCCAGGACCGGATGGCTTCACTAATTTGTATTATAAAAAATTTGAACCCCTTCTTACCCCCCACTTGACATCTCTTTTTAATGCCATATTAAACGGAGAGCCTATGCCCCCGGAGATAAACCGGGCTGATCTAGTGGTTTTTCCAAAAGACGGCAGGGATCCTCTAGTGGTGAAAAATTACCGCCCTATATCCCTAATCAACGGGGATGTCAAAATCTTGGCGAAAATGGGGGGTGTGGCTAAGCTGCTGGAGAGGAAAGACATGTCCTGCAAGAGCTCCAGCTAAGGCCTGGGTTAATCTGGGACAATCAACCCCTATAGATGCCCTGAGTGACCAACAAACAATATCACTAAACTCAGAAGACCTAGGGGAACAAATTGATCCCAAAATTACCTTAAAAAAAAAACAATAAAATCGGAAGAGTCCCCTGCATGGAATCCCTACCCAGCTGAACTTTTCCCCTTGGAAGCCTGGAGAGAGAGAGTGTGGAGCTGCACTGCTGAGGACATATATAAGCAGGTACAGGGGAGAGGCTATAGAGCTGTGGGGGGAAAGGATAGCCCTGATCCAAGGAAGGGGTACCCAGGGGGGCATCAGAAGCAAATTAGCCCCAGGAAAATTAAGCAATCCAGGGCCCCTTACCCACATATCCCCATCTAAGCTCTCCCCATACCCTGGGTCCAAGCAACCCAGCCCAACCTGTCTACTTAGACTCAGAACATTAAAAGTACACTGCACAGGGCTCACTTACCAACCAAACAGGATTACAAAACCATTTGTTTTTCAAGGCTAGTTTCCAGGCTGAATCCCTGCTTGTGTAACAGACTGTACTAGTGGAACTCTACTACCACCTAGTGGACAAAGTTCAAAAGCACCAAGCAAGTAAAAAGAGACAACCAAAGTTCAATTTTCAACTATAAGCATTTAAGCTATGACCACTTCGGTTCAAGAACTTTTAATAAATCCAAAAAGATGCAACTAGCAAAAAGCCCAGCAATATAGGGACGCTAACAATTGCTCTGGGACAAACCAAGTGAAACCAGGTCTCTGGCAACAACTTGATCTACAATACTCTCACTGAGATGGCAGGTGTTGCCACGAGAAAGAACAATAAAGGGATCCAATCTTACTGCCTACCCAAATCTTCAGCAAGTTCTCCCACCAATAAAACACCCACAACCGCAGTCCACGCAGCAACAAGCTCTGAAATGTCAGCGCCTAGCACTAAAAGTGACATCCAGGACCTTAAAGACCTAATATCCAACTTCAGAGAGGAGGTTAAATCAGACATCCGGAAGGTGACAACAGAACTAACCACAGAAATTAAAAAGGTGGACGATAAAACAACAAAACTGGAAACTAAAATTTCGGAAATAATGCAACATAACAACAAGCTAACAGAGGAGATCTTGGCTTTGAAGGAGGAACAATCTAGACAACAGTTGCAACAGGAAGATCTAGAAAACAGATCTAGACGACAGAACATAAGGCTGAGGAATGTGCCGGAGTCTGTCAAGGACCTACACGCATACCTAAACGATCTATGTGAATTTCTCCTCCCAAACATACATCCAGAAAACTTGAGAATGGATCGGTTTCACAGAGCCCTAGGATTCCGTTCATCTCCACAGGAGCGCCCAAGAGACATCATTGCCAGATTCCACTACTACTCCACCAAAGAACTGTTCATGAAGGCCGCAAGAAAAGGCATCCCTCCCATCGAGGGGCACACACCGCTGCTTTTTTCTGATCTAGCCCCGACTACCCTTGCCAAAAGGAGACAACTGAAACCGGTTCTGGACTGTATCCTGGCTCAAGGATGGAGGTATACATGGGGTTTCCCTTTTCGCCTCAATATATCCAAAGAGGGAAAATTCTTCACCATCAGAACACTGGAGGAAGGCATTAACTTGCTGGCGGAATGGAACATCAAGGTCACTGTCGGAGAGCAGTTACAACCAACAGAAAACCCGAGAGGAAGGAGTCCTCCCATGAACGGAGAAAAAGACTTACTACAATGAGTTGTCACTTATTTTGTTTCTCTGTTTTTTTTGTCTTTTTTTGCTTCATCTTCCTCTCTCTTCTTCTCTCTCTCTCCTTGTTTTCATGCTACTCTGACAACCAAAGCTAGTTGAATCTGAAAACGAGTAGATCCAATAAGGTAGCACCCACACCAGTGAAAGTTCTAATACACACTATAGACAGTTAACCCAGGCCGTAAAGGCAAAAGCAACACACACCTAGAAGGCGTCCCTACGGGCGCTAACACGTAGACTTCCAAAAAACCCTACAGTAGGGAAAGGTTAGGCGGACCAATTCAGTGTCAGTTTAGAGACACTAACTGGCCCACCAGTAAAATACGAAGAGGACAGCAAACGCTCTCCTCATAGTAGTTTAAATTACCACACTTTATTTAAGTAAGGAACACAATTAAGTTCAAACATACTAAGAGCCTTCCTGACCAACAGTAAGACACACAAACAGACTCAAGTACTTAGACTTCTTACCCAGGATTACCTTAGGGTTCCCCACTAGAGGAAAAGTAGGAACTTGCTTAATTACTGAGCCAGGTTTTTATAATTCTGAAAGTTTAAGTATAAGCAATTTGGCTCATACTCTGTTGTCTTTTTTCCTTTGAGTACAGATACTCTCCCACACAGCCAGCTGCTGAGCAGTCTTCGGGCGGAAACCAGCAGGAGGCACAGGATAACGAAGTAACAGGCTTCCAGAAAGGTGAGATAGCCATTTAGACACACCAAAGGGTCATACACCTCAATAAGAAATATGGACATTGTCATTGCGTCACACAACGCTCATGGTCTGAACGAACCAATCAAGAGGGGGGTAGCCTTGAGAAATTACCAAAAACTAAATCTTGATATCGTAATGATTCAGGAAACTCACTTTAGAAAACAAGCACTACCAAAATACTGGGGGGGAGTCTTTACTCAGGCATTCCATTCGACCGCAGATACCAAACAAAAGGGAGTCACGATTTTGTTCCACAGAAGACTCAACTTTCAGTTAAGTAAAATTCAAACAGATAAAGATGGCAGGTTTTTAGCAGTACATGGGACCATACACGAACGTAAGGTTTCATTCTTGAACATTTACGCCCCGAACACAGATCAAACACCATTCTTTCAAAAAATACAGAAACTCACAGATAGCTGGGAAGACGGACTTAAGATAATAGGAGGAGACATGAACGCGGTCTTAGACCCGCTCAAAGACAAGTCAAACGATTTAGGTTCACAAAAAATCCCCACAGCGACCAAAGCTCTCAAAAAACTCCTAAAATCAAACTGCATGATTGATACCTGGAGAAACATGAACCCCACAGAAAGGGAATACACATTTTTTTCCGCCAGACATGGTTCGCTCTCCAGAATAGACTATATCCTGATCCCACAGAACGTTACAGGGAACCTAACTGAGGCCTCTATCTGCCCCATAGCATGGTCGGACCACGATCTAGTCAAAATCTCCATGAATAATCTCCTACCGAAAGGAAATAACCCAAGGTGGTCATTAAATCCCAGTATACTGAACGACCCTATCACACGAGATAAGGTCAGAACTGCAATCGTAGATTATCTTGACCTCAATACAGTAGGGGAGATAGACATAGATGGAATTTGGGCAGCTCACAAGGCAGTGATCAGGGGAGTCTGTATACAAATTAGTTCAATCAAAAAGAAAAAAGACCAAGCACAAATCTTACTTCTAAACCAGAAAATTGCTGAAGCACAGAAACTATTTGTTAAAGATAAATCACGACATACCCATGAGAAGATACTAAGTTACAAACAAGAACTAAACACTATTTTAAGAGGGAAAATGGTCAATATCCTACAGCGAACTGAAGCTAAATTCTTCAGATACGCAAACAAGCCCGATAGAATGCTGGCCACGAGACTAAAAGAAAAAAGAGCAAACTCATTCATAGCCAAAATAATCACCAAAAATAGGCAGACCGTTTTTAAACCAGATCAAATAGTAAACGAATTCAGACAATTTTATGCGGACCTTTACAGCAAAACACCCGAATCAGGCACCCCAACCCACAAACTAGAAATTGAAAATACACTAAATAAATTAAATATACCCCAATTAGACTCTATCAAAGCTAAATCACTCTTAGAGCCCATCTCGGTCGAAGAAATACAGGATGCGATCAAATCCACAAAGGCACACGGGGCCCCAGGGCCAGATGGCTATTCCAACCTCTACTACAAACATATGAGCGATCTACTTAGCCCCACCTTACATAAGCTATTTAACAGCTTCTTAGCTGGTGAAAAAATTAAACCGGAATTCTTAGAAGCTAAAATAATACTGATCCCTAAACCGGGGAAAGACCCATCCCAATGTGCTAGCTATAGACCAATATCTCTGATCAACACAGATTTAAAAATATACACCAAAATCTTAGCGTCAAGACTAGCGAATCTGTTACCTGAAGTGGTACATCCAGACCAAGTAGGGTTCATTAAGGGGAGAGAAGCGCCAGACAATACCAGAAAAATTGTTGACCTTATTGACATAACCAAAAGTAATGAAGGCCGCGCTATGTTGTTGGCGCTTGATGCCGAGAAGGCATTTGATAGGTTAGATTGGACATTTATGAACGCCACACTGAACAAATTCGGAATTCCGGAAGGTTTTCTGCGAAGCATCGCGACATTATACTCGGAACCAACCGCACAAGTTACATACCAAGGACACAATTCACTAAAATTCAACATCACGAGGGGGACAAGACAGGGGTGCCCTCTATCACCATTGCTGTTCGCCCTCAGTATAGAGCCCCTAGCAATTGCCATTCGTCAGCACACTGACATATCGGGTATACGGGTCGGCCCGACAGATCATAAAATTAGCCTTTTTGCCGATGATATCCTACTAACAATATCAAACCCCCTGGTTAGTCTACCTAATCTATTCAAACTTTTGTCTCAATTTGGCCCACTGTCAGGATTCAAAATTAACACAAGTAAAAGCATAGCCCTTAATATATCACTTCCTCCCACCACGGAAAAACTACTAGCCAATAACTTCCCAATAAAATGGGCCCCGAATTCTATCAACTACCTAGGCGTACAAATTACAAAATCAACTAAGACCCTATATGAAGCAAACTACCCAACCCTCTTTAAACAATTAACTAGGGACCTGCACAGGTGGTCAGAACTAAAGATTTCGTGGTTAGGAAAGCTACATGCTGTCAAAATGAACGTACTCCCCAAACTGCTCTACCTTTTTCGGACCTTACCTATCTCGATTTTAGCGATAGACTTGAAAAAAATACAGAAATTACTAATGAGTTTTCTGTGGAACAATAAAAAACCTAGAATAAACAGAGAAACAACTACTGCGACTAAGAAGGATGGTGGGCTCGGATTTCCAGACATTTCCAGGTACTTTAAAGCTGCTAGATTAGCACAACTAGTTAAGTGGTATGTCAGGGACTCCCCCCCGGTATGGGTTCAATTAGAAAAACACATACTAGGGTCCAATGATTTAATCATGCGTCAGTTACTATGGCTCTCAACCCAGCAGGGCTTCAAGTTACCCCAATCAATTCCATCAAGTGTGAGGCATTCAATTTCCCTATGGAAAGATATAAATAAGAGGAACAGACTGCTGGGCCAGGAGTCAGGGCTCAGCCCTCTATGGCCACTTTCAACTAACCCCAAAATAAACTCTAATGCTCAATACAGATGGTGGATTGATAATAATTGCTCAATTGCGGCAGATTTACCGGTTGTTAATCAAAAATGGTCCACCACCGCATTCCTAGAAGACAAACCCCTTCCTCCGGGGGAATGGCTTAACCTAATCGCTATAAACCAAAGATTAAATCACATCACTAAGAATAAAGGAGGGCAAAATATATCCTTATTCGAAAAATGTTGCATTAAATTCCCGGGAGGGAAAGGAAACATCTCCACAATATATAACCATTTAAGCGATTTAGTCACTCCCCCTAAATTACACTATGAATCAGCATGGGAAGCTGACCTCAACATAAATTTAGACAGAGACCAATGGAATAGTATTCGGAAACAAGCCAAACACACATCACTTAACGTAATTATGAAAGAAAACTCCTATAAAGTTATTATGAGGTGGTACCTAACCCCAGTAAGAATGCACATAGGGAACCAGACAATTAGTGACATATGCGAAAGGGGCTGCAACCAAAAAGGGACTCTAATCCATAAATTATGGGAATGCCCTATGATTAGACACACATGGGTGGACACCTACAAAACCCTGGAGAAACTATGGGGTCAATGCTATCCCATGAGACCAGAAGAGGCCATCCTAGGATTACCGGTAGAAGGGATGTCCAACTCAGAACAATTCCTAACTAACCAAATTTTCCTAGCAGTTAGGATAGTAGTAGCCGCCCATTGGAAATCACCCACCCCAACATTTGAAGTAGTCTTAAACAAAATTGAGTTCGTTCGATCCATGAGCGTTTTGTCCGCAGAGGTTGACCATAACTACAAGCGCTGGGCCTCCTGCTGGGCCGCCTGGGAGACAAGACGCGGCAGATGAATAGGGTGAGTGACACTTCTCCCTACAAAGGAGCTATTAGGGGATCCATAGTAGTAGTGGTCTTAATTTACCCAACATCATTAGCCCACACAGTAACCTAAACACAGAATAATCTTTCTATTAGATGCTACCAACCAAGCTCAAAACAACAGTTGGTCAGGAATCCAAGTTCATCATATTTTTCCCATAGTTATGGGACTTCATTAAATATAGTTTTCTCGTTAGCCTTAAGTTATTTAAAAGCTAATATCAGCTATTATAATACCAGAAAAACGGAAAAGGGAGAGGAGTTTTGGACAGGCAGAGGACACACTGGAAACCAAATATGTGAAATATGTTTATTGTTAATTCCTATTTATCACTTCTAATGTTTTTGGTGTACTATGTTATATGTCTGACCTGTCTAATAAAAATCAATAAAAAAAAATAAAAAAATAAAAAAAAAAATCTTGGCGAAAATTATGGCCACACGCATTTCGAAATTTCTACCAGATTTGATCCATAAGGACCAAACTGGGTTTGTCCCCTTTAGAGAGGCCGGGGATAATGTTAGGAGGGTTCTTAACGCTCAGTTCATGGCTCAGAAGTCTAATATACCAGCCTGCCTTTTAGCTTTAGATATAGAGAAAGCTTTTGACACGGTAGAATGGCCATATTTATACAAGATTCTAGACAAATTTGGATTCAAGGGACACTTTATCAATCTACTTAGGAGATATTATGACTCAACAGCAGCCAATCTAAAACTCCCAGGGGATCACAAAGCCGACATCCAAATTCGAAGAGGGACCAGGCAAGGGTGCCCGCTCTCCCCACTGTTATTTGCTCTTGCTATAGAACCCCTTGCGCAAGCGATTAGAGTTAATCCCTTTCATCCAGGGGGTACAGGTAGGCCTCCAGCATTTCAAATGCTCTCTCTTTGCGGATGACATGCTTTGCACCCTGACCAATCCCCTCTCATCCATACCAGCACTCATGTCCACTATTCAGGATTTTGGCAGAATCTCGGGTCTCAAGCTGAACGTTGAGAAGACTGAGGCGCTGGGGATGAGATTGCCGCAGAGTGAGATTGACACTCTTAAAGCTAATCATCAGTTTATTTGGCCCGCACAGTCTATAAAATACTTAGGCGTCAGACTTACCTCCAAGTTCAGGGATATGTACGGGGCAAATTTTCCCCCCTTGTATAGATCTCTGACATTGGATATGCAGAAATGGAGGAGCTTTAAATCTCATGGACAGGCCGCATTGCAGCTGTGAAAATGAATATCTTACCTAAATTACTGTACTTATTTAGATCCCTTCCTATCCCACTCTCCCTTAAAGACCTAGATAAATTCCAGAATAGTATTTCCCGGTTCATATGGGACGATAAACGCCCTCGTATCCCCAGGCAGGTGATGTTTCGCTCCAAGAATAGAGGTGGTCTCGCGACCGGGAATTTAAGACTTTATCTTAAGGCCGCTCAATTGGCCCCTTTACCTAGAGCTCACTCTACGAAACACCATCCATCTTGGGTCTTAATGGAAAATTACCAAATGTCTCCACAAAGTTGGGATAAGTTGGTTTGGATCCCTGAAGACTCTGCCCCCATCATAACTCATCAAAACCCCATGATCTCCTTAACGCTTCAGTACTGGAGATGGGCGAACTCTAGGCATCGACTTCGCTTGGAATTATCCCCTCTTCTGTCGGTTATGTCCTTTCCACAAATTTTAGCAGACTCAAGCTCCATGTCTAAATTCTAGTGGACTTCCAGACACCTGGATCGCATAGGAAACTGGTTCGCCAATGACAAACTACTGACTTATGACCAATTTTGCACGACTCATGACTTGCAAACTACAGAACTCTACAATTACTTAAAAATTAGAAGTTGGGTTACCAAGATGGTTAAGGATTCTGGGCCCCCCAGAGCCTCCTGGCTATCAGTTATCTGTAAAAATCTCGCTTGCCAAAGGTACTCTGAGCTCTCTGTATAACACCTTTCTTAGCTCTACTAGTAGCCAGAAACCCAAGTTTCTGCTGCATTGGGAAAAGGACCTGTGGGTAGAATGGGACTGGGACAAATGGACTGAATCTTGCTCCAATCTTTCAAAAGGATCACTTAATTCGGCCTTATTAGAAACATCAATCAAAGTTTTCCACAGGGCCTATTGCACTCCCGATAAAATGCAGAAGTTTAGGCCGCAGGAGAGTAATAAATGTTTTAGGGGATGCCAGGATGTGGGGGATCATATTCATGTGTGGTGGTCCTGTCCACGTGCCCAGAATCTCTGGGAACAATTGATCCGATTAGCCTCCACAATTTTTCATAAAGAAGTCTTTCCTTCAATAGAATCCTGTTTACTGGGGTTTCATATTAAAAATGTGTCGCATGCCCAGAACAAGTTGTTTCAATTAATGGTGTTAGCTTCAAAGATTCACATAGCCAGTAGATGGAAGGACATGACTCTAAATTTTCAGGAGGTGACTAGGAAGATCAACTACTTACTTATCAACGAGAGACTAACTCATATCGTTTTAGATAGGATGCCCCAATTCCAGATAGTTTGGGACCCTTGGATAACATCCTCCTTTAGCGTGCCCCTAGTATAATGTCTGTAATTGTCTGAAGCGATTATGAGGAAAAGACTGGAGTGGGGGAGCTCTGGAGACCTTTCAGTGGTACTAGATGGCAAGGAAGATCCGAGGTAAGATGGAGAAACCAGCCGGGATTGCTCCGCGGCTGCCTAGAGGTGCCAATGATTACTTATTATGATATGGTACACGACATTTTGGTAAAGATAGATAGGTAATAACTTTTATATTGTATGCTCTTATCAACTGTGTACTCTTGATTTTAATTGGCTTATTATGCCTTGTGTTTTCCTTATGGTTGGAATAATCAGTTTAGACAGTAGAAAATGTTCTCACTAAAAATTAAAAAACAAGAAGGTTTAGTCAGTTAACTGTTGCAAAATGATAATATTGTGATTATATGACTTGATAAAACTGACATTTATGACTGTTAAGAATGTTTTATTTAAGTATGGAATTTGTAGACCTTCTATTAAAAGAATATTAATTCAAAAACAGACAGGGACATTTTATCATCAATGTAAAACTCTTCTGTTATTATTAATAATATTATTATGATTGTCTATTTGTAACATATGTAGTACCACTGTGTCACCTGTAAGCTTGATATAAGACAGAACAATCCCGTTCTCATCTTGCTCAAGTTGCCAACTGCCTCTCTAGCATATCCTCCTGGATGTCCGTCCATCAACTCAAACTCAACATGTCAAAGACTAAGCTCTTAATCTTCCCAACCTCTACCAGTGCGTCCACTCCTCAAATATCTCTCACTGTTGACAATGCCATCATTACTCCCACTCATTGTCTCAGGGTTCTACTGGACCCTGCCTTCTCTTTCTTCTCTTTCCTCACATACAATCAATCACAGAATCTTGTCATTTCCACCTAAAAAACATTGTCAAAATACATCACTATCTTCCACAAGACACAGACAAAAATTCTAATCCACTCTCTCATCATGTCTCGCCTTGACTACTGCAACTCTCTCCTTGCTGGTCTCCCCATCATGCGTCTCTCTCCAGTCCATTCCATCATCTACCGTACTCAACGCTCCTCTCTGTCGGGTCCCTCCACTGGCTTCCCATAGCCTCCAGAATCAAATTTAAAATTATGACCCTAACATATAAAGCCCTCAACAATAATGCACCCCTTATATCTCTGCTCTCATATCAAAGTACTCTTCCAACCTCCCTCTTCACTCTGCTAATAACCTTCTTCTCTCCTCCTCTCTTATCACCTCCTCACATTCTTGCCTTCAGGTTACTTTTGGGTCTTCTTAGATACAATTGAAGAATAGATTTTATATGACAATGAAAATGAGGATAATATTAAAAATTAATTAAGTTAAAACAGTGTTATTAAAAAAATCGCCTAAAAAGTAGCTTTAAAGGGACATGGTATTATTCTGGATTTTATTAGGTATATAATATACCTGTGTATCTATTTACTTTTATGTACTTTATTTTATTAAGACATGCTTAAAAGGTTACATTTTACTGCCTAAAAGCATACAATTTGTAATCATTTGGGTCTGCCCTCAATATGCAGCTCATGAATACTCAGATTGTTGTTTCAAATTAGCCTGTCAGTGACCTGTCTCAAGCAGCATGTTGCCACTGATTGATTATTATGAGGCAATGCAACCCCTTTACCTAAAATTACACTGTTTTCATAAGCTGAAGATGGGAGAAACAACTTAAGAACTATTTGTAAAACATAGAAAAAACAGAGTTTTTAAGCACTTCCTAACAAAATAAAGTACATAAAAGTAAATATGTACAGAGGTATATTATATTTCTAGTGAAATCCAGAAATCTTTCACGTCCCTTTAAGTCAGATTGATGTAAAAACATGTTATTGTACTATCAGTAATTGATGTCAAAAAAATGTGTGTAATCAGCACTTTATCAGCACTACAGCAGAGCCAGGAGACTAAGAAATGCAGTAAGACAGTCAGCCTATTAGGGAAAATAAGGTCGTGATCTCTAGTTCCTTATAGTTCTATTCAAGACGAGTTATAAGAGGATTTTAGCCATGAAATGATTTTTTTTTATGTGTCTGCTCGCCAAACAGAGTAAACATCTCCTGCCAAGATTGCGATCAGAAACTTTAACCCCATGGGCACCAGAAGAAGTGTATTACGTAGCGGAATGAGTCTGTAGAAACTTCTCCTGCGCGCGAAGGGTTAATACTGTTAAAGAACAGTTAAAGGTCTTGTTTCATAGCTAAATGCATTCACAGCAAAGTGGCCCCAACGGCATAAAGGAGCTGGTTTTAGTTCCAAAGTGCCCGTACACATCTTTACAACTCAGCAGACAGGCAGATGTTTTAACCCTTTGTAGGAGAGGTGCACTTCTGGCAAATTATCTGACTTCATTTTTAAAAGGGAACCGCTTACCCAAAAATGTAAGTTTTTTTTAAATTCCCATAAAATAAGCTATATATTGAACTAACCGTTTGATTTTCCATTGTATTCTTATGTAGTTAAGTTAAATTAGCCGCTTTGATGTTCTAATTAGGATTACAGACTGCTTATCTATCTGATAGCAAAACAATGCCCCCTGATATCCTAATGCAGTTAGATTCCCTCCACCACCCTTATCTAGAACTCTGAGCAACAAATTAGCATGTTGGGTCACACATTAGCATAAAGAAGCCACACTTTCTTTCCATTAAGTTTGATGTTGTTTTAAAGATAAATAAAATAAAATAAAGATAAATAAAATAAAATATTGTTTACATGTCCTATATAACAAATAAATATGAATTCATTAGAATAGCAACTACACCTGCAATGCTGATGATCTCATGAATTGTATACTGTTTAGAAAAGTTGCTAGTACAATGTACAGTGCCTTTCAAAAGTATTCAACCCCCCCCCCTTGGCATTTTTTGTGTTTTGTTGCCTCACAACCTGGAATTAACATGGATTGTGTGAAGATTTGCGTCATTTAATTTACAGAACATGCCCACAACTTTGAAGATGTTTTTATTTTTATTGTGAAGCAAAGAACAAATAGGACAAAATAACAGAAAAAGTAAATGTGCATAACTATTCACCCCCCTAAAGTCAATACTTAGTAGAGCCACCTTTTGCGGCAATCGCAGCTCCAAGTCGCTTTGGATAAGTCTCTATGAGCTTGCCACATCTTACCACTGGGATTCTTCCTTGCAAAACTGCTCCAGCTCCTTCAAGTTGGATGGTTTGCGCTTGTGAGCAGCAATCTTTAAGTCTGACCACAGATTTTCTATTGGATTGAGGTCTGGGCTTTGACTAGGCCATTCCAACACATTTACATGTTTCCCCTTAAACCACCCAAGTGTTGCTTTAGCAGTGAGTTTGGGGTCATTGTCCCGCTGGAAGGTGAAGCTCCATCCTAGCCTCAAATCATGGACAGAGTGGTACAGGTTTTGCTGGAGAATATTCCTGTATTTAGCACCATCCATCTTTCTCTCAACTCTGACCATGTTTCCCAGTCCCGGCTGCTGAAAACCACTGTGGGGATGGTGTTCTTTGGGTGATGCGATGTGTTGGGTTTGTGCCAGACATAGGGCCTCATTCAATTGCGATTTGGCCAATTAAATAGGGCTCTAAATAAGCACATAGCATATTTATTTTAAAGAAGTTTTTAGTTAGTGAAAACCTTGCTTTTGGATAGATGTTTACTAAATAAAAACTTCTTTAAAAAAAAAAATGTTATGCGCTTATTTAGAGCCCTATTCAATTGACCAAATTGCAATTGGTTGAGGGCCATAGTGTTTTCTTTGATGTCTGAAAAGTTCAATTTTAGTCTCATCAGACCAGAGCACCTTCCTCCATACATTTTGGGAGTCTCCCAAATGCCTTTTTACAAACTCAAAACGTGCCATTTTGTTTTTTGCCGAAAGTAATGGCTTTCTTCTGGCCACTCTGCCATAAAGCTCAATTCTATGTTATGATAGATTTGATGGTGCTCCTGGGGTTCATCAAAGATTTGGATATTTTTTTATAACCTAACCCTGACTTGTACTTCTCATCAACATTGTCCCTTACTTGTTTGGAGAGTTCCTTGGTCTTCATGGCAGTGTTTGGTTAGTGGTGCCTCTTGCTTAGGTGTTGCAGCCTCTGGGGCCTTTCAAAAAAGGTGTGTATATGTAATGACAAATCATGTGACACTTAGATTGCAAACAGGTGGACATTATTTCACTAATTATGTGACTTCTGAAGGTAATTGGTTGCACCAGAGCTTTTTATGGGCTTCATGACAAAGGGGGTGAATACATACGCACATGCCAATTTTCGGTTTTCTATTTCTAAAAAATAGTTTTATGTATATATTCTTTTCATTTCACTTCACCAACTTAGACTATTGTGTTCTGATCCATCACATAAAGTTCAGATTAACAAAACATTGAACTTAAGGCTGTAATGTAACAAAATAGGTAAAAAGAGGGGTGAATACTTTTACAAGGCACTGTATATACAGTATAGTTTTTAATCCAATTTAGATAATCATGTCTAAGATCATGCTGTGTTTGTAGTGGGCCTTTGGCTTTCTCAAAAGGTTGTGTCTTTGTAAAATAACAAGCTGTCTATTTGACCTAATGAAAGCACTGGCGGGTTTAGATGCCACATTATGGGCTGATAGAAACATCACACACATTTAAAGTCTGGATTTCCCTAGGAATATAATATCCCTCTGTATTTGTGTACTTTTATGTACTTTATTTTATTAAGAAGTTCTTATTAGCTCATTTTTTTTCTGTTAAAAATCAAACAAATAGTCCCTGTATGGGTCTGTTCGCTGTAGCTCCAACAGCTCATGAAAACAGAGTGGTAAGTGCAGTGTTTCAAATGAGCCTGTCAGTGACATGTCTCAGGCAGCATGTTGCAGAATGTTGCCACTGGTTATGTATCATGAGAAACTGCACATCAGGAATTTAGAAGTACACTGTATTCATGAGCTGCTAATTGGAGAAACAGTTTAGGAACTATTTGTAAGATTTTAGGCAAAAAACAGAGTTTTCAGATATTCTTAATAAAATAAAGTACATAAAATGAAGTATTGAGAGGTTCAGTGACATTTTCTTTCTTGTTACCCTGGGATTGTGAAAAGCATTTGCTCTCAGTATGCTCGCTCTCTCCCTATTTCCCTCCCTCTCTTTCTCCCTCTCACTCTCTCTCTCTCTCCCTCTATCTATCTCTCTCCCTTCCTCTCTCCCTATTTCTCTTACTCCCTCTTTCTCTATATCTCTTTATCTCTCTCTATCTCTCCTCTCTCTCTCTCCCCTCTTTCCGCTCTCCACTCTCCCTCTCTCTCCTCTGTATATCTCACTCTGTTCTGTCTCTCTCTGTGTCCTCTCTCTTTTTTCTCTCCCCCTCTCTCACCTCTTCCCTCTCTCCACTCACTCTCTCTCTTTATCCTCTCTCTATTTCTCTGTCTCTCTGTTCTGTCTCTCTTTCTCTGTCCTTTCTCTCTCCTCTCTCTCCCCTCTCACCACTGTCTCTGTTACTCTTTCTCCCTCTCTCTCTCTACACCTCTGTCTCTTTCTCCTATCTATCTCTCTCTACCCCTCTCAACTCTCTCTCTGTCTCTCCCTCTCTCTGTTTCTCTGTCCTGTCTCTAACTCCTTGTCCTGTCTCTGTTTCTCCTCTCTATCTCTCTCCTCTCTATCTCTCTCTCCCCTCTCACCTCTCTCTCTCCCTCTATCGCTACACTTCTCTCTCTTTCTTCCGTCTATTTCTCTCCCCTCCGTCTATTTCTCTCCCCTCGCCCCTCTCTCTATTTGTGTTCTTTCTCTCTTTCTCCTCTCTCCCCCTCTCATCTGTCACTTTCTCTCTCTCTCCCTCTCTCTCTACACCTCTCTCTCTCCTTCCTCTCAACTCTCTCTCTCTCTTCTCCCTCCTCTCTATCACCTCTCTCTCCCTCCTCTCACCTCTCTTCTCCCTCCTCCCTCCTCTCTCTCTATTTCTCTCCCCTCACCACTCTCTCTCCTCTCTCTCCCTCCTCTCACCTCTCTCTCTCTCTCTCTCTCTTCTCCCTGCTCTCACCTCTCTCTCGCTCTCTATTTCTCTCCCCTCACCACTCTTTCACCTCTCTCTCCCTCCTCTTACCTCTCTCTCTCCTCTCTCTCCTCTCCCTCCTCTCACCTCTCTCTTTCCTCTTACCTCTCTCTCTCTCTCTCTCTCTCACCTCTCTCCCTCTATCTCTCTCCCCCCCCCCCCCCCACTCTCCTCTCTCTCCTCTCCCTCCTCTCACCTCTCTCATTCTTTCTCTCTCATCTGTTTTCCCTATCCCGGGTATTCATGGACAAATTCCAGCGTTAACATCTGATGATAAGATCAGACAGTAGCAGAGACAGCGCTAAATCATATGTACAAAACCTCTCCTGCAGCCACTCAGACAGCACAAATCTCCCTGGGTCATTTGAGTGGACAGCACCCTCCGAGCATAGTTACTTAGCATTCCTCCGTCCGCCTCTATTGTGCAATATGGGGTCTGAAAAAGTGACACGGGAGACCCTAATTTACAGGAACTAAAGCACAGTAGGTAAAATATTGAAAAATAAACATAATCTTTCAGTACCTAACTATAACATATAGCATCATAGATTTGACAGCAGACGAGAACCAAAAAAGGCCCATCTGGTCTGCCCATACTATCTAAAAGTTTCTTGTAGTTAAGCCTTGTGCATTGAGATACACAAGCCCCTTCAGCACGACAAGGTAGCGACCCAGAAGGGGACATATGTGCTTAGGGAGGCCCTTTAAATAACCACTAAAGTATGTTTTTAGAAGAACTTTACTTGATGGTGGCCAAAATACTTTTACACCTTTTAAATAAATAGTTACAGCCTTCAATTTCTAAATATTGTTTTAAATCTTGATTCAGTCATATCAGACACATTAATGTCAGATACAAGAGAGGAATGAGAGTACGTATGTGCAGATAATTCATTGTTCAGTTGTGTCCGACTCTCCGTGACCCTACAGACCGCATCACACCAGGCATGTAGGGTCACCCAAGATGGGCAGGTTTTCATGGCAAGCATACCGGAGTGGTTTGCCAGCTCCCACTGGACCGTGGTTTGTCTGACGTCTCTGCTATGACCTGCCCATCTTGGGTATAGCTCACAGCTTCACTGAGGTACACAAGCCCCTCCACCACAACAAGGTTGCTATCCCAAAGTGGAGATGAGGATAAAACATCATGTTCAAATAGCCCTTTGTCAATAGAATAGGATGGCAGCGTAAATGATAACCCGCCCCCTCAGGCTACAGACTAATAATCATTACAATATTATATTTTCTCTACAATGATTATATTTTCCAGCTAAAGATTTGATTTTGTTAAGCATGTGAAGTGTACTGTTTCATATACATGCAATGTATGTTTCATGGACTTTCCCTTTAAGAAGAATATGCGGTTGCTGCAGTTTTGACTTTTAGGAACTAAAAGGTTTTCACAGGAATGGCCGGCGGTCTCAAGAGTTTTGCTTACGGCACAAGATTAATGAGAGGAACACATTGCAATGGAGTCCCTGCAGGAGGTGTAATATTTGCATTATTCTTCCTTGGAGCAGCAAAGCCACATGTTTATTTTGTACTTTACAAATGAATGAAGTATAACACGAGAAACGTTTTTTTGTTGTGGGTTTTTATTATGTGCGTGATCAGGACTACAGACTATGACGGGCAACCTGGATATGTGGCCCCTGAATCCTTAAAAGGGCCTCACGGTGGTTTAAATCTTATTTCACCCAAAACAAAATGGTAAAATCATGGCAGGAAAGTAATTAATTTGTAATAGAGGAGAAGTATCTACAAGGTGTATAATTTGGTATTATTTTTACAAATAAAGGGTAGTAATAATATTTTTTTGCTAGAGAGATATAATAGGCTGCATTGTTGAAGAGGAGCTTGGTTTCTCGTTCCATGGAAAAGGCTTGGGGGCATATGGGAAGTGCATGAGGGTCACATGTGTCACTTGTTGCCCATCACTTGACTATACAGTAGATCAGGACATACTAGCAGAGGACATATAGAGAACCTATGGATGGAGAAAAAAGGATTTGCTGCATTGAGGGCAGGAAGTAACTGCTCAGGGGAGAGATAGGGGAGGGGGGAGGGAAGTGGATTTAGGGATGGGGGAATGAGTGCAATGCAGGAAAAGGGGGATGTGTGCAATACAGGAAGAGAGAAAGGGGAAATGAGTGCAATGCAGGAAGAGAGGGGGGTGTTTGCAAGGCAGGAAGAGAGAAAGGGGGAATGTGGGCAATGCAGGAAGAGAGGCGGGATGAGTGCAATGCAGGAAGAGAGGGGGATGTGTGCAATGCAGGAAGAGAGGGGATGTGTTCAATGCAGGAAGAGAGAAAGGGGAAATGAGTGCAGTGCAGGAAAAGGGGGATGTGTGCAATGCAGGAAGAGAGGGGATGTGTTCAATGCAGGAAGAGAGAAAGGGGAAATGAGTGCAGTGCAGGAAAAGGGGGATGTGTGCAATGCAGGAAGACAGAAAGGGGAAATGAGTGCAATGCAGGAAGAGAGGCGGGATGAGTGCAATGCAGGAAGAGAGGCGGGATGAGTCCAATGCAGGAAGAGAGGGGGATGTGTGCAATGCAGGAAGAGAGGGGATGTGTTCAATGCAGGAAGAGAGAAAGGGGAAATGAGTGCAGTGCAGGAAAAGGGGGATGTGTGCAATGCAGGAAGACAGAAAGGGGAAATGAGTGCAATGCAGGAAGAGAGGGGGTCGTGTGCAAGGCAGGAAGAGAGAAAGGGGGGATGTGGGCAATGCAGGAAGAGAGAAAGGGGGAATGTGTGCAATGCAGGAAGAGAGGGGGGATGAGTGCAATGCAGGAAGAGAGGGGAATGTGTGCAATGCAGGAAGAGAAAGGGTAAATGTGTGCAATGCAGGAAGAGAGAGAAAGGGGGAATGAGTGCAATGCAGGAAGAGAGCGGGGTGCAATGCAGGAAGAGAGAAAGGGGGAATGAGTTCAATGCAGGAAGAGAGGGGGGATGAGTGCAATGCAGTAAGAGAGGGGAATGTGTGCAATGCAGGAAGAGAGAAAGGGTAAATGTGTGCAATGCAGGAAGAGAGAGAAAGGGGGAATGAGTGCAATGCAGAAAGAGAGGGGGGGGGTGCAATGCAGGAAGAGAGAAATGTGGATGAGTGCAATGCAGGAAGAGAGGCAAAGGGTAAATGTGTGCAATGCAGGAAGAGAGAGAAAGGGGAATGTGTGCAATGTAGGAAGAGAGGGGGAAGGGAAATGAAGGCAGTACAGGAAGAGAGGGGAAAGGGGGAATGAGTACAGTGCAGGGGGAAAGGGGGAATGAGTGCAATTCATGTAAGAGGAGGAAAGAGAGAATGGGAAAATGCAAGAAGGGAGGGGTAATGAGTGCAATGCAGGAAGAGAGGAGGATATGGAAATTAGTGCAATGCGGGAGGATAGGGGGAATGAGTGCAATTCAGGAATAGAGGGAATATAGGAAAATTAGTGTAAATCAGAGAGAAAGGGGGATAAGTAGCAGGAAGAGATGGGACGGGGGGATGAATACCATGCATGGAAGAGAGGGAGAATGGGGGAATGAGTACAGTGCATGAAGAGAGGGGAAGGGTGAATGAGTACAATTCATGGAAGAGGAGGAAAGAGAGAATATGTGAATGCAAGAAGAGAGGGGGATAGGGAAATTAGTGCAATGCAGGGGGATAAGGGGAATGAGTGTGATTCAGGAATAGATGGAATATAGAAAAATTAGTGTAATGGAGAGGGAAATGGGGGATGAGTGCAATGCAGGAAGAGAGGGGACAGGGGGGCGAATACCATGCACGGACAAGAGGGGGAATGAATACAATGCATTAAATCTCTGGGGAAAGGGGGAATGAGTGCAACGCAGGAAGAAAATGGGAAATATAGGAATGAGTGCAATGCAATATTTTTTTTTCTTTTAGCAATAGCTGTCTACCTCTCTTATCAGTTTCTCACATACACATTCTTAATCATTCACCACTAACATCCCCACTAACACTCACACACTCATCATCACTCAGCACCATCAGATGGTATTTCATAAGCACACTTATCAAGGGGAGCAGGGTCCCATGAGTTGTTAGACTACACTTTACTCCATATTTCAGAGATCAAAATAATCATGATCACCCTGAGGAAGCTAGTGCATAATGAAACACATTGGTGCCTACCTCTAATGCCCTACTGTTGTATGTACTAAAGTATACAAGATGCTTTATATTGTGAGCTTTTTTATATTTTGCTTAATAAATGTGCACTCTCTTCTATATTCTTTATTTCATATAGGTATTCACTGCTGTAACTTACATATCTTCACTCATACACAAACTCACTCACACACTCACGCACTGTAGTTCCTACTCACAATTTTTATTAAAGGACTACTGTCACCATATTTTTTAAATTCTGAAGAACTGCACTTACGAATATGCAAGAATTTTTGTAAAAATGTAAAAAAACATACACCCTCTGTATTGTCTTTTATATGCATTTTGAAGCTACTGATGTAGAAGGAGATTTTGAATACACAGAAAGTGTTTATGTGCACAATGGGAATGTGGCAACAACATCTTCCAGTGCCCTCAATGGGACTAAATAGAAGTGCATTAGTATATCAGACTGCAAATGAGGATAAAAGCAAAACAGAGCCAAGCAGTAAATAATAATTGCATATAAACTTCAAAATATAAATGCTGTGTATATTTTGTATTTTATTTTATTTATTTTTGCTTTCTTTTTTATTTTAAACTTGGCCCATTATCAAGTTTAGTTTTATTTATTCTTGTTAAATAAATCTTACAATCTTTAAAGCAATTTGTCATTACATCATATGGTAGATATAATTTGTGGTTGAACTTCAGATCACTCAAGATTCAGTTTCCAGGTATCAAGACATCTTGCAACATTCCCGAGCAGGGCCCTAAAATATTCAAGTTGCAAATATACAAGAGCTGGTAATTTTATGTAGCTTTCCACATGTTCCCTGAGGGTGAAATAACCTATAACTGACCCAGCTCCTTAGTGTCTTAATGCATTAAAATCAGGGATAAACCTAGTACTTAACAAAAATGTTATGAAGTATTTTAATAATTTCCAGAGATTTTCTGGGCTCATTTCTCTCAACAAAAGCCCTCTGCCTTCTTACAAAAAAAAAGTAATAATGTTTTCCAATGTTGACTGCAAGAGAAAAATAAAAGTATTCCGTTCCTGTGCATTATGTCGGTCTCATGATACTGTTTACCCTACACAGAAAGCCGTGTATTTTTGTAGGAATTGTATATTTCCAGAGGCCAAGAATCTGCACAGTACGAGGAAAGACTTTATTTGTTTAAGTAAATGCTTCTTGATTCTTAAGTTGTTTTGCTTACATAGGAACAGAACTTTTTAATAAATATATGCAAAGCTGCCCAGATCTTTATATATATTAGGATGGCCCTTTAGTGCACTCTTTGATCCAAAAAATTGTAATGCTATGTCTAAATATTTAAGAATTTTCAACATTCTTAATAATAAATATACATATATATATATATATATATATATATATATATATATATATATATATATATATACACACACACATACATAGGATATATCCTGTTTTATATGCGCATTTGTTGCAGCGCGCCGCCGATGACTGTAGGAATGCGGCCGGGCTCCCGTCCCGTCTTGCTGTAAAAACTAGGTAGTACACCCCAACCCCCTAACCCCCTATACCTCCCCTCCTAACCCTACCCCTAACCCTAACACCCTAACCCTAACACCCGAAAACTCACTACCTAACCCTAACCCCCTAACTCTTACCCTAACCCTCTAACTCTATTACCCTAAACCTCCGCTCCTTGACGCGGCGCCGGCGCGCGCGTCATTAGCATATACCGGGTGCATATGCGCGCCGGCGCCGGGTCATGGAGCGGAGGCCGGAGCACAAGCAGGTAAGTGAGGGGAGAGGGGGGAGGTATTTAGGCTGGTTTAGGTGGAGGAGGGGGGTTGAGGGGGGTTTAGGTTGAGGAGGGGGGTTGAGGAGGGAGGTTGGGGTTGAGGGGTATTGACGGGGGAGGTTGAGGGGGGTTGAGGTTGAGGAGGTGGGTTGGGGTTGAGGGGGGTTGAGGTTGAGTAGGGGGGTTGAGGGGGGTTGAGGTTGAGGATAGGGGGTTGAAGATGAGGATGGGGGGTTGAGGAGGGGGTTGAGAAGGAAGGTTGAGGAGGGGGTTGAGGATGGGGGGGTTGAGGAGGGAGGTTGAGGAGGGGGTTGAGGAGGGGGGTTGAGGAGGGAGGTTGAGGATGAGGAGGGAGGATGAGGAGGGAGGTTGAGGATGAGGAGGGAGGTTGAGGATGAGGAGGGAGGTTGAGGATGAGGAGGAGGGGTTGAGGATGGGGGGTTGAGGAGAGAGGATGAGGATGGGGGGTTGAGGAGGGAGGTTGAGGAGGGGGGGTTGGGGTTGAGGGGGGTTGAGGTTGAGGAGGGTTGAGGTTGAGGAGGGGGTTGAGGATGAGGATGGGGTGGTTGAGAAGGGAGGATGAGGATGGGGGGCTTGAGGAGGGAGGATGAGGATGGGGGGGTTGAGAAGGAAGGTTGAGGAGGGGGTTGAGGATGGGGGGGTTGAGGAGGGAGGTTGAGGAGGGGGTTGAGGAGGGGGGTTGAGGAGGGAGGTTGAGGATGAGGAGGGAGGATGAGGAGGGAGGTTGAGGATGAGGAGGGAGGTTGAGGATGAGGAGGAGGGGTTGAGGATGGGGGGGTTGAGAAGGAAGGTTGAGGAGGGGGTTGAGGATGGGGGGGTTGAGGAGGGAGGTTGAGGAGGGGGTTGAGGAGGGGGGTTGAGGAGGGAGGTTGAGGATGAGGAGGGAGGATGAGGAGGGAGGTTGAGGATGAGGAGGGAGGTTGAGGATGAGGAGGAGGGGTTGAGGATGGGGGGTTGAGGAGAGAGGATGAGGATGGGGGGTTGAGGAGGGAGGTTGAGGGGGGGGGGTTGGGGTTGAGGGGGGTTGAGGTTGAGGAGGGTTGAGGTTGAGGAGGGGGTTGAGGATGAGGATGGGGTGGTTGAGAAGGGAGGATGAGGATGGGGGGCTTGAGGAGGGAGGATGAGGATGGGGGGCTTGAGGAGGGGGTTGAGGATGGGGGGGTTGAGGAGGGAGGTTGAGGAGGGGGGTTGAGGATGGGGGGTTAAGGAGGGAGGTTGAGGAGGGGGTTGAGGATGAGGAGGGAGGATGAGGAGGGAGGTTGAGGATGAGGAGGGAGGTTAAGGATGAGGAGGGAGGTTAAGGATGAGGAGGGAGGTTGAGGAGGGTGATAAGGGAGGGGGGAAGAGACACAGGGAAGGGAGAGGGGAGAAGAGACACGGAGAGAGAGGGGGACACAGAGGGCACAAGAGGGACACAGGGGGCAGCACATTTCCCACCCTCGGCTTATACTCGAGACACTCATTTTACCCAGTATTTTGTGGTAAAATGGGTGCCTCGGCTTATATTCGGGTCAGCTTATACTCGAGTATATACGGTATATATATATATAGATATAGATATTGGAAATAATCTAAATAGTGAACGGGAATAATGCATGCTAAAATAGCCAATATCACTTAAATGGTGAATAGAACTAGATGCTAGCAAAAAGCTCTATATAATATACGCTCCCTGGAAAGGGGGCTGTAATGCAACACTCTATACCCCAGTAATGAGAGTCAACATCACTTACAAACAATCATTGAAAAAAAGAAAACAATGAAACTGAGAATACAAAAAGATAGAAAAAGTATGAAATAGTATAATACACACAACAACACTTTGTAATGAACAGTGTGAGACTCAGCTGCCTTTGGCAAAGTCACGTAAGATAGTGACGAAACCGGTCAGGCGTAGAGATTTGGCATGTCGGACATGAAGGGAATGGGACAAACGCATGGTATCGTTTATGCATAAATATTTTTTTTCCTCTATGTGATGTTGGATGCGAGGTCTCCCATGGATGGATCACCTCCTCGCTGACCACTTATATGATACTTTATATGGCTATAGAGAGGGATGTTGGTATAACTCCCAGCAAGCATACACACAGATCCTGTTCATGTATATCCGACTTAGTATTTTTAAACTGTTTTTATATTTTGTTTTGTATGCCTCTCTTCTTATTGGCATTTCAATGCTTGGGGCAACCTACGTATGAGATTTGCCATAACAGACAACAACAGTTGTTTCACATATTTAGTTATTATCACACTTTATTTATTATCACTTTATGTGCTGACACATTACATACCTTAAGGTATTATTCAATACACTGTGCAGGTGATTTGTCTTATTCACATATTTATCCATCATATCTTTTCATATTATAAGTGTATTTTTTAGATATTAGCATTTTCTAGTTTAGTTTATTATTAGGCTTTTTTAGCTTACACTGTTTATAGCAAAGTGCTGTTGTGTGTATTATACACACTCTTATAGGAGGTGTAGTTAGTTATTTAGTATATATATATATATATAGATATATAGATATAGATATACAGATATATATGATTAGTTTAATTGATGTGCTAATTAGAATCACAGTTTGTTTGTTCGTAGAAGTGGTGGCCAAAGCAATGACCCCCCAATGTTGGCATTCAGTTAGAACATTCCCCCACCCTTGTCAAGTGCTCTCAGGTGCAAATTAGCATAACTTGTTCTCAAAAATTATGCTTTATTTCTAAGGAATTATATACTGTAAAGAAAAACGGCTAGTGCAGTGTATAGCCAGTTCTTTATGTTCTTCAAGATTAAATCAACCTCCTGGTGGCTTACAGTGTAATACTAAAGTAGTAAAGCTCAGTATAAACAACTTACATAGTTACATAGTAATTAAGGTTGAAAAAAAGACTTTCAGTCCATCAAGGTCAACCTTTTAACTTTTTTTTTTTTGTGGTTACAAAAGTTTATGTTTTGTGAAAATAGTTGTTTTTTCCACCACCTCGAAACAAGATAAGAACCAAATAAGTGCATCCACTGGATCTGGTCAGTACTTGGATAAGAGACCACCTATACATACCAGGAGCTGTATGCTGTGCCCCACTGAAGAAGGAACTGGCAACCCACTCCAGTATCTCTGCCATGAATATCAAGTGTATCAGAATGACCATGGACATAAAGATGTGCCTGGTGTGTTATAGCCCAACAATGCAAAAAAAAACTGTTAAAGGGACATAGAAGGTTCCTACATTTTACTAGATATATAACATGCATAGTCTACGTCTGCCCAATGCAGCATATGCAGACAGAGACTCTGTAGGGCTGGATGTGCAGCCAATCAGGGACCATGTCTTAGCATCATGATGCAGAATGTTGCTGAGAGATGGATAGTATGAGACACAGCAGAGCAAGTACTACAGAGATTTTGTCTGCATATGCTGCAGTGGGCATACCCATACAGGGACTTATAAGCACTTCTTAATAAAATAATATATGTAAAAGTACACAGATACAGAAGTATATTATTTAAATAGTAAAATACAGAACCTTTTTATATCCCTTTAAGTACAGTTTTAATTTATAGCATATTTGGAACTTCTGCTCCCTTTAAAGTTGTTTACATTGGATTAAAAAAGTCTTGCAGCATCTGACAAAAAATAACCTTGTTCTAAGCCCCTGACCTTATTGATAGATAGCACATCGGTCCAGCATCTGTGGCGAACCATGACTTGATAAATGATCTCTGGCTGCTTTCTATTATAATATTTTATTAACATGCCAAATACCTCAGTTTCCGTGTTATTTGCTGACAGAAAGATTGATTTAGAATTTAACGGTTTTAGGATTTAATCAGAACTCAGTGCTGAGCTTCTATCGTCCAAGCATCAGACAAATGACATGTGAAGTTTTTCCTAAATCGCAATGGTTCTTTATATTGAATCTTCCCTTGCTATCCAAGAGCTGTTGGTTATTGATTAAATTCCAGTTTAAAAAACAGATGAAACCAAACTTGTAAGATATAATGTAACAAAAGCTGGGAATTTTAATGGTTAAAATCAGGGGAGGCTGGTGCATAGGGGCAAATAGGCAACTGCCCTCCCAAAATGAATGCACTGCCTTAATCCCCCCAACACTTACTTAATTGTATAATTTATATATTAAAAAAATAAGGAAATGCTTTATCATATCCATTATTTTATTTTTTAATAGCTGCTGCTGTCACTTTACATTTCAAAACCCTCTGTGCTGCAGTTAAACACACTGACTTATTATATCTATCCCCTGCTGGTGTCTAATACTACTCTACCACTTCCTCTCTCTCTCTACCCCTCCCTCTCTCTCTACCCCTCTCTCTCTATCTACCCCTTCCCATCTCTCTCTATCCCTTCCTCTCTCTCTCTACCCCACCCTCTCTCTCTATCTATCCCTTCCCCTCTCTCTCTCTATCCCTTCCTCTCTCTCTCTCTACCCCTCTCTCTCTCTCTCTATCTATCCCTTCCCCTCTCTCTCTCTATCTATCCCATCCCCTCTCTCTATAGACCTCTCTTTAACTCTATATCCACCTCTCTCACTATCCCTCTCTCTATCTATCCCTCTCTCTCTACCCCTTCCTCCCTCTCGCTATCCCTCTCTCTCTCTATCCCTTCCTCTCTCTATATCCACCTCTCTCTCTATCCCTCTCACTCAATCCCTTCCTCTCTCTCTCTATCCACCTCTCTCACTACCCCCCTCCCCTCTCTATCTCTAACCCTGTCTTTCTCTATGGGATCACTTTTGTGGGTGGAGCCTGTGTCACTAGGCAGGGTCTATACATGTTGTGGTAATATGTTGTAAAGGGGAGGGGTTTATACTGTTGGGTGGAGTCAATGTAAGAGGAGGGGCCAGATCTCAGTTTTCCGCCCCACCAAGTTGTTAAGTCACCAGCCGCCACTGGTTAAAATGTCTAATTTTCAAGAACTCCAGCAGACTTCCTGGAAACTTTATCCTTTGGTGCATCTTAAACTCTCTGTTGTTATTATTATTAATATTGTTATTATTATTATTATTATTATTATTATTAATACTACTTTGTGTTGTTGTTATTATTATTATTATTAATAATAATAATAATAATAAAATTATATTATAATTAAATATTTGATCTTTCTTTATACCTTACAAGTTTACTTAAAGGTATATCTAAGTTTCCACGTTCTTACCTTTCTCTAATCTAACACTTGCTGCTTATATCAGACACACACATTGCATTGAGTCATTCTATACATATACAGCTTCATTTTATTTAAAAATAAAACTTGTTTTCCACACCCCTGGAGCTGCTCACATAGGCACAGTGTACCTACCAATAGAAACACTGCATTTGGGTATGGATATAACCAGGGGTGTAGGAGAAAAAGAAAATTTGGGCGGGTTGGTGGGAAATACCGCATATATACCACACAACTGCTTCTCTACACATAAACAGACACATTGAAAAATCTGGGGGTATGGTCCCCCTTGTCCCCCCCAGTTCCTACACCCATTAATTTAACCCTTTACTAACATTCAAGCCAACAGCAGCACAGTGCAAAAGATCCTCACAGCAGTTACTGGCTCCTTCCTGCTTCCTTGTGCAAGACACTACACATCCCATGATTCCTTGCTAAACAAACTGCCATCATAGGCATATTATATTAGCTGCAGGTGATCAGCCAAAACGAATTATGAATTTTATGCTAATTTTAGCAGGGATCTCCAGGGGGATAACTCTGAAAATCAACTGCTTACAAACTAAAGCGATTTAGCAAACTTTGGGGTAAATATATTAATGTTTATTTTGGTATTTTTTCATGCAAAATCATGTTTGCATACACTTCTGATTCCTCTCTATCAGATGCATTCATTATCCATGAATTTTAAATATGCTTTTACGTTTAAGTAAACAAAATTAACTAAAATTTGTGGGAAATGTATTCCTGTTTCATTGCTAATTTTGGCACAAATTAGACAAAAATTAGGTTTACATTCGTACAAATATCTCAAGATCTTTTGAGATGGCAGAAAGAAAATAAGCAGCTGTCAGTTTAAAGGGGCATGGCAATGTCCCCAGTTATTGAAGAAAGAAAATTATCCATATAAATAAATCTAACTGCAGTTGGTTGTTATTAACAATTTTGAGTGGAAACGTTAGATAACTGAGCTTTAGTTTAAATGTTTAAAGGATTGATTCCACGATAAGATTTTTCATCTTTCCAGGTGATTAATTAACTTCCACAGTGGTGGATAAGCAGATATATTATTAAATATGCATAACTACTGAGGTTTCTAAGTGTTTATATTTTGGTAATTATTCTAATTTATACCAAGGGGACGTGTTCTTCCTACTTACTCTTTTTTAGGGTCTTTAATTAACTCCCACTGAGATGAGTTATTTATTAATAATGATCTCACTATTTGACTCTATACCAGCTGGGCATGCTCTTCTTTATCAACTCCCCCACACACTTTGGGAGAATTAATTAACGCCCTAGATAAAGACAGATAAAGGGACATGGACATATTTGGGTTTCACGCTGTCCTAGGCCCATTCAGACTAATGTGCCCCCACTCTCCATTTGTAATCCCACTTATAATTCCTACTATCCGCTTGCTATATCCTAAATCCTAGTTGTATGAGTATTTATTTATTTATTATTATTATTATTATCTTTATTCCGTAGCGCTGTACAGGGGTTGAGTACATAGCAGAAAACAAATTAAACACCTTGTAAAGAATGGAGGGCCCTGTTTTTGAGCATAAAATCAAATGTACACAGAGCTTGTTTCCAAGGCACTGACACAAGATTGAAAACTCGCAAACTTAAATATTTATGTATCATAAAGTGTTCAGTACATTTACAGACAGAGATGTCACTACAAATGATATATATATATATATATATATATATATATATATATATATATATATATATATATATATATACATTATTCTATAGAACAGTCTGAAAATGTGCTGCCCTATTATTATTATCTTTATTTATATTGCGCCAACATATTCCGTAGCGCTGTACAGGGGTTGAGTACATAGCAGAAAACAAATTAAACACCTTGTAAAGAATGGAGGGCCCTGTTTTTGAGCATAAAATCAAATGTACATAGAGCTTGTTTCCAAGGCACTGACACAAGATTGAAAACTCGCAAACTTACAATCTAAGGGTGCCCTAGGCCTAAGCCTAAATACTCCAATGTAAAGGGAGGTCCTCGATAGATAATTTATGGTCTTTGTTAACTAGTTCCTTTGCTATGTCTCTTTACAGGGCCAGAAATCTCACACAACTAGTTTTTAATTCTAAAAAAATGTGTATGTCTCTGCAGGATCCTGGAGAGGAACCCATGATACTTCAAGGGAAGTTGTGCATGTTAGAGGGGCATTTACATTTCTGAGCTGAGGTTGCATCTTCCTGTTTCTATGCCCGCTAAGGGGAAGGGGTGTGGTGTTAATTTCAATCTCATCCAGTTATCAGAGTGTTTAGACTTCTGCTTGTTCTCTCCTCCCCCCCCCCCCCCACTGATAAATACCACCCATCTCCACCCGCATCATCTAGCTAACAAACAAAAATGTATCCCTTTACTCACAAGCAGAGTCTTCAAAAATTCAGATTTTACCCCCAAAAATGTTCATGTCTATGTCTTACACAGCTAGTTTGGTGCATGCTTCAAAACAAGTGACTTTTTTTACTAGAACTCCAGTGTTCCTTTAAGGTTATTACAATTCAGCAAGTGTCTGTATCTAAATAATCCTGAAACCCTTTCCTTTGTATCGGCTGACTGACACCAAACTAAGGATGCTCCAGCCAAAAGCAAAAGGAGGAGAGAACAGATTAGGGTCAAATTACCTCTGATCTGTTAATAATTGGTCATATGATTAACAGCATTCAGTGGGCACCAAGTCATTTGTGATGATGATAGACTTCAGTGGCTCTCTGCTGAGATAAAAGTGCCCTAATGAATAGGAGCCATTAACCCGCAGATTGCTGGGGGTAACAGCTTAATCCCTCTTACAGGAAAGAGACGTCGCTGGCCCCTCGAGCACAAAGAGTTCAGCCTATTAGAGACGAGTGAGAACAACACAAGAAAGAGAAAATGCTTTCATGTTGTGGGATGTATACAGAAATGTCTTATTATTTACTGAATGTATAGCCCACCACTGCACTAGCCTAAAATAATGGGTTAGATCATCTAATTAGGCATTTATCAAAAACCATGGTCAATGATTTAAAAAAGCAATATTCATTATTAATCCGAATACCATAGCTCTTCTAGGAACAGGCTAAATATTGAGGCATAATTTGTACCAACAACACATCAATCTCTTTTGGGTGGAGACTTGTTGTCTTAGAGGTTTAGCAACAATCGTTTGATGTTGGTGCATACAGATATATTTGCTGCCTACTAAACATTTTTTGCACCAGGCATAAATGCACTACATATACACAGAGGCCTGTCCCTATGCAGTTTTACTTTTGAATTTTACTATTGCTTGTTTAGCCTTCGCGCCAGCAGTTTAGGAGAGACAAGCAGCTGCAGATTCTATTTTATTTATGCATTCAAAGCACTTTTAAGTGTTACATGGTTTATGAGAACATTGTTTCCAGGTTTATGACATATTGTTTTTTTTCTTTACCCATTCATAGAACAGCAATTTGGTTTTGACTTTACTGTTTTTTCAAAATGTTAATTTACAGGTCAGTACAATACAATGTGTTTGTTTAATAACGGATTGTCACGGCCCCTTTCCAGGGCCTATATCCTGGTGCATGGAGCCATCATAGAGCACAGACTGCCCCATTGGAAAATGGGTAGGGGAGCTATATTGGAACATGGGAAATGTGGGCAGGTGGGTGGTGGGGTGAATAGCCCCAAGGCATATGGACATAGTGTACCACCATGTTTCATGGACATATGTCTCTGTCTTATCCTGTATTAAGTATGTAATTCCCCATGTAATATTACTGTATTCTGTGTCATGTTTAAACTGTGACTGAGTGATCCCAGCAATCGAACAGTTTGCTGTCTCCCGGGTGCTCGGGTTCGGCATGTTGTGGATCGGGTGGATAAATTATTGGGAGGGGCTGGTAATGAACCGGCGGTCTTGGTACACATTGGTACCAATGACAAAGTTAGTGGAAGATGGAGCGTCCTAAAGAATGATTTTAGAGAATTAGGGAATAAGCTTAAAGCAAGGACCTCCAAGGTAGTATTTTCTGAGATACTACCAGTGCCACGTGCTAGCCCAGGGAGGCAGAAGGAGCTTAGGGAGGTTAATGCGTGGCTAAAAAAGTGGTGCAGTGCAGAGGGTTTTGGGTTTTTAGAGCACTGGGCTGACTTCTCACTTGGGTACAATCTCTATAGCAGGGATGGATTGCACCTTAATGATGAGGGCGCTTTTGTGCTAGGGGATAGGATGGTAGAACGGCTGGGGGAGTTTTTAAACTTGTAGGTGGGGTGGAGGGACTATATAGAAGTATTGGGGTAAATAGGGTAGAGAGGGAAAGGGATGAATTAGTTACCCATGGGGGAGGAGAAGGGGGGAGGGTTACAATAGAAAGTAGGGAGGTATTAATAGGGGCCTCAAATACAGTGGCAGGCACTTCACAACAGCAGAGCCATAGCAACATAAGGTGTATGATTGCTAACGCAAGAAGTTTGCCTGGGAAAATGGATGAGCTAGAAATATTAGCAGTACAAGAAAAATGGGGCTTAATAGGCATTACGGAAACATGGTGGGATGAATCTCATGAATGGACTGTTAATCTGGATGGTTATAACCTATTTAGGAAAGATAGGGGAAATGGTAAAAGAGGAGGAGGGATCTGTCTTTATGTTAAGCCTGAATTTAAGCCTATAGTCAGAGAAGATATTTATGCTGGCACTAACGGCATCATTGAATCCTTGTGGGTTGAGCTAAATAGTGGAGGAGCTAATTCGAAACGCATATTGGTGGGAGTATGCTATAAACCCCCAAATATAGCTGAAAGTGAGGAAATACAATTATTGTTACAGATTAGAAATGCAGCTAAGCATGGGCAAGTTCTAATAATGGGAGACTTTAATTACCCTGATATAAACTGGATAAACGAGACCAGCAGCTCAGCTAAGGGGAGCAGGTTCTTGAGTACACTCAGGGATCATTATCTAGCCCAGGTAATACAAGAACCTACTAGAAATGGGGCCATCTTGGATTTAGTCATCACAAGTAATATTGATATAATATCAAATGTAAAAATAGGGGAACCCTTGGGGAACAGTGATCACAACACAGTCTCATTTGAGATTGAATACAAAAAACAGAGTTGTAAGGGGCCAACAAAAACTCTAAATTTCAAAAGGGCTAACTTTAATGGGCTACGGGCAGCAATACAACATATAGACTGGGACAAAGAACTTACAGGGAAGAATACTGAAAATAAATGGACAACATTCAAATCCTTACTAAATAAACATACTCATCAGCATGTACCATGTGGAAATAAAATGAATAGGAGTAAATCACATCCCATGTGGCTTAACAATGACTTAAAGATCATGATGATGAAAAAGAAACATGCATTTAAATTATACAAGAAGGAGGGAACAGAGGCAGCTTTATGTGACTATAAGGAAATCAACAAGTCTTGCAAAAGGGCTATTAGACTGGCTAAAATAGAAAATGAGAAGTCAGTTGCAATGGAAAGTAAGACTAACCCTAAAATATTTTTTAAATATATTAATGGGAAGAAGGCCAGGAAGGAATTGATAGGACCATTACAATGTGACACAGGCCATCTGATAATTAGTGACCAGGAAAAGGCAGATGAGCTAAATAGGTTATTTTCGTCGGTTTACACAAGGGAGGTACCAGTGGTTGGGACACCGCAACATAATGGGGCTACACTACCTTTACTAAATAATTGGTTAACGCAGGAAGAAATACAAAAGAGGTTGGAGAAAATAAATGTTAATAAAGCCCCAGGTCCTGATGGAATACATCCAAGGGTACTGAGGGAGCTGGGTTCTGTAATAGCCAAACCATTATATCTAATCTTTTCTAATCTTTCAAGACTCACTCACTACAGGGTCTCTACCAGATGACTGGAGAAAAGCAGAGGTGATACCTATATTTAAGAAGGGATCTAGAGCAAATCCGGGGAATTATAGACCAGTGAGCCTCACTTTTGTAGTTGGGAAGCTTTTAGAAGGGTTAATAAGGGACAGAATATAAGAATATGTCTATTTGAACAGGATCATAGGTAGCAGTCAACATGGATTTATGAAGGAAAGGTCGTGTCAGACCAATCTAATTAGTTTTTATGAGGAGGTTAGTAGGAACTTGGATCAGGGCAACCCAGTGGATGTAGTCTTTTTAGATTTTTCAAAGGCATTTGATACAGTGCCACATGGAAGACTAGTGAGCAAACTAAGGGATACAGGAATTGCAGTAAATATCTGCTCATGGATCGAGAGCTGGCTAAAAGACAGGAAGCAAAGGGTTGTTGTAAATGGAACATACTCCGATTGGTCTAATGTGATAAGTGGGGTTCCTCAAGGTTCAGTATTAGGTCCTCTCCTTTTTAACATATTTATTAATGACGTTGAGGTAGGACTCGAATGTAGTGTCTCCATTTTTGCTGATGACACTAAGTTGTGCAAGGTAATAAAATAAGATAATGATGTACTTTCCCTACAAAAGGATTTGCATAAATTAGAGAAATGGGCGGCTAAATGGCAGATGAGATTTAATACAAATAAATGTAAGGTTATGCATTTGGGAAGGAACAATAGCCAAGCAATCTATAATCTTAATGGAGCAAATCTAGGGGTATCAGATATTGAAAGGGATTTGGGAGTACTAGTGGACAACCACCTAGGTAACAGCGCTCAAAGCCAAACAGCAGCTGCAAAGGCAAAAAAAAAATATTAACATGTATTAGGAAGGGTATAGAAGCCAGGGAAGAAGATATAATTCTGCCACTATACAAGTCTCTAGTACGCCCTCATTTAAAATATGGAGTACAAATCTGGGCACCACCTCATAAAAAAGACATTTTAGAGCTGGAAAAAGTACAGAGAAGGGCTACAAAACTAATAAGGGGAATGGAGGGGCTAAGTTATGAAGAAAGACTAACAAAATTAAACTTATTTTCGCTAGAAAAAAGGCGTCTAAGAGGAGATATGATTACGTTATCTAAATACATCCAGGGTCAATATAAGGCTTTGTCAAGTGAACTTTTTGTAGCAAGAGATTATCAACTGACAAGAGGACATCCTTTGAGGTTAGAGGAAAAAAGATTTCACCTTAAACAAAGAAAAGGGTTCTTCACAGTTAGGGTGGTTAAACTGTGGAATTCTCTACCAAAGGAGGTGGTGACAGCGAATTCGATAGACAACTTCAAAAAGGGGTTAGATATATTTTTGAATAAAGAGGGCATTCAAGGCTATCCTAGATAACTAGCAAGGAATATTGATCCAGGGAGAAATTTGATCGCCAGTTTCTGGGGTCAGGAAGGAATTTTGCTTTTTTTTTTTCCTTATGAGACAATTGGCAAAGTTTCAATGGGTTTTTTTTTTTCTTTTTGCCTTCCTCTGGATCAATTAACAATTAACAATAATAATAAATAGTCCACATTAAAAAGATCAATAGAGATCTAAAAAGGTTGAACTTGATGGACTAACTCTTTTTTCATCCTCCAATACTATACTATTAATAATTATTTAATCAATAATTTAATTAATAACTAATCCGCATATTGCAGATCAGAGGAGATCTTAACAGGTTGAACTTGATGGACTGAAAGTCTTTTTTCAACCTTAATTACTATGTAACTATGATCATGATGGGATTAAAACAGAGTGTGCTGAGTTCCAGTGATCAGACCCTTCTATTGTGCTGTTATCTGTTCTGGCCCATTGTTAGCAAATTAAGTTAATCACATCTGCCATGTACTCTATCTGAGGTCTGGACCACTCAGACATTGAGACAGCAGGATGTGTATTAGACGGTAGCCCTATTGTTATCAGGTGCGAGCTATCAAGGCACAGCTAGACCCCATGTGGGGTCATCTCCTGTAAATGTCTGCCAGACCCTCTCTTTGTTATATTGTGTACACCCCCTCTGTATCTAACTGCTTCAAATATTGCTGACTTTTAAAAAATAAAACAGTTCACTTCTGGAGACATAAATAAATCATATGCTTCTTATTTTACTTCTGGTGGCTGCAATTCTGAACCTATCTCTACCCTGTCCTGTCAGGAAGTAACCTATCCTGATCGCTGCCACAGGAAGGTTGCTGAGACTCCTGGAAGTTCTGATTCCTGATGGAGAAACTTTGACTGATACAGAAGCCAGATATCAGGGTGCTGGTGCCTAGATTTCCAAGAACCCATATGGTCCTTGTAGTCTATAGCAGGTGGCCCTGGGCAGTAATAGCCCCTCCCCTCCCCCCATTCATCACAACTGGTGGCACTGGTGGGATCTCAATGCAAGAACCGGTAGCAAGGATGGATATGGTGATCTATGCAGTTTTGAAGTCCAGTACTTTCGGCAGCTTAGCGGGGATGCAGAAACCACATTGGCGATTTTACCAAACCATGAAATTCAGGTCCAAATCCAAGGAAGGCCAGCACTGGATAGATGGGATCAGGTACCACATGGAGAAAAGGAGCCTGATCACCAGTATTCTGGAGCGTAGAAGGCAACAAATTGCCACAGAAGAGGATAGGTGGACAGTTATTCTAAACCAGCAGGTGGCTTCCCTTTGGGCCCCAGCTGGATGAGAAGCTAGCAGAACAGCTGGAGGACCTGGTGTGGTTCGAGGTCGACCTGGAACATGAGGAAATCCTATTGGCACAACGCCAAAAGCATGTTGAAATAGACCCAGGGACAGAAGAAGAAAATTTGCTCAAACCTTTGATCCATAAAGAAATGGAGTTGGAAAAAGAGTATGATTAACTGCTTGAGGAGTGAGCCCAGGTGGAACCTGGCTCAAGTATTTGGAGTTACCCCATGCTTCCCCAGCTTAGCTAGCAGAGGATACACTGCAAGGGTAAATGGACTGTTTGCTACACCTTCATAAGGTGGAAGAATCAAACCAGAAGGTACCTGGAGATCTGACCGCTACAGAACAAGTGAGATCAGAGGAACTGCTGGGAACTCACCAGGATAGGGAGGCCGGGAGAACAGTCCAGACCCTGGCAGATGCAAGAGTGGGGAGCAATGTAAAGCAGCACCAGCCACTGGGAGATGGTCAACAATCAGAAAAGATCCAGCTGCTAACCAAGGGTGAAGAGCTGGAGACTGAACACTTGGCAGAGGAGGGTGCAAGTCCTGAGAGTCTGCCCAATTACCCATGGACTTTTACCTGTCCTGAACCACGGACTACTGATGTCCAATGCTGACAGTCATGGAGAGTGTGATATTATATTTAAACTGTGACTGAGTGATCATTATAGCGTTAAAACAGAGTGTGCTGAGTTCCAGTGATCAGACCCCTCTATTGTTACTGTTATCTTTTCTGACCCATTATTAGCAAATTAAGTTAATCACATCTGCCACATCCTCTATCTAAGGTCTGGACCACTCAGACACTGAGAAGGCAGGATGAGTATTAGAAGGTAGCCCTATTGTTCTCAGGTGCCAGCCATCAAGGTACTGCTAGATACTGCATGTGGGGTCATCTCCTGCAATTTTCTGCCACACCCTCTCATTATATTGCGTACACCCCCCCCCCCCCCCTTGAATGTAACTGCTATAAATATTGCTGACTTTTCAAAAATAAAACAGCTCACTTTTGGAGACATATAGAAATCATGTGTCTCTTATTTTGCTCCTGGTGGCTGCGATACTAATCCTATCTCCACCCTGTAAGTAACCTGTCCTGATCATTACCACAGGAAGGCTACTGAGACTCCTTTAAGTGCGGATCCTGATACAAAAACCCAATATTAGTCCTTGTGGTTAGTTAACCTGCAGTGTATAGCAGTAATAGCCCCCCCCCCCCCCCCCACACACACACACACAGATAAATACATAATAGCAGTAAAAGGAGAACTGAGGAGTGTGTTTTGATAGGTGATTTCATTTGCCTCCTTCCCTGCTGTGCCTACTGTGGAAAGTCTAGTTCGGGATGCTCAACCTTTAAATACCCACTTTTGATGGTAAAATTCCCTAACCACCCACCGGTGCCGCAGTAACTCATTTTACTCTGTCTCATTTCTGGTTACATAAATCATATGACCCTAGCTATGTATCGCCCTGTACTAACTAGATAGTGATCCGGTCCTGACGGCTGTCCTTAGGCTCTCTCACCAGCTCTCCCACCAGCCAAGCGGGGTACTGTGGGTTTCAGGCATGTTATGTCACTCGTCAGACACTACATGTAGTGTTTACCTCATCGCCCCCCACCATGACAGCTTGAACCGCCCACTAGTGGGCAGTAGGCACCAGGCATGTGATGTCACTCGTCAGACACCACATGTAGTGTTTACCTCATCGCCCCCCACCATGACAGCACCAGGCTGACTACCAATGATCTAGTTGTCTTTAATGAAACAATGGTTGTATAGTCTTTCTTCCTTAGCTCCCCCACTGGTCCAAAATAGCAAATAAAAATTTGCAGACCATATCCCTCGGGTTCCAAGCTAGCCTGGAAGACACAAACATGGAATCCTTCAGGGTCTGCTAAAATATAGATTTGACTTAAAGTATTTGTAGGCTCATGGTCTACTAAGCAGCTAATGTTATTCGATTGTTAGTCCTATGTGTGAGGTCTGGACATGAACCTGCTTTTGCTAATTTTCTTTTTGAGTTCCCAACATCTTTTTTATGTGTCATTGTGATTTTGCATATTGCCGTATAGATTGCAAATCCATGTACAGCTGTCAGTCAGTGCGGAGCCAACATTTCCTGCCCGGACCCCAATTATACATAACGGCTAAAAACCCAGGATTATATAGGATTACTTTAATGGTTTTCTTTCCTCAAAAGCGCAGGATATTGTACATTAAACCGACATAGGACTGAATATTGCAAACAGAATTCCAGCCGTGTGCACCATGTTATACTCGGCCATTTAACCCCTTCACTGTGGTGTATGTGACTCATTGCTTCATTGTTTATTCCTGGAGTGTGAAAAGTATATATTAATTAAAGAGAGGCGGATACATTACAAATATTTGGGTTAAAGGGACACTGTGATGAAAAATGAGCAAAATCCCCTTTTGAAGAATTACACTTTAAAATAAGCACCATCATTTTTTTTATACAATTATGCTGTTGTGGACTCTAACATTGTAGATTCCAGTGGCCGGCTTCCTGAGACCTTGAATGCAGAGAAGAAGCTCTATTTGCACAATAGGAAAGTGGCAGTTACAACTACCAGTGTTCTCATTAGCATAAATGCCATGCTCATTAGTTTACAAGGACATATTTTGTTGATATATAAGTTGCCAAAAGCAGGCTCAGTGAAAAGAGAGTTTCCAGTAATGTTAAATTTAACGAAAAGTGAAAATGAAATGATTGTGCTTATAAATTTGTATTTTCTGGAAACATTCTGCCCAATATCAAATATAGTTATTGAAATATAACATAAATGACTACAGTGGTCCTTAAATTTTGATTCTGATCTGGCTTGAGGCCTAAAGGAACATTGTATTGTGCAGAGCTTGACTTGGTAAAGTGCAACTTGCTTTATATAAAGGGCCACAAGAGTTCAAGAAAATAGACGTTTGTTTTATACCTGGATACTATTAAATTTGACAACACACCCCTCCCCCTCACTGACCCAGAAGCCGGATGTTGCACCCCAAGACTCGACCATAGCTCTCCAAAAATGTAAATACCTCTCTCACACACAACTTCCACCAATTTAACATGGATCTAAATGCCTTTTTGCCCTTTCTGGATCACTACCTTCCCATGGTGAAGGGGCTTGTATACCTTAATGAAGCTGTGAGCTAGGGTCACCATGATGGGCAGGTCATAGTAGAGTGGCCAAACAAATAGTGGTTCTGGAAAACACAAGATGTGCCTTCTGTGCTGCAGTCGATAGGGTCATAGAGAGTCGGACTCGACTGAACGACTAAACAACAATATTGCTTTTTTTCCTGCTTTATTTCAATTGAGCTTTTGCATGTTAATGGAGCCCGTAAGTGAGGTTGCAAGTTAATTTGCTATTCAATTGGCATGTTTTTGCAGGCTCCAAATGGATTATGAGTTACGGCCTTGAAAAGTTTACAAGGGTTAACCCCATAACTTACAGCATCCCGAAGCCTTTGATCTTTCACTTTCGCAAGAGCTAAAATCGCAAATCGCTATTCAGTTGCTCCAATTCCCCAAGCCCGCAAATGTTTTCACACCCATAAATGGCAAATAAAGGAGAAATCCTATGAGTACCAGATAGGACCCGCAAGGGGGTTAAATACCTATTCATAGCACTGTAAATGCAAATAAAAAAATCATTACTGCACTGTAAATAACGGGGAAACTGATGATAGACATTAGAATTAATTACACAACAGTCTCAAGCCCGCAGTATATGAGATTTATTTTTATGTCTCATTTCTGGGTTAAATCGATCTCAGGTATCAATAAGTTAATACATATGGGGCCCCCCACATGGACTAGAACTGTATTGGCATTCATTTTCATAATTCTGTATTTTGTGGGTTTGCGGGTCTGATAACCTAATTGATTGACATGTAACCTCCATGTTTTACTGCCGTAATGATGGCAAGTCTCATTTTCTATTGGCTGATTTGAAATGGGAGGTTACGGTCTTGCTTAAGTGATCATGTTCCCGCCCTGAACTGCTACAAAGCAGTGCATGGTTTACGGGGTCGGCTTTGGGCCAGTAACTTGCGGGCTTGAGCAATTGAATAGCTCCAGAACCTATGACGAACAGGAGCCTGCAGCACACCCGCAGACATATGGCCTACAACGATTGAGTTGCAGGCTTGGAATTTAATCAGACCCAAAGTTTTCAAACATTCATTGTGCAGTGGGCCTTTAATATAAACTTGGGAGACTGTGCATTAAGCTAAGATCATTATTTTGTAGCCACTTTAAAATAGAACCACATAGAAAAGTACTATAAGTATCATATAAGTACTATAAGCATCATATTAGTACTATAAGCATCATATTAGTACTATAGGCATCAGATAAGTACTATAAACACCATCTAAGTACCGTAAGCATCACATAAGTTCTATAAGCATAACTTAAGTACTATAAACATCATATAAGTACTATAAGCATTATATAAGTACTATACACAACATATAAGTACTATAAGCATCATATAAGTACTGTAAGCATCATATAAGTACTTTAAACATCATAAAAGTATTGTAAGCATCATATAAGAAATAAGCATTATATTAGTACTATAAACATCATAAAAGTATTGTAAGCATCATATAAGTACTATAAGTATCATGTAAGTTTTGTAAGCATCATATAAGTACTATAAACATCATATAAGTACTATAGACATCATATAAGTACTGTAAGCATCATATACGTACTATAAGAGTCATATTAGTACTATAAACATCAAAGAAAGTATTGTAAGCATCATATAAGTACTATAAACATTGTGTAAGTATTGTAAGCATCATATAAGTACTATAAACATCATATAAGTACTGTAGGCATCATATAAGTACTATAAGCATCATATTAGTACTATAAACATCATAAAAGTATTGTAAGCATCATATCACATATATAGTTGTGAGCATACGAGCCGTTGCTCACACTTGCGAGGGGCCGCATTTGCTGTGGTGGAGTATCCCACCTCGGCGAGGGGCCGCTTTTGCCGTGGTGGAAGGTCCAACGTCGGCAACACACACACAAGACGTTTTAAAAAAAAAACCTCAAAGGCGCCTCACAAGCGGTTACATACACACACACGCAAGACTTAACAAAATAAAAAATCAAAGGCGCCTCGCACGACTTAGAAAAAAAACAACTGCATCGTAGACGTAAAATCCAACTGTGTCCCTCGCAAAAAAAATACGGCCGCCTCGCAAAAAAAAAAAAGCCATTCCCAACACGCAAAACCGTCCGAAAACGGCGCGCATGAAAACATCAGAAACACAAGAAATAAACACAACGAACACATAAAAAGCTTACTTACAGCAAGGGGGGCATCCGGCACCTTGAAAAGTTAATTTACACGTCCATTTAAGTCCAAAAAAACGAGTTTAAACTGCCGAAAATCACCTAAGCGAGAGAAAAAATGGCCGCCGAACAAAACGAAAACGAGGCTTCAGACGTAACTATACTACAGTGACTCGAAAGACTGAAACACATACTATGCAAAACATACAACACTGATATTAACCACCATTTTGAAAACTACTACGCACAAAATGGCGGATGGAACGCAAATTGTAAGCTGGAACGCAAATAGCGCATGCGTATTGCGTTCTAACGGTCTGAGGCACTTGAAAGTTTATAAATACTGCCTACTTTCCAGAAAATTCTACATTTCTACTCAGGTGATGAACGGAGTGACTGGATAGTTAACTGCTGCTCTTACTTGAGAAGATAATTGTTTCCTAATTTCCTACTTTACACTGTGCAAATTACAACTGAGAGGTAAGCTATGATATATTACATTTCATTATGAAGACAGGACAAAAAAAAAAAAAACTTTAACTATGAAAATGTCATTCATGTATAGTGACATGTGGCACGCACATTTATGTGTATAGCCCCTACAACAAACTAATCATAATCCAAACTAATTAAACAACTATATTTAAATGACATTAAAAAATAAAATATTTAACTATTAAAATATGATTCATGTAGAGCGATATGTGACACGCACATATATGTGTATCATGTATAGTCACAGGTCACACACACATTTATGTGTGTAGGCCCGAAAACAAACTAATGTTAATTGAAACTAATTAAAGAAGTATATTTAAATGACATTAATTTATTGTAATTCAATATATCACCTAAAGCTCAATCTTTCTCCTTTTTTTTACTATTCAAACAGACTCTGCATCAACAGCGTCACTCAAGAATTTGCACCGTGCATTGTGAATATGGTAGACACAAAATAGGATTGTACAAAAAATCACACAAACAAAAAGCAAACTAAATTAATATTCTTCTTTAATGTTTAAGAACCTATAAGCCTTACAAAGAAGCCTAAATAAGCATACCAAAAGTGGTAGACACAAAACAGGATTGTAAGAAAATCACACAAACACATAGCAAACTAAATTAATATTCTTCTTTAATGTTTAAGAATCTATAAGCCTTACAAAGAAGCCTAAATAAGCATACCAAAAGTGGTAGACACAAAACAGGATTGTACTAAAAATCACACTAACACATAGCAAACTAAATTAATATTCTTCTTTAATGTTTAAGAACCTATAAGCCTTACAAAGAAGCCGAAATAAGCATACCAAAAGTGGGAGACACAAAACAGGATTGTACCAGAAATCACACAAACACATAGCAAACTAAATTTATATTCTTCTTTAATGTTTAAGAATCTATAAGCCTTACAAAGAAGCCTAAATAGGCATACCAAAAGTGGTGGACACAAAATAGGATAATGCTAAAAACATTTCCATCAGATACAAAATAGTAAAAACATTCATTTTCACTGTAGAAAAACATTTAACCTTCATAAAAAAGACTAATTAAGCAAATAAAGTATGCAACATATGGTGGACACAAAACAGGATTGTACCAAAAATCACACAAACACATAGAAAAGTTCAATAATATTCTTATTGACTGTTTAAGAAGCTATAAGGCTTACAAAGAAGCCTAAATTAGCATTGCAAAAGTGGTAGACACAAAACAGGGTAATGCTAAAACCATTGTGATCATATCCAAAATAAGAAAAACAGTTATTTAACAATACAAAAAAGTACCGCTACAATGAACTACAAGCACATATAAACAAACTGTTGATAATAAAAAATGTAAAAAACAAACTTAACATCTCAAACTAAACTAATTATACATTATTTTCTTTTACAGATTAACATGGCTACTAACGAGAGCAAACAAGAAAAGATAAGACTGCAAGCTAGAGAACGACAACAGAGATGGGCCAACCAGCAGAGACCAGAGGAGAAGGAAATTCGACGAGAAAAAGAACGCAAAAGAATTGCAAGCAAAAGACTATCAGATGCAAAAATTGAAGATACACCAAAAAAAGCTAATAAGCAAACAAAGGATTTAGAAACGGTTCCTGAAATGTCAAATATGTATATTAATAATTAAACAACTTTCCAAACATACACATCTCATTGCCGTCATTTTTTGACGGGCAAGTCGCTAGTAAGTATTATAAACATCATGTAGGTATTGTAAGCATCATCTAAGTACTATAAGCATCATATAAGTTCTATAAACATTGTATAAGTATTGTATTAATCATATAAGTACTATAAGCATCATATAAGTACTATAAACATCATATAAGTATTGTAAGCATCATATAAGTACTATAAGCATCAGTCGTATACTCCTCCCCCAGGAACACAAGCAGAGTCCACTATATGTAAGATTTCCCTAAAAATGTATTTATGCTCATGGTTACACAGCTGCTAATGGTTTGTTATATACGTTGCAAACATTGACTATATTGGTAATACATTGCTTGTACAACAGGGTTTCAATTATATTTGAATAAAATTATGTAGTTTTTAAACTTTACATTTAAAATTGAGTGAAAAGCTTAGCCTATTGTTGGATGGCGTCAGCATTCGGACTTTGGACAGACCCTTCCTTTCACTGGACCCTTGAACAGAGCCCCAAAGACAAAGAGGAAACAGAAGAATCTCCCAGAAATAATAGAAATATCTAAAGTTTTTTTTCTGAACTAAAACTAAAAAAATGCAGTGGTCCTGGAATTGGGGCCAGTCTATGCTCAGGGTCCGGGACATTTGTCCCGTTTTCTCTGACCCTGACAATAGATACTGATACATTGTTTGCTTTTTTCAAGGAAACTTGTGACGTGAAAGGATCTGAGAGAGCAAGAAGTGGATAATTGGGATCAGTGTGTAAAACAATGTCAGGGCTCGCAGAGCAATGCGCTGGCCAAGAAATTAATGAAGACAAGATGTAAGTTATTAGGATCCCAGCAGAATGGAAAGTGTTGGACACATTTCTACCCCCCTCCCCTCCGCGCCCAGAGCAGTTGACAGCGTGGCTGTTCTGCAGAAAATGTTAACGACGAATGTTGTTCTTAAAGGGACATAGATGCTTCCTTGATTTTAATATCAAAATATTGCCTAAGTGTTTATTTGCACAATTCAACAACAACGGGTTCTTAAAACTTCAGTGAAACCTTCCAACTAGTCCCTGCAAAGGTTTACCCCCTGTAGCTAATGCATACAATGTATCTATAATACTAGATGTACTAGCCAATGACAGGCTGTTTCATCATCATGTTGTTGAATTGCTGCATTGGCTAGTACATCTGGTACTTTAGACACACTATGTGCATGAGCTACAGAGGCAGACCTTTGCATTAGCACAAATGCAAAGCTCATTAATGCGGAGAAGATCTATCTGCACAATATGAATGTGACAGTTACAACTGTCAGTACTCTCATTAGCACTAATGCAATTCTCATTAGTTTACAATGACACATTGCGTTGACAAATAGGTTGCCAGAAGCAAACATATCCCCCACATTTAAAAAGCATTCATATGTAGCCCCATATTGCAAAATTCCAAAGAGCAGCAATGTGTGAATCTCTTCTTAGATAATTGGGGGTTACATTGTCCTATTAATGACCCACAAATACTAGCACAGCTTGACAGAAAGAATATTGATATTGCATTCCTTCAGGAGACACACCTTTGCCCCCATGGAAATAAAGACAAAAAGGGGTTGGATGGGCATCTGCTTATCATTTCTGGCAGCCCCTCTAACCAGATCTCACCCAGCTAAACCTGGTTGGGGAAAAGCAAACCGTCCAATAGTTTGTGAAAAATCACTGTAAATTCTTCAGATCTCCAGGTCTCCACTCTGCACCAAGCGGTCATAAGCTACAAGCTGCTTTGTCCCTATGTGTATCTTTCAAACAATCAATCAGCAGCCCCTACCATACTCCAGGAGCAGGCCTAAATCAGGACTGCCCTAGTGCAGCTAAATAACTGAGCAGGAAAGTTAATCCCTGCAGTTCTACTGGGGGAAAAGAGCTTTGCAGAGTTAGTGGCTCACATAAACCCCTTGAATAACTCTGTCACAAGTGTTAGTATGCCTTTAAAAACAACCTTTCAAGTGGTGGTCTTTTAAAACAGTAAAATATAGCAGAAACCGATATGCTAAGAGATGACTCAGACACACTCGCAACTTATGGCATAAAATGTTGGTGCACTCTAAAACACCATGTAAAGACATATGAGGCAAGGACTAGGGAGTGACCTTCAGCAAGGTAAGTGTTAAAACAGAAATGTTGGCATCTTAATACAAAAGTCCTTTCAATCAGTATTTCTGCTTTGCACAGAGGAACGAGACTGGCGAACAATCAGTTAGTGGCGTAACTAGAGCTTATTCAGCCTGGGGATGTTACCGAGTTTGCATTTGCCCCCCCCGGTGCCAACATTATATATATATATATATATATATATATATATATATATATATATATATATATATATATATATATATATATAGTCATCAGAGTAGGAGGTGAGCCCAGGAGGGCCCAGCACAGAAAAAAAATTGGAACTCCTCTGTCTCTCTTCCTTATCTCTCTCCCTGCTATCTCTCACCCTCTTCTCTCTCTCTTCTCTCCCGCTCCCTTCTCTCTTCCTCCCTTTCCCTCTCCCCTTCTCTCTCCACCTTCTCACCCTCTCTCTTCTGCCTCTCCTTTCCCCTTCTCCCTCCCCTAACTTCTCTCCTTCTTCTCGCTCTTCTCTCCTCCCTTCTCTCCCTTCTCTTGCTCATCCCTTCTCAAGCTCCCCCCTTTTCCCCTTCTGCCGGTACCTCTCTCTTCTCTCCCATCTGCATCTCCCTTTCTTCCTTCACCATCCTCTCTTTCCCTTCTGCCTCTACCTATCTCCCCCTCTGTCTCTCCCTCTCTCTCCCACCTTGTCTCTCCCCTCCCCCTTGTCTCTCCCCCATCCCTTATCTCTCCCCTTATCTCTAACCTTCCCCCTTTTCTCTGCAATCTCCCCTTGTCTCTCCCCTCCCCCTTGTCTCTCCCCTCCCCTTGTCTCTCCCCCCTTTGTCTCTGACCTTTGCCCCCCATCCCCTAGCTATGCCGCTGCAATCAGTGCACAGCACAACTTTGATCAAATCTACCAGAACATCTTTTTTTGCCCCCCAAAAAAAGATTTTGCATACTTCAGCATCATTTATTGAACCACTGAATTTGTTTTTATTAGAATTAAAAGGAGGGCTCTGGCCACATATTAGTTTAACAGCTATAGAATCGGAATAATAGAGGTAATAAGACGTAATACCTGCATCATAGGGCAGCATATTTTCAGAGGTCTGCAGTCTGTGTGAAGGTGCAGTAACCTCAAAACATCTGTCCATGACTAGGTTTCCTGTACATAATCCATCCTGGGCTTTGCTTGAAGCTGTGAATTGAAGCAGGCATATGCCTAAAAGGGGCCATGTTTGAAATTGTATAGGATTTAAAGAGCTAAACCTTTGTGGAAACATTTGAATGTCCCTGCCCAGATTCCCAGAATGCAGTGCAATAATGCATATATACACACACACAAATTTATGATATTAGATATAGAAATGGGAAAGGAGAAGCAGCAAATGAGGGTGCGGGCACAGATCTGAATGGCCCAAGGCAACCTAAAGCCTAAATCCACCAATGTCTGACTGACTAATTAATAAAAAGGTGAAGTAAACCCCCTGAACTTTCTATTTATTATAATTCACTTCCCTAATCACACACCTCTGACACACCAACTTACTACACCACCAAACTGGACAACACCTTGATGCCAACGATCCTAACAAAAACACATTTTTAACCACAATGTATTTACAACAACCTTTACCACAAATCATGTAGTTTATGGTGGGCAAAAGAGTGATAGAAGCCCTCTACTCTACTGTAGTTCCCATTTGAATGTCTAAAAATAAGTTAAAAACACATATTTCCTGCTCAGAATCTCCAGAAATACATATATCGCACTGCACTCTGGGTGGGGACATGCAAATGAGCCCACAATGCATTTTCCCTATTTAATCCAAATACATGTTTTTTTAGGCATATGCTCACTGTATTAGCTTATAATAGTAGCATAGTATGGATTGTGCGCAAGTTAGGAGTCCTACCCAATGCATTGTGGACTCATTTGTATGTGCAATAACTGTATTTCTGGAAATTCTCAGGAGGAAATAGTTTTTTTAACCTATCTATCTATAATGTTATCAACATTTCTAATGTATATGTACAAAAATATCTGAAAACATTTGTATTTATATTTATTGAAAAATGCAGACATAATAACATTAGTAAATACCAAGTTTACATGGTAATAGAGTGGGAAGGTTCTCTAGGCTAGATATTTATACTATGTGTGAACACAGACTGTTTAAACAATGCCGGGCAGCTATGTGTAAAGTCCAGGGTGGTAATTGACTTAATTGCACAAAGCGCTGCAGGACATCCATGTAAACACACACACATCCTTCTAACACAACAAACACACATCACCACAAACAGCTTAACACTTTCAGTGCCAACAAGATCTGCCAAATTTAACACTATGATATTTTTCTTTTCCAAGGAAGGGGTTAAGAGATTACAAGGCTGGCAACTATTCTTAAGCCTTTTGCTATCAGAGCTTATCTTATCTCTGGGTTGCTGACATGCCAGAGCCCTAAATAGCCAAACAGTGACAAATTACCAGCAATTACATGTCTTAATACCAGGTGCAAGTATATGCTACGCAAAGGGGCAGTGTAAGCTCCCAGTATCCCAAATTAGTTTGTTTTGGGAAAACAAAACAAGTGGAAACCTTTAACATTTGAAAAAAAACTCTGAGGTTGCAATTAATATTTGGAGTTGTCTTGCAAGTCTCTCCACCATTTTCTAGTACACTGGCGGGCAATAAACAGCCCGGGGGCCTAATGAGCCCCTCAGACACATCACATAGTGCCCAGATCTCTTGTCTAAGCTAGGAGAGCATATCACTCTACAACAATTTGTTGTCTTCTAGTCGTTCAGTTGTGTCTGACTCTCTGTGACCTTATTTACCGCTACATGCCAGGCTAATCTGTCATTAAGCTCATATTTATTGCTTCAATTATCTCATCTATCCATCTAAGCCTCTGTCTCCCCCTTCTTCAAGTGCCTTTAATCTTTCCCAGCATCAGAGTTTTCTCTATGGAATCCTGCCATCTAATGATATTGCCAAAATATTTAAGTTTCAGCCTCATGATTATTCCTTCCAGTGAACAGTTTGTCTTAATTTCCTGTAGTACTGATTTACTGGATCTTCTTGCAGCCCAAGTACACCACAATTCAAAGGCGTCAATTCTATGGTGCTCAGACCTCTTTATAGTCCAGCTCTAACATTTGTATGTTACTATGTTACTACTGGGAATATCATAGTTCTAACTATGCAGACCCTTGATGGTAGTGTAATATCTTTACTTTTTACTAGCTTGTTCAAGCTTGCCATAGCTTTCCTCCCCAAAAGCAAGAGTCTTTTAATGTCATGGCTATAGTCACCATGAGATCTTAAATAAAATCTGTCACTGCCTCCACTTCATACTCATCTCAACAATACAGAGTCTGTTTATCTCTCTCTCTGAAACCACCAAGTCACTCTCTCTTGCTCTCTTGCACTCATAAATACACATCCTCATTATCTATACCTCTACTACCAATTAATCCACTTCAATCCCCCCTACAGTTTTTTGAGCAAACAAAAATCGTAAAATCATTGTGTGGCCCCTGTAAGGAATCAGGACCCTAGATTAAATAGATTGCCTGCTTTATTATATGCTGATGGACCACAGAGAGACCTCCTTTCTAAACTGCTCAACTGCCGCCTGAATGCCATTGGTAATAGTCCCTCAACTTTACTTTCCTCCTTCCTACAGCAATGTGGCTATTTTTTACCTTAGATATTCAGGGGACAGTGAGGGGTATGGTTAGGAATTGGTGTTTGGTTGTTTGGGTTATGGTTAGGGAAAGGAGCATAAGAACGGGTATAAGTGAATAGGGGATACAAAAAATAGATAAATTAAACCTAATAATGCATTATTAGATTTGGCCACTAGAGGGCTATATGTCTTTACCATGAACGCTTTGACCCAGAATATATATATATATTTATATATATATACATATATGTATTTCTTTATATTTAATTATATTGGGGGTAAAGGGAATTGAGAATTTAAACAAAGGATTTTAAAAAATATATGTTTTTGAGGGGCACTTCAGCAATGGGGACCCCTCCGAGCAGGGTCCTGGTGCATTGCAATGGGTGCACCTGCGGTAGATCCACCCCTGCTTCCTGTCCTGGGAGTTAAATTGAATTATCCCCCCCCCCCCCAGATTTTTTTAGGCCCCTACGCCCATGGTTAGGGATGCTGTTGGGGATACATTTAGGATTAAAGGACCCATTTAGGAAAAATACTTTACACATTTGTGAAGTATGTAACAAACTAAAAACATTAGCAACTGTATAAGCCTGAGCATAAAGACTCAAAGTTTTCAAACATATTTTTTCATTTTACAGTGGCCCTTTAAATAAAACAAATTATTATTGTGGGAAAAGATGCATGTAATGACCATTTGGCTTTTTCACTGCAGAGCAATACTTTGGGAATTTCCACTGTAATAAAGAGGGTTAAATCCTATGTTCAAAGATGAAATTTCAGCTTTCTGTCCTGGGTATTTCATACATTGAGCCAGATAACCCAGAGCAGCTGTCTTACGTTTGAGGAGGGATGGATAGCACTAATATTCACCACAAAATGAATCAGAGATTGTTTAGCAGACAAATTCCAACTTGATGGTGAATGTTATTTTCCATGTATTTAAAGGATATTTTGATAAATAGGATTATGCTTGAATTGGTTAGGGTAACAGGAAGGAACTGAGTGTGTCTGTATGAGTTGTACACAACTTGTTTGAAAAGTCCTAACTCATCATACTATGGCTGACAATATGCCAGTATACAGGGTCACTATCAGAAATTTTGGGGCTCAGCACAGACATGGTGCACACCCACTTTCCCAATCTGCCATAGACAGCCTTTATATTAAATAAACATAAAGTTGTGAAATATCTTAATTTTACTTATTATAAATGAGTATATTTAATAGACTTGAGAATTATAGCCTATCTTTCCACCACCACTAATATATACAGTATATATCTATATACACACACATGTATATATATATATATATGTATATATTGTGGTACACTGCCATATTCTTCTCATTATGTTCGTGTTTCTGAACCACTCAAAGCAACAAAAGAGGCTTCAATTACTTGTTCAAAATTTACTCAAATTGTTTGACAGTGTTAAAAAACCTATGAAACCAAAAAGAATATGAAAAAAACAGGCCTAGTTCCCTCAGGTCACTAACTATTACTGTTAGAGTCAACCCCTCGCTAACCAGAGCTTTCATCCAGCTAAATCTAGATGGAGATAAAACAAAATAATCAGTACAAATAGTTTTTAAAGTCACTGGCCTGTATGTCCCACAAGTCCAGAATTTCTCTCTTCCACAGCGGCTTGCTTAATAGTTTCACATAGCAATCTCTCTCTGGGTGTTTTCACTTGTTCCACTTTATTCCCAGCTCCACTTTATTCTAAGCTCCACTTTATTCCCAGCTTCTCTTTATTCTCAGCTCTACTTTATTCCCAGCTCCATTCTTTTATTTGTGCTTTTGCAGTTTTTTCCCTTCTATCACCATTCCTTTCAGAATGTAGTTCTGGTCTGCAAAATCATCACTCATTGCTGTCGTTCCAGTTTGTAGATATAGCTGTTCCCTTTTCAGTAACCTCTGCACTCTGTAACAACTCACCCCTCCATTATCATGCACATCCTTATTCTTCTTTTCCATCTACATATCTACATATGACATATGACTGGATGGACTCTTGGTTCACTAACACCTTGTGAAGCTTCTGCACCTAGACTTTACTTTGACATCTCTGTTCTCACTGTCTACATCCAGCTCCTCCAATCCTGCCTCACACCTTTCTTGCCAACACTTCCACATAACTCGGTTGTTCCTTCAACACAACCAGATGGGTATTGGTATCTGGCTTATATTGCATCTCTACTAGGAAGGACACCTCAGAATTGTACATTGCGTGGAGTGTGTCCAGCTGTTAAAATGGTCCTTCTCTAACTGTTAGCAATAGCCCATAAAGCTGCCCCACCCATTCTCTCAGTTCCAGGCTCACCTGAGCTAATCAAGCTGCTCCAGGATTTTTGCCTCCTGGGGAAAAATCTTCGAAAAACTGTAGCTTTCATCAACTTGTAGGGGCACTTTGTCACAATATATATGTTCCACATATCTACTACTCTTTCTGTAAAATAGCACTTTCTCACATTGACCCTACATTTTCCACCTTCCAACTTCAAATCTTGTTAAAAAGGAGAGGCCAATGATCTTTGTTAGATAATTGGATCAGATTGAAAATAACACTACACCCTTCCCCCTTACAGGCACAAAACAATAAGTTTGTATCAATAGATGGAACCACAGCTCAAAACAAATGTTAAAGTTATATGGAAGTCTATCTGATGGGGCCGGTCTCATATCAAATAATTATATTGAGGACTTCTGTATATTTGAAATTCAAAGTACATTTTGAAATTTATTTGGTGAGCTACTCCCCAAGGAGTAGTGCAGAGTTGTGTCCTAGCCAATCAGCTGTCAGTATCAGGGCTGCCTCCAGAGATAAACGGATACACTGTTGTGCCAGCCTCTGATTGCACACAACTAATTCTGAATTTTCAGGGTTGCTCCTCCTCAAATTCAACTGCCTGAAAACTTAAGTCATTTTGCAAACTTTTAATTTATTAATATTTATTTGGAGATTTTTTTATGTAAAAAATGTTTTTATATACTACTAATTCTCCCCTATCAGATGCATTCATAATCAATTATACTTCCATATATCTTTAACACTAATCCACAACACACATTTCCACAAAAGTACCATGGTTGCCTCCAGGGCCAAGCATCAACATGCTAGTTTTTTTCCCTTTTCCTGCTAAATAATGCTCTTAGACTCAACATTTTCAAACATATATCTTTAACTAATTAGCAATAACACAGTGCCAACAACAACAAGACGGAAGGAAATAATTAAATACATATAAAGAAATAAATCCAAATCAAGACCGTAATGGAAAGTATTTCTTCACATACTTGTGTCTAGTTGCAATGATGCAGGAATTCACTGTATGTAGGCTCTCCATAGACAACCTAGGTTTGCCTTCCTACCTGGCCCCACTGATTTATAGCCAGTTCTGTTTGTTAGTAGCCCAATTCATTTTGTCTCCACATGAAAAGAAGCATATGGGAACATTTTAAATTAAACGTTTCAAATTGTCATTTAACAAGGACTTAATAGGACAGGTTTATGTTAGAGCCCAGCTGATTATTACGCTGGAATGCCTTCTCCTAGCAGCAAGTGCCTCAGATTTAGGGTTTGTGTTAAAGTCTTGAAAGCTTTTGTTCTCACGCTTCTAAATCTTTTTTTAAGTTTATTTGTGTGGTGTTCCAGTGCCAAGATACTCAGGACCTAACTATGTCATTATAGGGAACTGAGATTGGTCTGTGCACTTTGGCCAACATTCACTGAGGTTCTCTAGGGCCCAAACGGGCACCATGCAGCAAAACAGGCATTGCAGCGACCTTGCGGCTTTCAAGGTATTCATTAAATTATCAGTATCAAAAAAGACACTTGTTTATCAAGTATGTAACAAACTTACAATATTAGTAGATGTAAGTGATTGGGATAAAAAACATTTGTGAAAAATCACTGCCTCACTGCTGGATCATGTGGTTATGTATTTGCAGCTATCAGTAGTTCTACAGATCTTTCCTGTTATGAGTTCTACAGCAGTGGCAGCAGCAAGGAGCGGCTAGATGGTGCTGCCAAAATTGTACACAGTTTGTAAGAGCTGCTGAGATCGTATGCTATTTTCAAGCTTAAACCATTACCCTTACCCTAACCCTTACCCTAACCTCCTAACCCTAAAGCTATGACACTGGCAGCAAAATCTTGGCAGTCACAGCTGCCTGTGCTGACGGTGTGCTGGAGAACTCATATAGGAAAGGACCGATTTTGGGATAGTCCAGAGCCTTTGTTTTATAACAGGATAAGACTGAAATTGACACCGCACTCTTTCACCCTCACTGGCCCAGATGCAGGATGTTGCATCAAAGGATGCAACCATAGCTCTCACAAGCACAACTCCCACCAATGTCGTGGATCCCTCTAAGGTCCTGCAGAGGCATAAAAAATTATGTTCTTAATCAGACTCAATGTTTTAAGAGCTTTTTTGCATTATGTAGTGGTCCGCATATAAATATTTATATATATAATTGATAATTTGACATTTTGAATGTAAATTTTAGATATGAAAAATAAGAAGAAGAATTTAACCCTCAAAATCTGTGATTTAGGATAGAGTGATTTGCTTAAAATACGTAACTTTAAACTAGGTTATCTCATTAAACTTCTATTTCTTAGTAACAACTCCTCCTATAGCGGCTGTTGCCAGTTTTATCCAAGGTACACCTCTTCCTTTTCCCTTGGTTTCTATTATAAAGCAAATTGCAGGGTGAATGGCTAATAAAATAGGTAATATGCATATGTGCTTGATTTGTATTATAATACAAGTTGAATACATAAACATACAGCTAGTATTGCCCAATTTTCCATTGCAGCCTCTTGCCACCATTCCTGCCACACACTCACAAGAAGAGTTTACCAATCAAATTGAAGAACTAGCAACTAACATCAAGTGGGCTCCCACATTTATAACATACCTGGGCATCAATATCCCAAAGTCACTAAATCAAATATATGAGGTTAATTTCCCACGTCTATTCAAAACAATAAGAGCAGACATAACCAACTGGTCCTCTCTTAATATTTCCTGGTTAGGGAGGATTAATGCAGTTAAAATGAATGTCATCCCCAAAATCGTATACCTATTCAGAACGATTCCGACACCGATTAATGTTAAGGAAATTAAATTAATACAAAAAACTCTGAATAACTTTACATGGCGTTAAAAAAACAGAATTAATAAAGCCACGCTGACCGCCCCAAAACAAAAAGGTTGGTTGGGGTTCCCAGATTTACTTAGATTTTACAGAGCTGCAAGATTAGCACAAATGACTAATTGGCATAAAAAAGAGAACTACCCTGTTTGGGTGGAAATTGAGAGACATGGTTTGGGAGATCACCATCTAATCCTTCCCCAAATCTTATGGTTAAGCCTACACCACAAATTACAACTTGATAAGCTGTCATCCTGTATAGACAACTTCATAAAGATCTGGCGAGAGAGTAACCGGAAATCCAACCTCTTGAAAGAAGGTTCAGGATTGACACCCCTCTGGTCCCCACACAAAGACTATCCCTTTGACAGACTAACCCAAATGAGCTGGTGGATAGACAATGAACTAACGGTGGTAGCGGCCATGAGGGATATAAATAGAGAATTCCCCTTACCAATTTCTGTTAACGCGATCAATGCACCCCCCAAAGAATGGCTCAATCTGATAGGGGTTAACGAGGTGCTCACACACACAAATAGGTTAAATAGTCTTAGGGACAGATCGGTAACTGAACGATGCTTCCTCAACAACCCAGGGGGGAAAGGTAACATTTCCACCTTCTACAAAATACTCTCTGACACCAATACTCCCGCCAAACTCCCCTACCAAATAGCTTGGAAAACAGACTTACAGGTTACGTTAGAAGACAAGGAATGGGGTAAGATATTAAAACAAGCAAACAATGTCTCTCTCAACATAACACTTAAGGAGAACGCCTATAAAACAATAATGAGGTGGTACCTCACTCCGACTAGGCTGCATCGTGCAAATCCCGCATACCCCGCCAGTTGCCCTAGAGGTTGCCCCAATGAAGGCACCATGCAACACATGCTCTGGGAATGCCCCAAAATTCGCCAAACATGGGATTTTACCTATGACACCTTAGAAAAACTATGGGGGACACGTCTAGCGCAGAACCCAAGCGCAGCCCTACTGGGTCTTCCGATCAGGGGTCTTTCAAAAAATTAGCAGTTCTTGACCAGTCAGGTGTTTCTAGCAGCCAGATGTGTTATCGCAAAACACTGGAAAGCCACTTCTCCATCGTACACTGAGGTGAGGCAAAAAATAGGATACATTCAAAACATGAGCTCACTATCGGCCGAAGTAGACGGGAAATACAGACGCTGGGCCTCCTGCTGGGACACCTGGACGCTGCGGGATCCTCTCGGAGGTTAGTTCTATTTCTAAAACTCTCACTCATCTATTAGTAAAGGCACAAATTCTGCACAAAACGACACAAAGGGCCGCTAGGGTAGGACCCGTCTAGATCCTCAGGTACTGTTTCTAGGCTGGTCCAAGTTTGAATGTTACGAATGCTATGTTTTGAAATCTAGTTGTAAGGGAACTCTGAAACAATTTGCAATTTGTATTACTTCAAACGTTATATGTTTACTCATGTTATGTTTTTTTCAATTTATAAACAAAATAAAGGAAAAAATTGAATTTAAAAAAAAATAAAAAAAATTGAAGAACTAGGACAAGTGTGTCTCAATCTTAAGGAATATTGTGTATCACAACCTTTCTTACAATCATAGGAAATCTCGCAGCATTGTCTTCAAACACAAAGCTTTGAAAAAATATGATGCAAAATGTATGTTTTCTACACATCTAAACACTTGATACATAATCATTTTTATCTTGTTTTTTAATGCAATTATTGTGAAATATATTTCATGGTACATATTTTTACGCCTAAGTACATTTTATATTATAAGATATTGTAATTATTATTATTTAAGTCAGCAATGTCCCTTCAAAGGACCGTTGTAGCTTCAAAAAAAACATCACGTGTGAAGAATGTAACAAACCAGCAACATAAATGGACGTGTAAGGTTAAAAGCCGAGAAAATCTTAATTTTATCAGACTGCTAGTGTGTAGAGGCTGCCATGAAAGTAACGCCCTCTGTTCCGTACATGAAGGAGGTGGGAAGAAAGACTTGGAAAGTATGATTTGCTGTTTGAGGTGAGGTGTGACTAATTTTTGTGGCCATATTCGGTGAAGGGGATGGATTTACATTTCTGGAGAGCTATGGTTGCATTTCCTGAAGCAAGGAGTCTGCTTCTGGGCCAGTGAGTGGGAAGGAGTGTAGAGTCAATTTCAGTCTTATCCAGTTATCGTAACAACATCTCATTGTTCCCTCCTACCACACTCCTCCCTCCACTGACACACACACCCTCATGATTCAGCTCTCATGGTGTGATGTAACAAACACAAAATGGATTCCTGTACTAATAAAATGAGTCTCCAGAAATTCTGATTTTTACAAAAAATATTTTATGCCCACGGCTTGCCCAGCTGCTAATATTGTTCATTTGTTACATATCTGACAAACAAGTGTCTATTTTTCTTTCACTGCAGTGGTCAGTTAAGCTAAAGAAATGTATAACATACAGTCTAAATCTAGGTTGTAAACTAATAAGAACAGATCCTCAAACCACTTGTTTCTGTCAATATTTCACACATTCGTAAACTATGATGGGCCCATATACCAAGCAAATCACGTACAGATGGTAGATAAAGGCCACATGGTCTATTTCACCAGCCTCACACTATAACTGGCCCTTTCATATTAAGGACAGCTCTGTGTTAATGCCAAGTGGGTCTGAATCACTTCACTGTTTTAGAGTTTACCAATTCTGTGTTGAGGCTGTGTCTTTGTAGCTGTACTGGCTACTGTTCCACTTACATGTCGCTTCTTGTTTATAGAAACATAGACTTGACTGCAGATAAGGACTGACCATTATGTTTATCTAAAAAGTGTGAATTAAAGGAGCACTGTATGAAAGATGTAATTTACTCACAGGCATACTGTGTGCATAGGCAATATGACAAAGCACATTATTAAAAATAAGTAAATTATCATTATTTAAAAAAAAAAATTCCCTGTGATTACATTTGCAGCTCTGATCAAGCATTACAGTCCTCCTTTGCTCATCTGTCACTCTAGGAGGCGTCTATTTTGAATATGGCTGTGCACAAAGCTGATTTTGGGGTAATTTACAGACCCAGGAGCACTAATGCCCCCCATATAGGACTCCTAAAGTGACTCAGCAGCAAAGGAGGACATGTAGTGATGGAACCGTTACAAATGGGGTTACATTGAATAAAAATAAAAATGCTCATTTCTCATTTTTGGCACAGTGCCTTTAAAAGACCTGCATGCATCTAAGAACTGGACCCATGCTGATGAGAGGCAGCAACTTTGAAACAGCTGTACGTGGGTGGGATTCCTGGCTTGTGTATAATCCATCGTGAGCTCTGCCCAAAGTTGTGCAATATAACAGGCATATGCTTAAAAGAGGCATGTTTGAAATGGTTATGGATTATAAGAGTGCAGCCTTTGTGGGAACATGTACATGCCCAGGTTTCCAGAATGCAGAGTAATAACTGTACTTCTCGGAATTCTGAGCAGGAAACAAGTTTTTTAACTTGTTTTAGACGTTTAAATGTGAACGCAAATGTATATATATTATTTTAGAGAACTACACTTGAAAAAAAGAACTAAAAATATTAAACAGTTTCTAATTGTGTTACAGTGGAAACTACCATTTTGGCCTCTACGGATCAACTTACTGAAGTGGTGGGAGACTTTGAATGCAGAATAAGCAGTTAAAATTACCAGTGCTGTCAAAATTGTGTTAGTTTACAAGGACTTTTATTCCTGAGAAAGTAGGAGACTAACAGCCTTATTAAATTGCGATTCGGCCAAATGAATAGGGCTCTATATAAGAACAGAACATATGTTTTACAGAAGTTTTTAGTTAGTGAACTTCTATCCAAAAGCAAGGTCTTCACTAACTAAAAACTTCTGTAAAAATATTTTCTATGTGCATATATAGGTCCCTATTCAATTCGCCGAGTCGCAATTTAATAAGACTGATAATCAGCTCGAAAAGAAAATAGAGAAACATTTTGCCCAATATAAAATTATCATTTTCCAACAGACCCTATCAAAAGAAATCTGACTACAGAAATAATACTAGAGTTTTACCAGTCCTGCTGGAAGGCCAGTCTATACAATCACTAGGCGTCCATCACTGCAAGATAGATAGATAGATAGATAGATAGATAGATAGATAGATAGATAGATAGATAGATAGATAGATAGATAGATAGATAGATAGATACATACATACATACATAGATAGACAGACAGACAGACAGACAGATAGATACATAGATAGATAGATAGATAGACAGACAGATAGATAGATAGATAGATAGATAGATAGATAGATAGATAGATAGACAGACAGACAGATACATAGATAGATAGATAGATAGATAGATAGATAGATAGATAGATAGATAGATAGATAGATAGACAGACAGACAGACAGACAGATAGATAGATAGATAGATATAAATAAAGACGGAGATAGATAGATAAACTTTTGTAAAATAAATATGCTATGTGCTTAAATAGAGCCCTTTTGAATTTACTGAATTGCAATTTAATTGATATTGAAGGGGTTAAAGGATCACTGTATTATGACATAAAACATAACTGTTTGCAGATTTTGCAAATCGACTATTCTTATAAATAAACAGGGGGAGGTATAAAGGTTTGTTTTTAATGAGAGTATATTAATGATGATGCTTCTACTGGACCCTGGAGTCATCCATGATTCTTTAGTGGAGGCTGTATGTGTGAGGAGCGATTAATTATTGGAGACTATGGCAGCATTTCTTGATACAAACAGGTTGATTGTAGGCCAGTGAGGGGGAAAGGATGTGGTGTCACTTTCAGTCCCACCACTGGTAGATAAATAAACACACCCCCATGAGCCAGCTTTCAGGAAGTGATGCGATAATCCCCAAATGCATTCTTCTATTCATAAACAGAGTCTCCAAAAAATCTGTTTTTCCCACAAATGTTTGTATGCCCACATAGCTACTGTTATTAGTTTGTTGCAAACTTCACAAATAAGTGTCTTTTTTCTTGAAGTACAGGGGGTCCTTTCATCTTTATTCATCTCTCATAGCCCCGGTCGCTGGTTATGTCGGTGAAGTCCTGGCCTCTCTCACAGGGAAGGGGTAAGACGTAACACAGACAGTTGGCACCTGGCAAAGCATTGAGAAAACTGGGAATTAAACTGCCATATAAGGTGAGCTTAGCGGAGCTGTAATACTGTTGTATATGAACGGGGTAAACTTTCCACTCTCTGCAGATCTGTTACCAGCGCTGGATCTGTAGCTAAACTATGTATAGTACCCCCATATGGGCTTTATGTTCATCCAGGTTGTTTTTGGGATACACTCAATACCAGCTATAATTCACCAATAAATCAGTAAGCAGAGTATTGCAGTATTTAGTAATATATTTTTTATTGGACAAACATCTTAGAGTGACAAGCTTTCCATAGTGGTACCTCTCTTTATCAAGCAACATAACAAACACAAGGACCATCCGACAGCACCTCTAGAGTCAGGACGTCCAAATGGCCATCCTACACATCCTCGTGGCCATCACAAAACACATCCATAATACATAAATAATCATTACAAACCTCATGGCCATCCTACACATCCTCGTGGCCATCACAAAACACATCCATAATACATAAATAATTATTACAAACCTCATGGCCATTCTACACATCATTGTAGCCATCACAAAATGCATCCATAATACATAAATAATCATTACAAACCTCATGGCCATCCTACACATCATTGTAGCCATCACAAAAGGCATCCATAATACATAAATAATCATCACAAAGCTCATGGCCATCCTACAACCCCTCTAGAGTCTCATGGCCCCTTCACAGAGTCCATGATCAATACAAACACCAATGTCATCCCAAAGAACAAAAGCATTAATCAGAAATCCCATGATCATCACATAATATGCAAATAATCATCACAAATCCTAGGGCCATCTCATAGCCCACAAATATCCATCACAAACCCCATGGACATCACATTGTGCACAAATATGCATCACAAACCCTAGGGCCGACGAATAGCATACAAATAATCAGCTCAAACCACAAGGCCATCTCATGTGTTTAGTCATTAAGTCGTGTCGGACCCTTCGTAACCCTATGGACTGCAGCACGCCAGGCACATCTTCAGTGGGTTGTTAGTTCCTTCTTCAGTGGTCTGTGAATTGTCTGACCTCTCTACTAAACCCCTTCACCATGGCAAGGTAGCGATCATAGCGCACCATTTCATAGCATGGTCATCTCATAGAAGACACACAAAACTCTGCACAAATCCCATGACCATCACATAAATCACAAAAAACGCTGAAGGTGCTCATCGCGAGGCTCGCAAAAGAGGCTCAGACTGGATTCCATTCCGAGTTACAAGCTTGGGGAAAAAAAGCAGCCATTTTTTTTTCAAGCATGTAACTTGGAAGCCGTTGGGAGGCCACCAAAAGACCACAACTGAATAGAAAATTAGCTACCAACCACACTTATAGGCTCCCGGCCTCCTCCTGAGGCAGGAAGTGCCTAAGTGAGGTTAAAAGCTAATTTGCTACTCAATTGGCGTCTTTTGGCAACCTCCCAACGACTGGCGAGTTACGGCCTTGAAAAAAAATGGCGGTGTTAAACCCGTAACTTTTTTTCAAGCCTGCAAGACTTGGAGCAATACAGGTTTCAGCTTCAAGTCTTGCGAGCTTGAAAAAAAAAAAGACAGGTTCAACCGCCGCCAAGCCTGCAAATGAGAGAGGGGAGGGAGAGTGGGGGAAAGAGACAAAGGGGAGAGGGAGGAAAGAGACACAGGGGAGGCAGAGGGGGGAAAGAGACCCAAGGGAGGGAGAGGGGGGCAAAGAGACACAGGGGAGGGACAGAGAGGGAAAGAGACACAGCGGAGAGAGGGAGAAAGAGACACAGGGGAGGGAGAGGGGGGAAAGAGACAACAGGGGCATGGGGGAAAGAGACAAATGGGAGGGAGAGGGGAGAAAAGAGACCCAAGGGAGGGTGAGGGGGGCAAAGAGACACAGGGGAGGGAGAGAGAGGGAAAGAGACACAGGGGAGAGAGGGAGAAAGAGACACAGGGGAGGGAGTGGGGGGAAAGAGACGACGGGGGGGTGTGGGGGAAAGAGACACATAGGAGGGAGAGGGGAGAAAAGAGACCCAAGTGAGGGAGAGGGGGCAAAGAGACACAGGGGAGGGAGAGAGACACAGGGGAGGGAGAGGGGGGGAAAGAGACACATGGATGGCTCGCGATGAGTGGCAAAGTTATGAGCCTGCGCACAGTGCAAGCCGGACCTGCAATGAGCGGCAAAGACACTCATTGTGGGGCCCGCGATTAGTGCCATAGGCGCTCATTGCTAGTCCTGCAATGAGTACCAAAGTTACGGCCTTGAGCATGCAAGGACCGTAAAGTAGAGGGGGGAAAGCGATGAGCGTATTAGAAGAGGGGAGAGCCCAAATTTTATTTCGCTTGTATAGTATATAGATATATATATATATATATATATATATATATATATATATTCTTTTTTTCTTTTTTTTTCTTGGCCCCACGTTTTTACGTTTTTTGACAACAACTGCAAGACGTTAAGAAGATTGGTCTGGTGGCATGATGCTTGGCTGGGCTAATAATTGACTGGGCTAAATGTTTGGGATGATTGGCTTTGCTAACGGCTGGCTGGATTCTCTCAGCTCATTAGTGGTCTGGTAGGAGATGCCAAATACATTTGCACATTTGAAGATCCAAATTTTCTCTCTGCCCCTTTGATGTCGGCAGCAGATCCAGGCTATTATGCTGCAGACTGTGTGAAGAGCCTTCTGTACGGTGCTCCAGAAATTGATGCCATTGTATTTGGGATGCCACAGCCAGCTCAGTTACAAATATAGCATTTAAAGTTAAAATAAGAGTTCCATCTCCGCTCTTGCATATAGAAGCCGAGATCGTTCTGGATTCCGGTCTTTTCAGGGAGAGGACAGAAGTTACATTATTAAGGCATAAACGCGCCAACATATTCTGTATCATAATAAGTAGATTTATGATGCCACTGGCTCACTTATGTTCATTCAATTTCTGACACTTTACAGATGGCCAAATATATTCAGCATTATAATCCCTTTGAGGGAAATGATGGGCAAAGAGAATGCATATTTAAACCAGCTTCTGCACTATGCCAAGCTAAACAACATGGCAAAGGGAGCTTTAGTGCCTTAAAGGGACATGGAAGTCCCGATATTTAATGCATGCCTATGAAGTACCATCAATTCAAGGGAGAGTGCCCAGTGGTTGCTATTAAAGTTTATAACAAGATTCTTATAATCTTATCTTCAATATTGGAGTGGCTGGATAATGACCTCATGCCATTGCATCATGGGATATTTTCATATTGACCTTAACCATTATACTGCCAATCAAGCTTTTATGGTGAAAGCACCAGTATAGATAATTGTACCTTTCCAGCTGTATAAACACAGGGAGCCTGGGAGTGAGGTTGTGAGCCAATTACTCCCATATCCCCTAAGTGAGGAAAAAAATGGCGGCCGAAAAACACAAAATTTCAGAAACAGCATGGAAACAAGGCTCAGTAACGCAAGGCTCGCAAAACTTACAAAATACACGATGCTGAAGACAGTAACACTTACAACAACGCCAGGCACGCGGGACTTTGAAAATAAAACCAACGTCAGTTACCGCGAGCCACGCAAACATTCAGCCGACACGCAGAGGAGAAAAACACAGGGAAGGGACAGCGGGGAGATGATGGAAAGAGACACAGGGCATTCCCAAGCACTAAACATGCAGGTTAACGAACCCTGAAATGAGCGGCCCGTATAGTAGGCAGGAGAGGCTTGCAATGAGCGCTGAAGGCGGGGCTCATGATAAGCACTGCAATTGGGAGAGGCTTGCAATGAGCGCAGCCGAGAGGAAAAGCTTGCCAAAGGCGCTCATTGCAAGCCACGCGATGAGCGCCGAAGGAGCTTATCTCGTGGCTCACAATGAGCACCTCGAGCAGGAGAGGCTTGCAATGAGCGCCGAAGGTGATCAGTGCAAAGCTGGAAACTTGAAGTACAAGGGGGAGAGGCTCTCAATGAGCGCCAAAGGTGCTCAGAGGACCAAAAGCCTCACATTGTGTGGCAAACAGCATTGCCAGCCTTACAATTTTAATCTCGTCATTTTTGACTGGCAACTTCCTAGTATGTAATAAATTATAGAAAACTCTTGGTGAAGTTCTTTGACCATAACATCCTAAATGAGGTGCTCCAAGAAATAGTTTATCTTGCCAGTTTCTCTCAAATGCATATTTTCTAAACTTCAAAGTCAACTATGTTTCACACAGCCAAAAATATTGTTTAGAAAATGTTGAATTTCTGTGTTTTTTATAATTTTATAAATATGCAAGTGTTGTAAAAACAAGATTGTGCCATGTTTTAGCTATTCATGCAACGGATCAGAGTATAGCGAATGTCTTGTTGTTTTTCCTAAAAATGTCCATATTAAAATGATACAACCCCCACATCCCTGCAGGATAAGAGCGACTGATTGGTTGAGGAATGGATTTGTACTTATAACTCAATTAATGAATCGTTTTACATTTTCTTTTTCCAGTTCTCCAACAGTAACCTCCACTGATCCGAAATGAAAATAAAATAGTAGAAGGGAACATTCCTGCGGCTCAGTCTATTCTCCCAGGCTGATGTGACCAGGGTTTGAAAGAAGGGTCCGGCTGATTGAAACGGCAGATAAGAGATACAGGACACCCTGCTGCAGGCGCCATTGGAGAGGGTGCAGTGTTACCTGCTGGAGTATTGTTAGTCTCAAGCCATGCAGAAGATGGCCAAGAAATGAGACCAAAGAAAGAGGGAAACTGAGATTATTCCAGACTGTTCAGTGAAAGTAAATGATTTAATCACCCACTTTGCATTTATATAGACATTTTATGTCTGTTTAACTAGTTTATTGACAGACAGGCCCGCAATGCACTGAATTACTGTCTGGGCTGATAAGGACATTACATATCTGCATATATTAAAGGTCTACTTCAGGGCACACATATTGTGCTTATTTAAAGGGATATGGAAGTGTTTATTTGCATATTTATTTGCATACCTTTTTATTATCATTTATTAGCCCATTTGAAAACTAAAAATAAGTTAAAAACATTACCTGCTCAGATTTCCCAGAAATACCGTCATCGTACTGCATTCTGGTGGGACTGGGCGGGGACATGCAGATGAGATGCAATGTACTTTACTTTTTGAATCCATATTACCATTTTATACATGGCTCCTTTGAAGCATATGCTTGCTGTATTACACAGATTCAAGCAAAGCTTAGGATTGGATTATGCACAAGCCAGAAACATTTTGGATTCAAAGCATAAGGTAATTGTATTTCATCTGCATGTCCCCGCCCAGTTCCTCCAGAATGCAGTACAATGACTGTATTTCTGGGAAACCTGAGCAGGTAATATGTTTTTACCTTATTTTTAAACTTTCAGACAAGCTTATAAATGTACATTAAACTCTCAGTTATCCGGCACTCATGGGGATTGGTATATGCTGGATAAATGTAGTTTCTGGTTGCTTGAGAGTTGCATATAAAATAGGCCTAGATTAGCTGCACATAGGATGCTCTGCTAAGTATATTTGTCAGTGAGGGATGTTCTAGCAGCAGCAGCTTTCACTCCTCACTTACACACGGGTAGGTTGGGCTGGAGGGTGCGCTGCTGACCCTGGGGAATGTAACGCCAACACTGTCCTGGCTCAGTCGCTCATGCCTGTCTGCTTCCAGGTAACACTGAATTGCAGAGACGTACAGTGGATGCAATCTAGGAAGGTTTCAGTGAGTAATAACAGAGCTTTTAAGCACTTGTTAATAAAATGGTGTTTAGATCTAGAAACAAATACTTAGGTTGTTTATTTCAGTGTTGAAAACAGGGAACCTTCTCTGTCCCTTTAATAACTGATTAGCAGGGAAATAGTTTATAAAAAAATGTGTGTAGCCTTTGAAGATTCCTGTTTCAGATTCCAGCAGATCTACCGTTCTCCATCTAGTATCAGGTATCAGGGGCTGGGAGAATCTGCCCAGGAGGCTGTCCTGATAATGACAATTAATATTCAATGAAGAGAGACAACTCTCCTAGTCACTGAGACACTAAAGGAGTAAGTTGTAAAATTATAAATGCTGTGTTTATTACTAATTAGTAATCAATGAACACCCTGTTGTATGAGCATTACAGTGGCCCCTAATTACACAATTGAAACCAATTAATTGTGTGATTAGAACAGAAACAGCACTGACAAGGAGCATGTTTAAAAATTGTAAAAACTTTCCTTTGCATGACAAATAAGTGCTGCAAACAATACAAAACATACATTTCAACTCTGGACCTGCATATTTACAACACAGTCTGGGTCTTCTTCTGACTCAGGACACTGCACCAGCTAAGTTATGGAAATCTATTGAAAAATCAGTCATGTTCTCTGCTAGCTGTACCTGATACAGCTTAGTACACTTTTTCAAACAGATAATGACATTATTGCAATAAGGGGTTTGCATAGCCATTAAAGGTATATACTGTGTATATATATATATATATATATATATATATATATATATATATATATATATATATATATATATATATATACACGTTTCCTGGGTTTCCAATGTTTAGAAAGAAACCCTCAGTGATTATTAGAAAAATATGTCTTATATAGAAATGTTCAATGTACATACAAAGTTATAGGCAGGAGAGTAAAATCCAGCTTTGCGCACCCACAGGGAGCTTAAATAACCAAGTACACTGAGGAGAGGCATCCAGGTACAGTCTGACCTTTCTGGTAGAGACAACAGGAAGTAGCTGCTGCAGGGTGGAATCACATGTTTAGGTGGGGTCTGGGCTGACAGTTGAATCAGACTACAAGGATAGAGAGAGAGAGACTACATATCCCAGTCTGCTTTGCAACACAGGAATTCCAGAATATGATACAAATGTATCAACTAACCTCTGCTTTCTCCTGATTGGTCAAAAGGAATTATGAATTGTATGCTAATATTAGCAGGGATTTTCAGGGTTGTCAACTAACAAATGCTGCAGTGTACAAACTGAAAAGATTTAGCAAACATTAGGGTGAGTTTGTAAATGTTTGTTTTCAGATTTTTTCATGCAAAAAAATGTGGTAATGCAAGATTAATCCAGGACACTTAGATATGCCTTTAAAAGAAGATTTTTATAGCTTTTGCAGCACTCATTTTTATGCATGAAAAAACTATAGTTATATTTAAAACCTCACCTTTCCAGTACTTTATAGAACATGTGCCCCTTCAAAAAAACAAGAAAACAGACTTTTAGAATGGTGTAAATAGCATCAAGGAGACACTTGTTCTTCACACACATAGGGAGTATGTAAAAAGGGAAGAACATGATGGCCATAATCTACAGTGCCAAGATAGTTAGACATTGGTGAATTCCCTGGATTAGGGACAGGCTGAATAATGGGCCAGGTCTGGCACCGGACTCATAAACAATCACATTATTGGTTTCAAAAGTTTACAGGACCACTGTATTTCAGGAAAATGTAACAAACTAACAACAAGGGAAACCTCTCAATTGACTAAAATGTGCATCCCTCTATTTACTATGTACTATTTCCTATAGGGGAAACTGAGATACAGCCCTACTCACCTCATATCAACCACTTGAGAGGCTTAGTAATTCCTTCCCCCAACATTAGCAGCTACAGCAATCACAAGCATAGAAAATATCTTAATTTTCGCAAACTCTATTTGTGTATAGCAAGTTCCCTCTTGTCTGACTTCAACACTTCCTGATAGGTTGGAGCCTGAGGGTGTGTTATATTTTATATATTAGTGGAGGTAGAGGTTGGGGAAGAGTGATGACAAAGGGGTACCTACTCATTCACACATGTTCAGAACTAGACAGTCACAAATATTACTGCAAGTCCTGCTCCCGTAGACACCACTTTCAGACAAACTACCATCACCAAAGTATCATGGATGCTTCCAGAGAGGCATCAACATTTTTTCTAATTAAAAACTAGCCTTTTGACTTTTTTTGTGCCTAATATTATGAGTGACAGATTAAAATGATTCAAACAAATCTTACCGTGGTCCTTTAATTAGACAGCGGAGGTCTAGAAAAATAGGGCTAGTAGGCCAGAATTATTCTTCCATCCATTGACTACTCTTACTATAGAACAGTGGTGTGTTCCTTTAAATAATGCTGGTTCTTTTAATACAAGAACAAGCAACAATCATAAGACATTAAGTACATTCAAAGCTATAATTAAAGACAAAGGATAAAACAGAAACAAATACACCTTTTCATTCAAGACCTGGGAAATCCCAGAAATAAAATTATTTTTTATTTGAAATAGTTCCCCTTTAAAGCCTTTAAAAATATTTTACGTTAGACAATAACTAAGTGGTTTGTGGATATTCCATAAAAATGAATGAATACAGTTTGTTTTGTCAAATAATTTGTCATTAACGCAATTTAGACCCACACAGGAAAAAGAACTGCTTCAGGGTTTTAACCCCAGCAATGCCAGCCAACAATTATGTGTCCTTGGGGTAAAATAATACACAACAGATGCCTGTCTGTATAAAAGGAAAATATTTCTGCAGTTAAAACGTCATGCTTACTTTAAAAAAAAGTCTATGTATTGTATCTTGGACCCAGTACCCCAGTTGTAGATTTGTATATCATTTTTTGTAATCGTCAAATTTTTAAAGTATTGATTTTAAGACATCACAATAAAAGTTAAGTATTAATCAGCAGTAAATGTCTCTGATCATTTCTTCACCATTTGTCTATTCTTTCTCTCTTTGTATGTATTACCGATATTTGCACTACTGGCTGATATCTAGGATAGCTAGTATAAGAGGTCCTATACCCATCACTGATATATGGGATTACCATTCGCGTAAAAGCCCCAAAAATCTGGGGGGATAATTTAATTCTACTCCCAGGACAGGAAGCAGGGGCGGATCTGCCACCACTGCACAACTGCCTGGGGGGGGGGGGGGGGGGTTGCTACAGGGCCCCTCAAAAACGTATTATGTATATTATGCACGAAAACTTTCATGGGAAAGAGTTACTGCGCCATAGCGCTGGCCAAATGTGGTAATGCAAGATTAAGAAGATTAAGCTTAATTTTGCTGTTTTTTTGTGTCCCCTATTCATATAATCTGGGGGGATTCCTACCCCAGTTCCTATGCCGCTGCAGATCAGATTAGATTTAGTGGGGACCACCATCACTAGCTATCTCACCTTACTATCCTAGTCCCTGCTATATTTGTCCAATTTCGAAAAAACTTGACTTGGCAAAATATTTTTAGAGTTAAAGGACCACTTAAGTCTGAAAAACGTTTGTCAGTTTGATCGATATTCTACTTTATAAAGTATTTTCTTGTATGGGAGTTCACCAGTGCCCGGAACATGGCATCACATGGCAGTGGAACCTCCTCTGCTTCCTGGACTAATAAAAAGTCAGTTTGGCTAATGCCAGGAGGAGGTTGATGAGAAGGTCCTTGGCCCTTAACCCAGGGCTTTGGGCACCCAATCAGAAAAAAGCGAGGGGAAACTGCAGGAGGTGCCCGCTCAGCAATGATAAGAGGGGATGGAGTCTGGAGCAAATAAAATCAATGTGATACACGGACTCCCCCCTACCACAGATGTACATGTGACTGGAGATACCATACAATTAGCCGGGTACTCTCTCATGCTCAGTGCACCATGGGGCACTCTCAAGTCCCCCCGGTGGGTCGTGGAACCAAAGCACAGAACTGGACACAGTGTAATCTAACTGGGGAGGGACATAATTATCTTTTTTCTACCGATTGCCATTCCAGTACACCAAGCATCCTACTGGCTTTTTTTCTGCAGGTTTGGTGCAATATTTGCCTACTTTTAAATCATTCAATATAGCAGATGCCAAATCCCTTTCCGCTTGAGTTTCTATCACCAAACCCGCCACCAATGCCTATAACATGACCAGAGAGTATATTGCAGCCTGTACAATGCGTGGTGAATCTCCCCCATAGCTATGAAAGCTGAATACCACTAGAACAATAATTGATACACTTTTTCTACTATAATAATTGATATAGTTACCTCTACGCACCTCTTTACACATGACAATTTTTGTTGTTGTTGTTTTAGTCATTCAGTTGTGCCGGACGCTCAGTGTCCCCATGGACCATAGCACGCTAGGAACATCTGTCAGCCACTGAGCTACATCAAGTTCATGTTCATTGCTTCAGTGACCTCATCTATCCATCACGCCTCTGCCGTCCCCTTCTTCTTGTAGTTCCAATCCTTCCCAGCATCAGAGTCTTCTCTAGGGAATCCTGTCTTTTCATGATACGGACAAAATATTTTATCTTTAGCCTCATCTAGTGAACTGTTTGCCTTCATTCATAGGGTTCACTGCTGTGACCTAGGTTTGAGGGAATCAAGAGGTCACACCACCCTGAAGCCGAGCAGGGTAGGGAATGGCCAGTACTTGGATGGGAGACCACCTTGGACTACCAAGAGCTGTATGCTGTGGCTTGCTGGAGAAGGAATTGGCAACACACTCAGGTATCTCTGCCATGAAAACCAAGTGGATCAGCATGACCATGAACATAAAGATTTGCAGTCCATGAGATCACAAGTGACTGAACGACACAAAGAAAATAAAAAAATACTCCTCTACCAATTTAAATCTTACTGTACACACTTCTTCTGTTTTAAAAGTATCAATTATAAATCCATAATAAAAAACAAACAAAATCCACAGAACAAACAAGTTTGCACAATATATACATTTCTACCTTACACCACCTGGATTAGTGCACAAACAACACAGAACTTTTTTCATTAATTGGCATTTACCTGTTTTCTTGGGGCCTCATTCAATTGCGATTTGGCCAATTAATTAGGGCTCTAAATAAGCACATAGCATATTTTTTTAAAGAAGTTTTTAGTCAGTGAAAACCTTGCTTTTGGATAGATGTTTACTAACTAAAAACTTCTTTAAAAAAAATATGTTATGTGCTTATTTAGAGCCCTATTCAATTGGCCAAATACCAATTGAATGAGGGCCTCAGTGTTTAAAATGAGAACAAGTGATCCAGACTTTTTTAGGAAGTTCTCACTTGCACATATTGGTTTTATTTTGTGCAGTCAGGGCGTGTACAATGGTATTTTATGCATTGCTGATAATGAATGGGAGAATTATTAGGATGTGCTCCATTATAACAAATAATATTACTATATTGCACCTAATATTGATTATTAATCAGACTATATAGCTTTTTTACTGGTCACTCATTTTATTTAGGGTGACAAGCTTTTAAGAGGTGCACCTCTATTTATCAAGTCGGAAGCAATACTGGGTATTAATAACTGCTTTGTTCATGAATTTAAAAATACATTTTTTTTACATTTCACAATAATTGTCTTTTTGCGTGAAAAATATTAATTAAAAACTTCATTGAAGCTAACCGGAATTCAGAGTGGTGGGTATATCTGTAAATCTCATTGGCTGGTTGAGGGTATGAACACAATTAAAGTTAAAGTTCTGAATAAGTATTTGGGTTAGGAGACCTTTATTTGAAAAAAGAAAACACACTATGGGCCTCATTCAATTGAGATTTGGCCAATTGAATAGAGCTCTATATAAGCATATATATATATAGAGAGAGAGATAAAGAGTGTGATAGATAGATAGATAGATAGATAGATAGATAGATAGATAGATAGAGAGATAGATAGATAGATAGATAGATAGATAGATAGATAGATAGATAGATAGATAGATAGATAGACACATAGATAGATAGATAGATAGATAGATAGATAGATAGATAGATAGATAGATAGATAGACACATAGATAGATAGATAGATAGATAGATAGATAGATAGATAGATAGATAGATAGATAGATAGATAGATAGACACATAGATAGATAGATAGATAGATAGATAGATAGATAGATAGATAGATAGATAGATAGATAGATAGATAGACACATAGATAGATAGATAGATAGATAGATAGATAGATAGATAGATAGATAGATAGTGCTTCTCATTCCATAAACCTGTAGGTATTGCTGTATAATTTGCTCTGCTTTAATGCACACACAGTACAATTAGTTTGCCATTTATGACTGTGATTGCCTGGGTTGCCTCTGTGTGCATCTTTATGTGATACCAGTAACAGCTGACTGAAGGACACTTTGTGTAGTAAGTTTTTCAATCTTTATTGTGATAAATGTGAAACTTCATAATGTAAAAATGCAAACATATTAGCTAGCTGTTTGGTATAAAGTGAGGCTTGGCAGATAGTGTATTGGGGCTGGGATGTCCCATCAGTGCAGTCCTCACTCTATGTTGCCCCTCCCTCTCATTACAAGCCACCCCCCGCCCCCACAGTCCCTGCACTGAGTCAGTAGACAGCCTGCAGCCAGCCAGTCTGGGAGCTCCCAATGCCCAGCTAGGACAGGGGCAGCACCATGGGCTTTGAATTAGATCGCTTCAGTGGGGAAGTGGACCCTGATTTCAAATGCAACCTCTGCAACAGAGTCCTGGAGGACCCCCTGACCACCCCTTGTGGACATGTATTCTGTGCTGGCTGTGTGCTGCCCTGGGTGGTGCAGCAGGGCAGCTGTCCAGTTAAATGCCAGCGGATCTCTGCCAAGGAGCTGAACCACGTGCTGCCACTCAAGAGCCTTATCTTGAAGCTGGACATCAAGTGTGACAACTACTCCAGGGGCTGTGACAAAGTGGTCAAGCTGCAGAATCTGGGGGAGCATGCAGAGATGTGTGACTACTCTCCAGCCAAGTGCAGGAACAAGGGCTGCAATGAGGTGCTCAACCTCAAAGACATGGATGGGCATATGCGGGAGTCCTGTGAGTTCAGGGCAGTGGGCATCTGCCAGAAAGGATGTGGGCTCATGCTGACTTTCAGGGAGCACAAGATGGGTGACCACTGCTGCCTGAAGGCAATCAAAGGGCAGAACACTCTCCTGCAGACCAAGATTGCTGGTCTGGAGACAGAGCTCAAGAAGAGATCTGTGAGATCTGGCAAGAGAGAGAAGTCCTTGTTGTCCCAGCTCTCTGCAGTGCAGAATGAGCTGCAGATGACAGCTCTCAGGTACCAGAAGAAGTTCACAGAGTATAGTGCCAGGCTGGACTCCTTGACCAAAACTGTGGCATCTCCATGCAAGGTAAGGTAGTCAAGGGGTTAACCCACCTGGGGATGACCTTCAGTGTGCCCTTCCAGCAGCTAAAGGGTGCCTAGTCATGTCTTGAGCAGCAAAACAAAAAATGAGATGTTCCTATGTTAGAACCAAACATGATGCCCCATCTAGGAACAAGGAGCCCTGAATATGTGTTTATAATTATATCTAGGCTGTCCTGGTCCTCCTTACTGATCTCATACCCCTACCACTATATACAATTTGTACTATATGGTTCTACCATGGACTCTACAACTAAAGTTAATCCTTTATAGTTCAACCAAATTCTCTCCATGAATACTCTGTCCCAACAACAGGTAAGCAGCTTCTCCCTGCAGAGTTCTCCAAGTTCTGACACACACAGCTGTATTGCATGACTCAGGGTGGAAGGGGTTAATCTTGATTAAAAAAACCATGTTTCCACACAAATTTATCACATCATCAGAGTTAAGAAAAGTATTCCCTGGGGACATGTCCCTCTATATAGCTGCCAAACAATATATATATATATATATATATATATATATATATATATATATATATATATATATATATATATATTCATAACGATGTACAAATGTTACTTGGCAGCATGGGGGTTAATTATGTTAATAGTTTAGAGAGTACATTGAGTCTGTTTCCTAAACCACAATTATAAGTGCTTAATATAACATTCTTTATTGTGGAGAGTTATGAGTCTTTCTATGATTAAAACCACACACCCTAAAATGTTACATCTTATTTTTGCTTTCACTAAATCAGTTACATGCATTTTTTGTATTACTTAAAGGGCCTCTGTAGTCATATAATGTTATTTTCCCCATTACAAATTATTTATTTTAACTGTAAAACAGATTAAAAACAATGTATTTGAGACAATTGTATGTTAAGTGTAAACAAGGACTCACAGAAACCTTGTTTTATCGGATTTATATTAAAACCAATGGGAATAAAACCAGGATATGTTGTAGTCCAGACATCCATAAGGCTCTCTGTAATATATCAGGACAGGGCAGCAGAAATCCATCACACACTGTCCATATTTAATCTAATTTTTCTACACTATGTAAGATCAATTATTTTTCATAAAAACATTATATTTTAAATGTGTGCTAGACATTTTTGGGATTCAGTGGCCCTTTAAATCAATATAAATTGCATTTTCTTGTATAAGCAGTTACACTGTATAATATACTAATGTTACTCTCCCTTCTATAGTATAAGCAGTTACATTGTATCATGTAATATTGTTACTCTCCTTTTTAGTATAAGCAGTTACACTGTAACATATAATAATGTTACGCTCACTCTTTTTATTATAAGCAGTCACATTGTATCACATATCTAGTTGTTGTAATTGCAAGTTTGTTGGTAACTCTATGTTAAAAGTTACGGGCTTGCGCATGTGCAATGAACGCCAAAGGCCCAAAAGTTAAGAGAGGGGGAGAGGCTCGCAATGAGTGCCAAAGGGGGGGAGGCTCGCATCGCCAGGCCCACAATGGAGAGGGGGAGAGAGGCTACGAACGACTTCCGAGTTACATGCTTCAAAAAAATTACGGGTTTAATGCCCTCCATTTTTTTCAAGCCCGTAACTCGGAAGCCGTTCGGCGTTGCCAAAAGAGGCCAATTGATTACAAAATGAGCTTACAACCTCACACATAGTACAGCGGGAGAAGCAGGGAGCCTGTAAGTGAGGTTGTAAGCAAATTAGCTATTTAATTGGATTTTTTTTTGGCGTTCCCAGAACGGCTATGCAAGAAAAAAAATGGCGGCTGCAAAGCCAGAATTTTTTTTTTCCAGCCCGTAAATCAGAAGACAATTTCGGACTTGGGGAAATTGATACATTTCCAAAGCCCCCAAATGGTTTCACACCTGTAAATGGAAAAAGGAGCACAGAGGGGGGAGAAAGACACAGGGGAGGGAGTGGAGGGGAAAGAGATGCAGAGTTGAGAGGGGGGGAGAGACACAGCGGAGGGAGATAAGGGGGGGCAAAGAGACAAAGGAGGGAAAGAGACACTAGGGAGGGAGTGGGGGGAAAGAGACACAGGGCTTGTGCATGTGCGCAGAGCATGCCACGGTCTGCAATTAGTGGAGAAGCCGCTCATTGCAGACCACAGGGCCCGTAAAGCAGAGGGGGGAGGCTCGTAATGAGCACCTTTGGCGCTCATATCGAGGCCTGCAAGTTGCGGGTTTGCTGAGGCCTGCAATGATCGGCGCTCATCGCAAGGCCCGCAAGTTAGAGGGGGTAGAGCCTCGCATTGTGTGGCAAACATCATTTCCAGGCCTCACATTTTTTGCTGTCATTTTTGAGGGGCAAGTCGCTAGTCATATAATAATGATTCTCTCCCTTTTTGATAGTATAAGCAGTTACACTGTATCATATAATAATGCTACTTTCCCTTTTAGTATAAGCAGTTACAAGGCAACTGCTTATACTAAAAAAGAGAGTAACATTATTATATGATACAGTGTAACTAACTGCTTCTACTAAAAAAAGAGAGTAACATTATTATATGATACAATGTAACTGCTTATACTAAAAAGGCACCATTATTATCTGATAATAATGATTATCTCCCTTTTTGTTAGTATAAGCAGTTACACTGTATCATATAATAATGCTACTTTCCCTTTAACAAGGCAACTGCTTATACTAAAAAGGTGAGTAACATTATTATATGATACAGTTTAAATGCTTGTACTAAAAAAGGGAGAGTACCATTATTATATGATACAATGTAACTGCTTGTTCTAAAAAAAAAAAAAGGTGAGTAACATTATTATATGATACAGTGTAACTTCTTGTTCTAAAAAAAAAGTGAGTAACATTATTATATGATACAGTGTAACTGCTTGTACTAAAAAAAGGAGAGTAACATTATTATTATACAATGTTACATTGTATTATACTAATGTTACTCTTCCTTTTTTTAGTACAAGCAGTTACACTGTATCATATAATAATGTTATTCACCTTTTTAGTATAAGCAGTTACATTGTATCATATAATAATGTTACCTATTGGTATAAGCAGTTACATTGTATCATATAATATTGTTACGACCCCTTTTTTAGTATAAGCAGTTACATTGTAACATATAATATTGGTACCTATTGGTATAAGCAGTTACATTGTAACATATAATATTGTTACCTATTGGTATAAGCAGTTACATTGTAACATATAATATTGTTACTCTCCTTTTTAGTATAAGCAGTTACATTGTAACATATAATATTGTTACCTATTGGTATAAGCAGTTACATTGTAACATATAATATTGTTACTCTCCTTTTTAGTATAAGCAGTTACATTGTAACATATAATATTGTTACCTATTGGTATAAGCAGTTACATTGTAACATATAATATTGTTACTCTCCTTTTTAGTATAAGCAGTTACATTGTAACATATAATATTGTTACCTATTGTTATAAGCAGTTACATTGTATCATATAATAATGTTACCTTTTAGTATAAGCAGTTACATTGTAACATATAATATTGTTACCTATTGGTATAAGCAGTTACATTGTAACATATAATATTGTTACTCTCCTTTTTAGTATAAGCAGTTACATTGTAACATATAATATTGTTACTCTCCTTTTTAGTATAAGCAGTTACATTGTATCAGATAATAATGTTACCTATAGGTATAAGCAGTTACATTGTGACATATAATATTGTTACTCTCCTTTTTAGTATAAGCAGTTACATTGTAACATATAATATTGTTACTCTCCTTTTTAGTATAAGCAGTTACATTGTATCAGATAATAATGTTACCTATAGGTATAAGCAGTTACATTGTGACATATTATATTGTTACTCCCCCTCCTCTTTCGCAGGGCTTGGTTTGGAGGGGTTGTTGAAGTGGCCAGGATTATTTTAAAACACATTTCCCACTTGCCTACAGACATGTCTGTCAGCTGCAGGCTCAGCCAGCCGTGGGGTCTCTGCAAGGGACAAATATTTACAGCAAGTTCCTTCAGCTTCTCTGAGGAGACAGGGCCTGCTTTTTAAAGACATGTCAGAGGGCAGGCTTATAATAACAACACAAAATGCAGGGGGAATAAGACCCCTTTTGCTGCCTGCACTGTATTCTTGTATCACATAGTGTGTAGGCTACAAAGAGGTCCAGGCAGACAACATCTTTATCTGTTTCCATTTTAAAACATTAATCTCCTGTTGGAAGTAATAGAGGAAGTTATTTAAACTGTTTAATAGTTTCTTGGCTTCCAAGATATGTTTCTTTATATAGGATTTCTTGTAAATGCTGATTTTGCATTGGGTTTAACAGAAATATTTATAATACTAGAATACGTATATTGCTCTATATTAGTTTACACTAGTTTATGTATACTATACTATATTAGCTTATCCTATACTAATTTGTGTATCCTATCTTATACTAGTTTATATATATATATATATATATATATATATATATATATATATATATATATATATATATGCTATCCTATACTAATATACATATACTATCTTACAATAGTTTATCCTATACTTGTTTATGAATACTAGCCTATATTAGTTTATTATATACTAGTTTATATATATATATATATATATATATATATATATACTATCCTATACTTGTTTACATATACTAGTTTATATATATATACTATCCTATACTAGTTTATCATATACTAGTTTATATATATATATACTATCCTATACTTGTTTACATATACTATCCTATACTAGTTTATAATATACTAGTTTATAAATATATACTATCCTATACTTGTTTACATATACTATGTTACAATAGTTTATCCTATACTTGTTTACATATACTATCCTTTACTAGTTTATCATATACTAGTTTATATATATATATATATATATATATATATATATACTATCCTATACTTGTTTACATAGACTATGTTACAATAGTTTATCCTATACTTGTTTACATATATTAGTTTACATATCATAACTATACTAGTCTATACTAGTTAATCCTATACTAGTTTACATATCATATCCTATACTACTTTCTCCTGTACTAGTTTACAAATACTATGTTATAATAGTTTATCCTACAGTAGTTTACGTATACTAATCTATACTAGTTTATCCCATAGTAGTTTATGTATACTATCCTATACTAGTTTATTTGATACTAGTTTGTATATACTATGCAATAGTAGTTTATCCTATACCAGGTTACATATACTATCTTATACTAGTTTATCCTATACTAATTTGTCCTATACTAATTTATGAATATTATTCTATACTAGTTTATCCCATAATAGTTTACATGTACTAATCTATACTAGTTTATCCCATAATAGTTTACATGTACTAATCTATACTAGTTTATCCTATACTAGTTTATGTATATTATCCTATACTAGTTTATTTGATACTAGTTTGTATATGCTATGTAATAGTAGTTTATCCTATACCAGGTTACATATACTATCTTTTACTAGTTTATCCTATACTAATTTGTCCTATACTAATTTATGTATATTATTCTATACTAGTTTATCCCATAGTAGTTTATGTATACTAATCTATACTAGTTTATCCTATACTAGTTTATGTATACTATTCTATACTAGTTTATTTTATACTAGTTTGCATATACAAGGTAATAGTAGTTTATCCTATACCAGTTTACATATACTATCTTATACTTGTTTATCCTATACTAATTTATCCTATACTTGTTTGTCCTATACTAATTTATGTATATTATTCTATACAAGTTTTCATGGCAGAGATACCTGGAGTGGGTTGCCAGTTCCTTCTCCATTTGGACCACAGCATACAGCTCCTGGTATTCCTAGGTGGTCTTCTATCCAAGTACTGACAAGGCCCAACCCTACTTAGCTTCAGGGTGGTGTGACCTCTTGGTTCCACTGGACCAACAGGGAACCCTAGTTTACATACTAACATATAGTAAAGGGGTTGACAAATTACTCTAAAACATAGGTGCCAGCCAGGTTAGCAGAAGCCAGATACATTTTTTAAGGTGCCAGGGTATGGATTATATATAGAAATATATACAAAGTTATCACAGTAATAACAGTTTAGGAAGCCCTGCTGTAACAGTGAAAGGGTTAACATTGCAACCCCACTTATTGCATCATATAATACTGATGAGTATGACGAGGCACCATATATGGGCTATTAAAACATTGCCAGGAATCTGACCCCAGTAACTACCAAATGCTTAGCGGTCACCAAATGCACAGAAATCCCCCTCCCCCTAAAACCAGTATAAATAAACACTTTTATGAGAGAGGACACTGCAGTGTAAGGGACACTGAAAACATTTTTTGTATTCTTTGCATCTGAAACATGGTATTTATAATGTACCACTGTGTTTATTTTCTTTCAAATGATACTTATAAAGCATAAAAAACTGATTCAAATGTCTGGGGGCTTGCTCCTGACAGCCATTGAACAGTAATATAGATGTATGAGTCATACTTGTCTGCCAGGGACATGTAGGCATGCTCTGTGCTCCATGTTGTTTTACAAGGGCATGGGAAATAACAGTTTATATCACAATACAAAAAAGTTATTTAAAAAAAGTTGGAATGACAAAAATAAGTAAAACCTGTTTAAACTTAATTAAAACTAACAGGAAAAGCAGAGAGCATTGTTTAGTCCGTAGATCCCATTGGCTGGCAGAAGCCAAGCCCAAAGAGCAGTTGAACTCTATTTGGAAAAAAAAACACACTGTGACACATTATCAAATGCCCTCTTTTTGGAGAATACATCCATATGACATTGGAGTAAGTTGCACAAACTCTTAGTGTCACTAGAGACTGTGCAGACCCTTCTGGTTCTGTAAGGGTTAATTGCATTGTCAGGAGACTTTGGGGGTCATAACACCCCCACTATCTTTGTGAGCCCATAATATGAAATATAAATGTCTCCTGGACAAAGAAAACTAGATTTCTCCAGATTATGGAACCCATCTTAATCCTGATACCTCCAGCCAAATGTAATATTTTGTATTTTTAGGACTTATTGTAAGTTGGGCTTTTTCTTTTCAATCACTTTGGGGTTAGATTCGTTCATTTTTAGCAGTGCCCCAACTCCCCGATACATTGAGGGGATTTACTGAGCACTTCAAGTGACTGGGATGTGCATCCCTGCATTTACTTTGCACTATAGTGGAACCTTGGTACTCGTCGTTAACTGGTTCCAGAGGACAGTATTAGTGGAGAAAATAACGAGTACAAAACTCCCATAAGCAGCAATGTAAATAGTTTTTTTGCTCATCCAGGCGCGTCGAATACTGAAATCGCCGAGTTTGGATGTAGTCCAGTATCAAGGGTCCACTGTATTTCCTACTGAGATTGCATGCCTAGTAAATTCCCCCAAGATAAGAAGGGCTGAAATCTAAATTATTTACTCTATCTGAAATAAATCATAGTAAATACAGTGATGTACAGCTCTGCCACTTGAGATGCTTAATAGATTCCTTCAAGGTAAGAAGGGCTGTATTCTCAATTTTCCCCCCATAAGAAATTGTTTGTTGTTTAGTCGTTCAGTCGTTCCAACTCTCCATGACCCTATGGACCGCAGCATATCATCTATCGTAATGTCTCTGGTGGTGCTAATCCAAAAGGTTGTCTTGGGAACAATACTGGAGTGGGTTGCCAGTTCCTTCTCCAGTGGACCACAATTTGTCTGACCTCTCTCTGGTATAGCTCACAGCTTCATCATGGTACACAAGCCCCTTCACCACAACAAGGTAGTGATCCAGAAGGAGCCATAAAAAAAATGTTCATAATAAATACAGGGATGCACAGCTCTGTCACTTGAGATGCTTACTAAATTCCTCCAAAGTAAGAAGTGCTGTGATCACAATCTCCCAACATAAGAAATAGTTCATGGTAAATACAGGGATCCAAATCTCTGTCACTTGAGATTCTGAGTAAATTCACCCATTATTTGTTCCAGGGGTAGCCAATCGGTACAAATAAACTTGATACATTTTGATAAGCTCAATTCCTTAGAAGTGTAAGTCCTGGCTGGTAAATGGAGGAGAAGACTTTGACCTGATCTTGTTAAAAGATGATTGTGAATAGGAGAAAATAGTGTTTATACAGAGGAAGCACTGAATACATATTATTAGGATTAGGGGATACTAAAGCTTTCTCACTAGAAACAAATAGTGCAGTGGGTTTAGCTAATGATTTGGAGGTTCTGGTTCAAATCCCACCCATCCCAAACAAATAGTATAGTGGGACTAACTGATGAGCTGGAGGTCCTGGTTCCAATCCCACCCATCCCAAACAAATAGTATAGTGGACTAGCTGATGAGTTGGAGGTCCTGGTTCAAATCCCACCCATCCCAAACAAATAGTATAGTGGACTAGTTGATGAGTTAGAGGTCCTGGTTCAAATCCCACTCATCCCAAACAAATAGTATAGTGTACTAGCTGATGAGTTAGAGGTCCTGGTTCAAATCCCACCCATCCCAAAACAATAGTATAGTGGGTCTAGCTGATAAAGGTTGGAGGTCCTGGTTCAAAGACCATACATCCCAAACAAATAGTATAGTGGGTCTAGCTGATGAGCTGGAGGTCCTGGTTCAAATCAACAAATAGTACAGTGGGTTTAGCTGATGAGTTGGAGGTCCTGGTTCCAATCCCCCCCATCCCAAACAAATAGTATAGTGGACTAGCTGATGAGTTGGAGGTCCTGGTTCAAATCCCCCCCATCCCAAACAAATAGTATAGTGGACTAGCTGATGAGTTAGAGGTCCTGGTTCCAATCCCACCCATCCCAAACAAATAGTATAGTGGACTAGCTGATGAGTTGGAGGTCCTGGTTCAAATCCCACCCATCCCAAACAAATAGTATAGTGGGCTAGCTGATGAGTTAGAGGTCCTGGTTCAAATCCCACCCATCCCAAACAAATAGTACAGTGGGTTTAGCTGATGAGTTGGAGGTCCTGGTTCCAATCCCCCCCATCCCAAACAAATAGTATAGTGGACTAGCTGATGAGTTGGAGGTCCTGGTTCAAATCCCACCCATCCCAAACATATAGTATAGTGGGCTAGCTGATGAGTTAGAGGTCCTGGTTCCAATCCCACCCATCCCAAACAAATAGTATAGTGGACTAGCTGATGAGTTGGAGGTCCTGGTTCAAATCCCACCCATCCCAAACAAATAGTATAGTGGACTAGCTGATGAGTTGGAGGTCCTGGTTCAAATCCCACCCATCCCAAACAAATAGTATTGTGGACTAGCTGATGAGTTAGAGGTCCTGGTTCCAATCCCACCCATCCCAAACAAATAGTATAGTGGGTCTAGCTGATGAGTTCGAGGTCTTTGGTTCAAATCCCACCCATCCCAAACAAATAGTACAGTGGGTTTAGCTGATGAGTTGGTGGTCCTGGTTCAAATCCCACCCATTAGTGAAGGTGATAGATAATTGTGAGTTAGCAAACTGGGTATTTTATGATGTTAAAAGATTCTCAGTGTTAGCTAAAAACTTTATGTAAGATGATTTATTAACATTGACTGTGAGGGGATTATAGGCAGGAAGAGCGTGCACTGATGGCGGATACTGCCGGTGCAGCCGGTGCAAAACACAAGGGCACACAATAGGGTAGAGGTCGTCTTCTACTGGCATAAAGGGGAACTATTAATTTAATAGGAGAGAGCATCAGATAATTATTTTATAGAAAGTTGAACGGATCGCCCTACGTATATTTTGGGCTTTTTAATGGACTCCTATATGCACCTTACCTTTTTATAGAGCAAAAAGAACTGGAATCTCATCCAGTCCTGACCCCTGGGGCTCTGAAAGCTCATGGTCACTGGGGTGTTTTTTGGGGTAAAATATAACAAATTAGAAATGTCATCTTTATTTCAATTTACAAATAATTACCCAGTTAAAGTGACACTGAAAATGTCCCATTTATAGCATAAAAATGCACCATCTGACTGAACACTGAATACACCAGATGCACATAGCGTATAGCTAGTATGCCGTATGATGTAATTCCTTATTATCAGCAGTTAATTATGATATAAGAGTGGAACAATTACATTTAATTAACTGTCTGTCAGTATTATAATGTGCATGCTTATCATCGTTATCATTCCCCACTGCTAATCCTAATTAATTGCTGTTAATGAAACCATTACAACACAGGGTGGATCCTTCAGTTAATTTATACATAAATATCTTCTGTATCGATTTTTATGAACTTCCACTTAGTATTTTTAATTATAACAAGTTGCAACAAGTGCTTATTTGTAAATGTAATGTTCATTCATGCAATAAATGGGAACTTCTCTGTCACTTTAAGGCAGGGCTTGACAAATCCCAGGAGCCAGGGAGCCACAGCGCCTAATATATTATTGTTGTCGCCTAACTTTTGAGATATTATAGAAATATATCTCTATAGAATTCACAAATTAGCTCCTAAAATTGTTCAGCTGGCTCTAACTTTCAGATAAATATGTTATATATATATATATATATATATATATATATATATATATATATATATATATATATTCCAAAAGTAGTCTACAAATGAACTGAGATTAATAAAACATGCCTTTGGCTTTCTTAAGTTCAAAGGTCACCCCAACAAGTTGTTTTCTTTCTAAAGGGAATTACAAATTCACTATCCATTGTACTATCCATTTTTCTCAAAAGTAAATCATTGCTAAGATATTCTGTGTTATTTGTGCAGATACATTATTGTGGCTCCAATGTTCTCAGGGTTTTTGATACTGTAATTGTGATAGAGGGAATTAAACTGCTTGATAACACTGGGGAAGATTGTTATTTCTACCACCAAGACAAATAGTATGTAAAAGCTGTATATATTCCATTATAAAGCCACACATTTATGTAGCCAGTTTTAATTTCTCTTTACAGCATTTTTGGATGGTGATATATTAATTACTGAATTGCCTGACAAACTATCAGGTATCTGCTAACTTTTCAGATACATAGTCTACCACCAACACAATGATTTGCATTGGTTGGAGACTTGTTGCGTTAGAGGTTTCCCTTGGTAAGGAGCTTTTGCTTTTGACAGCCTACAAATGATTGTTAAATCTCTTATCATATCTGATTGTTCTTAAAAGCCTTAAGATCTGTCTCTTAGCCAAAGCCCCACCCGCCCCTAAATGACCATATCGGGGTGGAGACAAACTCTCAGCCAAAGACTCTCTAATCTTCTAAAATGAATTCAGCATTAAATGTTGCTATTATAAATTATTATATAAGAATTGTATTAAGTATCCCTGTAATGTTTCTGCAATTTGCAGTATTTTCTGAGCTAAATGTGATTAAAGCAAAAATAAACATTTTGCTATTTTCTATTAAACAGCAAATCTTACCATATTTTTCTACTTTTAAAGCATTTTTTATTCCCCCATAGTATATTTGCTTCTATCAGCTATCAGCTCGTGCCAATTAATCTTTGGCTTAGACTGAATGGAGACTTTATCAACGGCTTTGTGATTATACAGATCCAGTTGTTAAATTATTTATCAAACTGTCATTGTTAGTGCTAAGTCATAAAGGCCACCTTGGATTAGTCAGATTTAATAGGAATCCATAGGAAGCTTAGTGAATCTACCCCGTTATATCTTCATTGCTGGTGACTGGTTAAGGACCACTCCAGTTTAGGGAAAATATCACGTGTTTGATGTATGTAACTTAGTAACTACACTAGCAGCTGTGTAAACTGTCAGAATAAAAGCATTTTTTGAGAAAACTATAAAATGTGTAAACTCTTTGTGTCATATTGTTTGACATTAAGCATTTCTTACTAGCTTTTAGCCTGAGGGGGAGCATGGGGTTTGGTATATCAATGGGAATCTTAATATTTGGCTGCCTGCCTTCCTTACACATGCTCAGAGGCAGATAACATCCAAGTGCCCTATTATATAGCCCAAGTCGTAAATTTATACACACTTAAACCCACTCTTAATATTACCACATATTGTATTAGTTATTCGCAATCTGATTACGAGTTCCCCGCCCACAATCACTACGGGCCAAAGAAACCGGCCTTAGAACTGCATTGTTTTGTTTTTTTTAAATAATTAAAATTACACAAAATCTATATTTTATTAGACTCGTAGCTCTAGCTCGCAAATAAAGTCTGACCTGCTGCTGAAAAAAGTATCAAGTTTCTGTACTAAATAGGACCCACAAGGGCTTTATCAAGTACATATTATAGATGTAGCAGCAATTAAACACACACTACTGTACTATAAATGCATGGGAAGGCATGGAAACATGCACAACAGTCTCAACCCCACAAACGTGCAATAAAAAGTATTTTTTTTAAATGTTATTTCTGAATAATATTGATCTCAGGACTCAAGGGGTTAATACATATCATGAAACCTGCATAGGCTAGAACAGATAATCTAATGCATTTTAATGAGTGCTAGATTGCTTGATTATGAGCATGATCAGCAAATATTACTTATTTGCACTAATGAATTTGTAGCCTCCGATTGCAGATTACGTGTAACTTCCATGTTTTGCCGATGTCAAGATAACGGAAAGTCATTTACTATTGGCTGTGTCTAAGAAGTAAATTAGAGGTTTGATTAAATATTGTCAGATCATATGATCATGCCCCCTGAAATCAGACTTAAAAAGGCAGGGATTTCAAGTTTAGGCTTAAGGAGGTAAATTGTGAGCTGGAGTTAATAGAATACATCTAAACATTTAGAGAAAAAAACCTGCAGCCTAAGTTAGCAGCATTTGTGGGCCTCTAATAGAATAGTAGCCTTATTCTATTAGCTACTTGCAAATGCCTTAAACTCATACATTTTGCTTCAGGTGTATTTTTTATCAATGTTTATATGCATTCCATTGACTTAAGAATTCATTAGTGCCAATAAGTGATATTTGATGAATATGTAGCAATAATAAGAGTGATTTATAGTGTGTATACATTTACAGATTGGGCAATAGAATAGGACCCAAGGTCTACAAGTACGACTTCTGCAGACATGCCACCTTTACCGAAATATCATGGATGCCTACAGGGAAATTATCAACATTTTATTTTTGTATATATGATATAACTATCGTGTTAAATTATATTTTTATCTTGTAGATACATTTTTAAATAAGCTTTTTGGTGTTAAAAAAAAAAATATATATATATATATATTTTGTTTGTCTACTGGTCGACAGAGGGGCTAATACAACTGCGAGCCCTGTTTCCAAGTCTGATGGAGAGTTCTTTAGCTGACAGCTGTGTGTACAACATACAATCTAGAGCTTGCTGTGGACACAGATTATGTTTACCCGTTCCTCATTTTACAGCAGAAGATGGAAGAGTATTTTTGTACTCAACCCAATAAGTACTTCCACTTAAAGGGAACATGCACACATAAGACAGAGGTGATTGTATTGCCACATGTATATCTGGTTTGAAACACAAACTGATAGATGTTAAAGTTTACCTTGTGTAAATTACATTAAAACTCATGAATTATTTATTTATTTATATATTTATTAATATATTTGTTATTGAAAGAGACAATGTTATTACATGGAACAATTGTAATAGAGTTATTTGGTGTCATCAAAAATAGATCTCATCCGATAAATATTTTATACCAAATACATTTTTTTTTATTTGACTCCAGTCTGTGGTCTTAGAAAAAAATGACAATTCTTAAAAACTTAACAAAGTAAAATCAGCTTTAGAGTGATGTCACCACACTTAAGTTAATATAACCAGATGAGTGAAGTCTGTGATATATTTTTAGTACTAATTAAATAAATATGGACGTTTTCTGGGTTTTACCAGGTATATAACACTAGTAAATTGCCCGTGAAAATTTACGGTTTAATTTTTAATTTTTCTCTCCCTCCCCCCTTCCTCTTCCTCCCTTGTGTCTCTCCCCCCCTTCCCTTTGTCTCTCCCTCCATCCCTCCCCTGTGTCTCCCCCCTCCCGTGTGTCTCTTCCCCCATTTCCCTGCCCTGTGTCTCTCCCTCCCCTTCCCTCCCCTGTGTCTTTTTCTCCCTCTCTCCTCCCCTGTGTCTCTTCCCCCCTTCCCTCCTCTGTGTCTCTTCCCCCTCCCCTGTGTCTTTTCCCCACCCTCCCCTGTGTATCTTCCCCCCTCTCCCCTCCCCTGTGTTTCTCTCCCTCCCTTCCCCTGTGTCTCTTTCCCCTCTCCTCTCCCCTGTGTCTCATCCCTCTCCTCTACCCTGTATCTCTTCCCCCCTTGTCTCCCCCCTCCCCTGTGTCTCTTCCCCCACCTCTCCCATCCCGTTTTTCTTTCCCCCCTCCCTTCCCCTGTGTCTTCCCCCCTCTCCCCTCCACCGTGTCTTCCTTTCCCCCCTTCTCCCCTGTGTCTTCCTCCCCCTCTCCCCTGTGTCTTCCTTCCCCCTCGCCCCTGTGTCTTCCTCCCCCTCTTCCCTGTGTCATCCTCCCCCCTCCTCCTCTGCAGCTCGCAGCTGTCCCCACGAGCTGCACATGCACAGCTCTGCCGCACAATGCACGCACACCAGCTTATTATAGCTGATACATGTGTATAGTTTTTGCCTTTGTGTACTTTATTTAATTAAGAAGTGCTTATAAACTCAGTTTTTACTGCCTAAAATTGAACAAATTCTCCCTGTATGGGTCTGCCCTCTACAGCATGTGCAGACACAGACTGTATAGGGCTAGATGTTACTGAGAGGTGGTTACTGATTTGTTAGTATGAGACACAGTACAGCAAGTGCAGCAGAGTATGTGTCTTCATGAGCTGCAGAGGGCAGACTCAACCAGGTAATACCGTATTTGTTTGATTTTAGGCAGTAAAAACAGAGATTATAAGCACTTCTTAATAAAATACAGAAAAGTACAGAAAAGTAAATAGATACATATGGATAGTATAATATATACCTAGTAACATCCCGGAACCTTCCATATCCCTTTACATGCTAAAGAGAGTGCTTACATCAGCTGCATTAAATTAAAGCCAATTCTTGGACTGGGTTTATATGGAACCTCCACATTTGATCACGTATTTTGTGTCTTCACACTTTTTAGAGCCAAGTTTATATAACATGGCGTTTGTTTTTGCTCACTCGTCTTCTCGACTGTGGCCAAAAAACCTCAAGACATTCTTTCTCAAGATTGCTATTGGAGGCAGCGGTGGGATTGAAATCCTGGCTAGGAAGACAGTGTCTGGATTTTATTATTTGCTGTGTTTACTTAGTGTTTAACACTATCCAAGCAAACACACACAAGAGAGTTCTGTGCAAGTCACCATGAATTATTTTACCTGTTTATTATAGGGAGAAGAGACCAAAGCATTGACTCTTGTTCTGCACCGAGAATCTGGATCCCTGGGATTTAATATTATTGGTGGCCGATCATGCGTGGTATGTTAATTGTTCAAATGTGTTTTCCTTTTCCTGTTGGGGGTGAATGTTTGAATCCGCTTCATAAAATGTATTATAGGCTCACTGTCATACAATAACGTTTCATTGGTTTATTAACTGATTAGTAATATACAGAGATTTACATTTAAGAGTTAGCATTGCAGATTCAGGCAGAAAAGCACATGGTGTATTAGGATTCCAGGTGGGTGGGATCTAATCAGAATGCTGTCCTGATAGGAGTATTTTTGCACTGCCTAATTCTCCATGATTGGTACTGCAGGCAAACAGGCTGGTCTGTAATTTTAGGACAGCCTCCTGGATACTTAATGGGGGTGGAGAGAAACAGATTGCCTGCAATCTTGAGTTCTGTTGTAATTTTAATAGCCATGGTGTTATAAATTATTGTTTTTATTGTTAATAATCAATGAAAACAGGGCTGGACAAAACATGGGGGGGGGGAGGGGGGGCAGAAAGTTTGCTCCTAAAATAATATTGCTGGCTCCTATTTTTTTAATCATTATGCATATATTTCTATCCATAATCTGAATCCTAAATAAATGTTTATCTGGCTCCAAACCAGACTGGCTCCTTTTTCCTCCCCTTACAAGAAAATATTTTCTCAATGGTCTTTTAAATAAATAAATTAAATAATGGCCAAAATATTTTTGTATTTTTTAAATATTTAACTATTTTTTCTTCACTGTGGGGTTCTATCTCCTTTATTGATCAGTTTCTTTCATATGATGTAAAAGTATTAGCTTTCCATTAGTCCAGTGTTCATTGTAGCAGATAGAAGCTTCCTCTGAATTCAAGGTCTCTTCCCACCTATGAAAGCAGATCACAAGAAGTCAAAATGGCAGTTTTACTAAAATGTTAAATGCTGTATTATTTTGTTTAATTTCTAAAACTTTATGTACATTATCAAATGCAGTGTAAAAATCCCATTTTAATTATAGTTTTATGACACATTTTACTATTTAAAACTAAAAACAGAAAAGTATTTTAAAATCAATGTTTCTGTTTTTTTAGGCATTTCGCTTTAAATCAAAGACCTTTATTGAGCTAATGTTAACTACTGAGCTTTCTTTGAGTGCTAGGAAGATCCCTGGCAGTCATTACTGCCGCAATCCTATTGTGCAGATACAGCTTCCTGTCTGCATGCATAGTCTCCTCCCACCGCAGGAAGTACACCTCTGGAAATTAAAATGGTAGATTTCTCAGCAACAGAATTGCATAAAAATAATAATAAATTAGCGGCTGTATTATTGTTTTAAACATTCTAAAAACATGTTTCTGATTTAAGTGAAGTTCTTCAAAATAGTAAATTTTCAAAATTATAACTACAGAGTTCCTTTAAAGGGCAAGTTCTGCATCATCTTAAGTATCTAAGTGAAAATTAAGGACATTCCCAAGTTTACTGATTACTTTTTGATTAAAGACTGAGCTGTCGTTACTAAAAAAAGAAAAAATCCTATTTCTGTCACTGACACCTAGAATTCTTATCTGTGTAATCTCAAGAGATCTGATTGGCCTCAGTGTTGCTTGACTGATTTGCGTCACTGCTTCTCTGTGGGAAGACAGGATCAGTTTATGGGCCACTGAAATGCCCCAGACTTTAATTTATTGTGATTAAAATGTGATGAAAAACAGGAAAAACTGGTATTTTTATATATTTTATTTAACAGTATATCTAAGTTTCCCTGTTTAACTTTTTCTACTCTAACATAAACTGCTTATATCAGAAACAAAGATTATATTGAATAATTTGAAATACACACAGGCTTGTTTTCCACACCCTCAGAGCTCCTTACATAGGCACAGTGTACCTACAAATAGAAACACCGCATTTGGGTACAAATTTTAACACTTTACTAACCTTCAAGCTAGCAGCAGTTCAATGCAGAGATCTACATATCAGTTTCTAACTCCTCCTTACTTCCTGTTCCTGGGTGAATACAGGACTACAAATCCCATGATTCTTTGGTGCTCAAGCTGGCTTTAGAGATTGTTACAATGTATTAGCTGCCAGTGATTGGCCAAAATAAATTATTTTAGCAGAGATATCCACGCGTGTTAACTAACGAAAGCAACTGCTTGCAAACTCAAGAAAATTAGCAAACATCTGGATGAGTTTGTTAATGCTTATTCTGGTATTTGTTCATGCAAAAATGTTTTCATTCACTGCTGAATTCATAATCCAAGAAACTTAGATATGCCTTTAGGTTTTAAAACAAAAGATACACTTTTTTTATCTCACCTCTTTTAGAGAGGGGCATGACTGGCCTTGGTGGGCATCATTTACACTAATAAATCTTTCAGTGAAAATTGAGCTTTGGGCTGGAGCTACTCCCACCTTTCTATGGCAAAGTCTCTCTGTCTGAGGGCTGGGGTAGGGGGGAACAGATAGATAACAAGAGCCTACAACATTTTCATAAGTATCTAAGTGAAAAGTATGGACATTTCCTAGTTTACTGCTCTTTTTCTTAGGAAAGAGGGAGCTATCATAAATAAAAAAAAATCCCACTTCTGTCACAGACACCTAGAATTCTTATTCACATGAGATCTGATTGGCTTCAGTGTTGCTTGACTGATTTGCCGAATTTCACATAAAAATACATTTTGTGACCTGCATATCTCCGTTCCTGATTTTGTCCTAAGGCTGATTGCACCGTGGCCCCTTTTTGATTACTGGTGGGTTTAATCATGTGTATGCTCTTGTAATGTTCACCCTGCTCTCCTGTTATCAAGTAACAATATGTGTTAATGATTTTTAGACCGTGTACCTTAACTGTGTGATGGACAGAGCAACAAGGTGATGCCAAGCACCTAATAATAAGACTGAAAACACCCAGTCATAACCCAGCAATTTGCTTTTGTTCTTTTAATTTTAGCATTTATTTTTTTCCGCCTCTTGATAATTGACACATCAAGGAATTTTATAAAACATCTTAAAAGCACCACCCGAATTTCTCACTTTTGATCTAAAGTAGCAAATGATGCTGCATTGCTGTATACTGTGTGTTGCATGTTGTTACAGCTCTTTATTGTAACCTGTAAAGCATTGTGTTGTATGTTTGTTTGTGTTTATATATATATATATATATATATATATATAATCATTTAATATATGGTGGGTGAAAGAGCGATAGAAGCCCTCCACCGTACAGTAGTACAGTATATAAATAGTATATTTGTGTTCACATTTAAATGTCTAAAACAAGTTAAAAAACTTGCTTCTTGCTCAGAATTCCGGGAAATACAGTTATTAAACTGCATGCTGGGAGGCTAAGCAGGGACATGCAAATGTGCCCACAAAAGCTTTGCTCTTCTATCCATAACCATTTTAAACATGGCTTCCTTTAAGCTTATGCCCGCTGCATTACACAGCTTTATTGCAAAGCCAAGGTTGGATTAAACACAAGCTGGGAATACTACCCATGTATTTCTCAGAATTCTAAGCATGAAGCAGGTTTTTTTTACTTGATTTAGACATTCAAATGTGAACACAAATGTATTATTTATATACTGTACTACTGTACGGTGGAGGGCTTCTATCGCTCTTTTGCCCACCATATATTAAATGATTGTTATGGTGAACTACCTACTCAAAATACCCACTACACAAGCTGGGATCCCTCCCCCTGCTAATGATAGGCAGTAACCTTGAAACGGCTAAATACGTGGGTAAAGTAGTAAAGTGAGTACACCCCTAAGTGGAAATGTCCAAATTGGGCCCAATTAGCTATTTTCCCTCCCTGGTGTCATGTGACTTGTTAGTGTTACAAGGTCTCAGGTGTGAATGGGGAGCAGGTGTGTTAAATTTGGTGTTATCGCTCTCACACTCTCTCCTATTGGTCATACTGGTCACTGGAAGTTCAACATGGCACCTCATGGCAAAGAAAACTCTGAGGATCTGAGAAAAAGAATTGTTGCTCTCCATAAAGAAGGCCTAGGCTATAAGAAGATTGCCAAGACCCAGAAACGGAGATGCAGCACGGTGGGCAAGACCATACAGCGGTTTTACAGGACAAGTTCCACTCAGAACAGGCCTCGTTATGGTCGACCAAAGACGTTGAGTGCACGTGCTCAGCGTCATATCCAGAGGTTGTCTTTGGGAAATAGACGTATGAGTGCTGCCAGCATTGCTGCAGAGGTTTAACGGGTGGGGGGTCAGCCTGTCATACGCCGCCCACTGCATCAAATTGGTCTGCATGGCCCAGAAGGAAGCCTCTTCTAAAGATGATACACAAGAAAGCCCGCAAACAGTTTGCTGAATACAAGCAGACTAAGGAAATGGATTACTGGAACCATGTCCTGTGGTCCGATGAGACCAAGATAAACTTATCTGGTTCAGGTGTCAAGTGTGTGTGGCGGCAACCAGCTGAGGAGTACAAAGACAAGTGTGTCTTGCATACAGTCAAGCATGGTGGTGGGAGTGTCATGGTCTGGCCACGCATGAGTGCTGCTGGGACTGGGGATCTAAAGTTCATTGAGGGAACCATGAATGCCAACATGTAGTGTGACATACTGAAGCAGAACATGATCCCCTCCCTTCAGAGACTGGGCCACAGGGCAGTATTCCAACATGATAAGGACCCCAAACACACCTCTAAGATGACCACTGCCTTGCTAAAGATGCTGAAGGTAAAGGTGATGGACTGGCCAAGCATGTCTCCAGACCTAAACCCTATTGAGCATCTGTGGGGCATCCTCAAATGGAAGGTGAGGAGTGCAAGGTCTCTAACATCGACCAGCTCTGTGATGTCATCATGGAGGAGTGGAAGAGGACTCCAGTGGCAACCTGTGAAGCTCTGGTGATCTCCATGCCCATGAGGGTTAAGGCAGTGCCGGAAAATAATGGTGGGAACACAAAATATTGACACGTTGGGCCCAATTTGGACATTTCCACTTAGGGGTGTCCTCACTTTTGTTGCCAACGGTTAAGACATTAATGGCGGTGTGTTGAGTTATTTTGAGGGGACAGCAAATTTACACTGTTATACAGGCTGTACACTTACTACTTTACATTGTAGCAGAGTGTCATCTATTCAGTGTTGTATCATGAAGAGATATAACAAAATATTTACAAAAATGTGAGGAGTGTACTCACTTATGTGAGATACTGTGTATATATATATATATATAATGTAATCACACACATAAATACATACATAACTGCTACAAGTTCTAATACATATAAAGATTTAAAGCTATGAAAAGTAGAGGTGAGTGTGACATAGTGAGGTAAGGAAAGCCCACAGGGTAGGAGGGTTGGGGGGGCAACAAGAGAAAAGCATTGTAGACAAGAGTGTTAGAAGGTGATGAAGATAGATGTATGTGGGCAGTTCGGGGAGATTAGATCTGATGTGTAGGAGAGTGTGATGTTGCTGAGGAATTTGCTGCATTTGTGTGCTTATACAAAGTTGTTAAACCATATATGATTTTAAAGGGACTTTAATTCATGGACACTGCTATGTACCATCATCTATTACAGTAAAAATCAAGGCCTGATGCTTTATAAATATTTTCACTTGAATTTTCACTGCAATCTTGTCGTTTTTACGGACAGGAGGAGCGGATGCACAAATGCTGGGAAGAGAGAGAGACAGGAGAGAGAGAGACAGGAGAGAGAGAGACAGGAGAGAGAGAGAGAGACAGGAGAGAGAGACAGGAGAAAGAGACAGGAGAGAGAGAGAGACAGGAGAAAGAGACAGGAGAGAGAGACACAGGAGAGAGAGAGAGAGAGAGAGAGAGAGAGAGAGAGAGAGACAGGAGAGAGAGAGAGACACACAGGAGAGAGAGAGACAGGAGAGAGAGAGAGAGAGAGAGAGAGAGAGAGAGAGAGAGAGACAGGAGAGAGAGAGACAGGAGAAAGAGACAGGAGAGAGAGACACACACACACACACACAGGAGAGAGAGACACAGGAGAGAGAGAGAGGAGAGAGAGACAGGGGAGAGAAAGAGACACAGGAGAGAGAGAGAGAGAGACAGGAGAGAGAGAGAGAGAGAGAGACAGACAGGAGAGAACGAAAGAGAGGAGAGAGACAGGAGAGAGACACACACACAGGAGTGAGAGAGACACAGGAGAGAGACAGGAGAGAGATTGACAGGAGAGAGAGTCACACACAGGAGAGAGAGAGAGAGAGGAGAGAGAGAGAGGAGAGAGAGACAGGAGAGAGAGACACACAGGAGAGAGAGACACACAGGAGAGAGAGACACACAGGAGAGAGAGACACACAGGAGAGAGGGACACACAGGAGAGAGGGAGACACAGGAGAGAGAGAGATTGACAGGAGAGAGATTGACAGGAGAGAGAGAGAGAGAGAGAGAGAGACAGGAGAGAGATTGACAGGAGAGAGAGAGAGAGAGAGAGACAGGAGAGAGATTGACAGGAGAGAAAGAGACAGAGGAGAGAGAGAGAGAGAGAGAGAGAGAGGAGAGAGATTGACAGGAGAGAGATTGACAGGAGAGAGATTGACAGGAGAGAGAGATGGGAGAGAGAGAGAGAGACGGGAGAGAGTGAAAGAGACAGGAGGGAGAGACGGGAGAGAGACAGGACAGAGAGACTGATGTTTGTTATAGATTCTTTGAAGAAGAACTTGAATAAAAGCTATAATGAGTTTAAAAAGAAAACATAAATATACAACTTTGAATTTATTATCTATTTATTCTATGTTGTACTTTTCTGTGGTTAGCTGATTTTATTTTTTGTTCTTGTCCTCGATTTGTCACCTGAGAGGGGACATGGATGTAGATAACATATCTATTTAGTTCTACTGAAACCATATCTACAAAGGAATGCAATAGGTTCAGATTAAAGCTCAAACCAATAATACAAACGACAGGACCAGAGACAAACAGAACAATGTCCAATGACATTAAACAATAATTGCATATAGTGGTTAATTCATATTTTATGGTGTGCATTATGTTGCGCTAATCTATATTTAGGTTTCTAATGCTTGAATACCTGAGATGGAAGAACACAGGCTATAGTGGAAGCTTACTTCCAATTTTGGCAGTGCTTTCAGCAGGACTTATCGAAAGTTTATTAGATTACAAAGACACCGCCTGTTGAGAAAGTAGCTGATAGAATCCCCCTAGAAAAGAGAATAAAGCACTGCAGTAAATATTAATTCCATATAAAAGCTAAAAATGGAAATGTTATGTTGACTTTTCCTTTCCATACCATTTGTTACCATATTTAGTTATTCAATTGAACCTTTCAGGAAATTGGGATAATAGTGGTTCCTTAAACATTGTCTTTTTAATAGCACAATACAATTGTACTATGTTTGTCTCCATTTTATATGAATTTCTCAACAATTTTTGGTTATACCATCAGATTATGAGGGGTATTTGTTTGCATTGAGTGCAGGTTAGGTAAACATATATATGGATCCTACTGGTTAGGTTTTCTCTTCTCTTGATCTCTATGTATTGGTGCTAGGGATTCCCCTGAAAAGAGACTTGCTTCAGTAGATTGTAAGATTGTGAGTTTCCAATACTGTGTCAATGCCTTGGAAACAAGCTCTATGTACATTTGATTTTAAGCTCAAAAACCGGGCCCTCTATTCTTTATAAGGTGTTAATTTTGTTTTTGCCATGCACTCAACCACTGTACAGCGCTATGGAATTTGTTGGCGCATTACAAATAAAGATAATAATGCATAATTCAGTATCTGGGAAAGATGGCAGTTGGTATGTGACTGATATGGGCCTAGTGCCACTAAATGAGCCCTTTGTAGAAGTAGCTGCCTCACTTCAGATGGGGGATAGACTGAGAAAGATGACAGTTGGTAGGTGATTGAAATGGGCCTAGTGCCACTAAATGAGCCCTTTGTAGAAGTAGTTGCCTCACTTCAGATGGTGAATAGACCTGAGGAAGATGACAGTTGTTAGGTGACCGATATGGGCCTAGTGTCACTAAATGAGCCCTTTGTAGAAGTAGTTGCCTCACTTCAGATGGTGAATAGACCTGAGAAAGATGACAGTTGGTAGGTGACCGATATGGGCCTAGTGTCACTAAATGAGCCCTTTGTAGAAGTAGTTGCCTCACTTCAGATGGTGAATAGACCTGAGAAAGATGATAGTTGGTAGGTGATTGAAATGGGCCTAGTGCCACTAAATAAGCCCTTTGTAGAAGTAGTTGCCTTAATTTAGACGCTAAATAGACTTGGCAAAGATGGCAGCAAGAGAGAGAGACAACATTTGTGTTCACATTTAACTGTCTAAAATAAGTAAAAAAAATTATTTCCTACTCCGAATTCTGAGAAATATGCATTCTAGGAAGCTGGGCAGGGACATCCTTTGCTCTTCTAATCCAATACCATTTCAAACATGGCTTCCTTTTATGCATATGCCTGCTGTATTATTCAGCTTCAAGCAAATCAAGATGGATTATACACAAGCCAGGAAACCTTCCCCTGGTTTCAAGGTTCCTGCCGCTCATCAGCGTGGGACGGTTCCTAGCTTGTGCAGTAGATTTTGTGAGAAGGTAGTTTACCACAACAATAACTTAATTGTAATACAGTAAATAAATTGTACATGTGTGTTTTAATTTGAATGTCTAATATAAGTTAAAAAAACATATTTCCTGAGGAGAATTTCCGAGAAATACAGTTATTCCACTGCATTCACTTTGATATGTTCTTAAAATTACATATACATCTTTGTATAGCTTTGCTTAATATGTTGGTGCATCACAAATTAATAATTATAATAATAAAATCAAGCACAAGTGAAGAATTGTCCTCTATAAGCAGTGAGGGGGGCTGTGTATCCTTTTATAGTGTGCTGGGGCACCCAAGGCCGAAGGGCATTCCTTGTTAAGTGTGTAGAAACGTCCATAATCGTGTGAGGAGTAAATTGCACATTGTGGATTCCTCTCTGCATAATTGTCATAGCTTGTTCGCTGGTATGTAAGGATGATAGCAGACTAGACGTCTTCACTAGCCAGGCTTGAAGAGCGCTTTATCTTGACATGTACATTGTTTAGTGTGATGTGTACAATGTGCTTTTGACAACCGCACACACAGGGAATATTTAACTCTTTTATTACTCTATTCAAAGCACTAGCAGCATGTGATCATTCAGAATTATTGGACATTGATTTAATTATCTCTAGGCCTAGATGCAGCAAAGGTCCCACTTATTGTATATATATATATATATATATATATATATATATATATATATATATATATTTTATAATATATATGTGTATATATGTATATAAATGTGTGTGTGTGTATATATATATATATATATATATATATATATATATATATTTATTTTATAATATATATGTGTATATATGTATATAAATGTGTGTGTGTGTATGTATATATATATATATATATATATATATATGTTATAATATATATGTGTATATATGTATATAAATGTGTGTGTGTATGTATATATATATTTTTTTTGGGGGGATTAATAAAGTGAGAGTACATTGTGGTCTCATTTGCATGTCCCAGGCCGGTTTCCCAGAGTGCAGTGCATCAACTGTATACACATATATAGGTGGTCCCTGAATTACGGATGAGACTTAGGTCTTGTTGTTTTTGTATGTAACTCAGATCCATGAATAAGAACAATAACAATGCTACATTGGCTCATATGTGGTAGTAATAATAATAATACAGTGTAATACTGTAATAATAATATAATAATAATAATAATATAATAATAACAACTATTGTGCTCTTTCTTTTAATTCAGAGACAGAACATAAAAACAAATTCATATAAAAAGTATATTATATATTTTTATATATATATATATATATATATATATATATATATATATATATATATATATATATACAGTAAAACCCCTGTTATCCCGCACCCACGTGGACCCCCTATTGCTGGGTACATGTAGTTTCCGGTTAATCGGGAGTTCCCAAATGTAAGAGTCTAAATGACCCTTAAACACTCCAAAACCCCTAAAAATGCTTTTAAAAAGGCATTAGCACCTAAACTGGGCCATTTAAACCCAGAAAAAAAAATTAGAAAAAAAGTTAGTTTTTTTTTTTTTTTGCAGACTTGAACTCCGGATAGTGCCGGTTTAGTGCCGGTGCCAGTTGGTTGAGAGTCCCGGTTAGTTGGGTGCCAGATAACCGGGATTCTTCTGTGTATATGTATATATAGGGAGGAAATGTCTTTGGAGCCCAGGCTCCGAAAATTTGTTCCCCTGTTTCACTTTAATGTGATTTAAAGACCACTTATCTTTTATTAAAAGTAACCTTTAAAAAATGATTTTTTTGAATGCATGAAATTAAGTTTTCAACTAAACTGGCTCTTTGGGCAGAAATGAAATGATATCATCCTCCCTCTCTCCTAATGATTTTATGTTATGATTAATTATTTCCCATAGTAGGGAGCGATAGTGATAAATAGAAGTGAGAGACCCTGGGATTTGTGTGAGAGTCTCTCAAATCAGTCGATATTTTAATCCTGTTAGCAAACCCTAACAAAAAGAGGTTAGAAAATAAATGTATAAATAAATATAAATATAGCATTTTAATCACATTTTTTTTATAGAAATTGCCTGTAATTATATTTTGCCTGTAATTTAATTGCATTCGTTGTGTTAGAGGCATTTTTCGTAGGCGTCTCTGGTTTGGTCAAAAATGGATTATTGGGTATCGCACCTTCAGACATATTCAATAAATAAACCAACAATTTTTGTTTAAGATATGTTTAGCTTGAGCTCATATACAAAACGGTACTTGTCTAGTCAGATACCGCAAGGTGAGCTGTTAAACCGCTATGAAATAATTTTGCAATTAACTCCCTGAATGTGGTTACCTGCATGTAAGGTCCTGCTTGAATGGCTACACATTAACGTTTATGCAAAGGATTATGGGTATAGCCTTACAGAACATAGAAATCAATTTCAGACCAGACAAAAGTGGGATATAAGTTAGCCCTAATTAAAGGAATTCTGACCTGAATATTTCTGTGCACCATCATGCGGAGCAGTAAGGATTAAGTGGAAAAGCTGTAAAAACATTTTAATTTGAAGTCATTTTCACTGTTTTAGCATTTTAAATCTTGCAGTGTTAGCTTTTACAATTATAAAAGTTATATCTCATCAGTAGTAGTGCACCAGTTGATATATTAAGCTTTCAGCTCTATAAGGGTCTTTAAACTACAAACTCCCTCTAAATGCTTATATATTTCTCCACTGCAATAATACATTACAGCTTTTTCCTTTGTGGTTAGTATATTTGAAGGAACCATAAGCTGACCTATTTTTGTTACAGCAAGAGTGATTTGGCATAGGGTTTTTGGTCATTTTAGAACCTAGAGAGACATCAATAAGCAAGGCCTCTGTTGAGAGTGAAACGAGCGTCAGGCCATAGTAAAGTACATAGAATAGTGTTCCAGGAGTTAACATTTGGGGTTACTAGATTGGATTGCTGTGGGCTATGGGCAAGCCAGCACTTTACTTAATTCCATTTTACCCTCCCGTTTACCATATTATTTGTATAGCTTTATTTAGTATTATATTATTAGCTATTGGACAAACCTACCATTAAGAAGAGATTACTATCAACATGATACATTGTTTTTCCTACTTTATCAGCCAGTTATGGAAGGGATTTATCCATGTTACTCTTATCTACATAGGGCACGATATCTCTTGATTTTATACAATGGTACAATTTTAATGTTACTTTAACCGTTCATGATTTTTTTTCTTACCTATATAAATATTTATGATAAAAGCTATATTTTATCTTATTTTAGTTCTGTCTTATATGATCCCATAATTGGTATTATATCCTAGTCACAAACTAGTTTCTAAGTTTTTGTCTTTACTAGTGTATTTTCTCTTCCCTCAAGTTATCATACTTTCCCCTGATACATCTTGGTCAGAGGGTGACCACATGTGTATTTTGTATGTTGTAGGACAATCAAGATGGATCATCCAGTGAAGGAATATTTGTGTCGAAAATAGTCGACTGTGGTCCTGCTGCCAAGGATGGAGGACTTCAGATCCATGACCGGATTATTGAGGTATGTGAAGGCTTCCTGGCTCTGATCTATTTCACAACTGATGATCGGTACATGACCTGCTTTCTCGGGAGATGACATATAACTTGTTAAATGCCTCCTGGACGGAATGTCCATCAAATACTGCTTGGATGGATTTCCTGTTGAAATTCATGTCCTTGAGCAGATCATCTCTAAATATAGAAGCCAAGCTTGGTTACAGACTGCATGTCTTGACTTTATGAGGGATGATGATCGGTTTTCTGGTCTGTGTTGGTTTCTTAACAATTTTGTTTGCAAGACATTTTTGATGGCGTAATGTGTTTGGTGATTTTGGGCAATGTGATTTATGGAAGACTTTTTTCATGTCGTAATCTTGATATCTTCCATAGCAAGCCACTGAAGTCCTATATATACAGTTTGGCTATCTTGAAGAATGTTTTAGATAAGAAAAATATACAGTAATTTATTTATTAATTGCTGCAATGTATGCAACCTATTCAAGTAACCCAAAGTCCTATTTCCTATGTGTGTGACATCCCCAGAAGGAGACGTGCATGCTATACTATGGCCTGACGCTCGTTTCACTATACAGCTTCAACAGTGTGAAACCTGAGAAGAAGTTTAGGAATCACTGTCATCCTTTAAACCCTGGCCTGAGTTTAAGAGTTGAAATATGTTCTGATTAACAAATGACCAGATAAAGGCACAGATGTATATGTATTATTTCCCTTTTATAAGGATCTGATGACATTTCCATATTAGCCAGAAGCGTTTGCTTCAAAGAGGTCGTCCTCAGTGTATCTCTAACTGATGAATCAACATAGAGATTTAATAAAATGCAATATATAAAATTCGACAAAAAATGTTACAATGCCAAAGATTTTCTGTGATCTTCCAAGTGCTTCAATTTTATCAAATTTGTTTCAATTTACGTTTGTAATCTGTATCTGGCTCCTAGCCATCCTGGCGGCTGGAATATGACAGTATTTCATGTTGATGAGCCAATTTGCAAGAGATTTTCCCCAAAGAGAATTTACGTGTCATGTTAGGCTTGAAGTTTTGTGTTTTTTTTTTTTTTTTTTATTATTATATTTTCAGGTGGTGATGGGAGGAGTGGGGTTAAACAAGGATAAAAACAATGCACTGTTGTGCAGAAATGTTATACATCTCATACTTTTTGTTTACCATTTCAGAGATTTAATGTGAACAGACTTTTTGATTTTAAAGAAATAAGTTTGGGATGTTATTGTGCCTGTGCTGTTGCCAAACATGTTGTAAAGCTGCCAGATTGGGGGAAAATCAGGCGATTCTGCGATTTTCACATTATTTACAAGAAAGTGGAACGCAGCTGTGAGAGATTAACTGGCAAAAGATCAGTGTGGGTCTGCTTATGATTTGCTGAAAAATTGTATTTGGGATCTGGCTGATCAAATAATAGATAGGACTTTATTGAGCTAATAATAGATTTCAGTATTGTTTTTGATCAAATGTTTATATTGACACACAAATATTAATGATAATTGGAACAAATTGTTAAAATGCTAATAAAAGTACATATATGTGTGTGTATATATATATATATATATATATATATATATATATATATAATTAACAGTCCTTTCTAATTGTATTAGAAACCTGGGAGGAATGGGAGGTACTGTGGATTCAGATAAAATCTCTACTGAGTTTTGTTGAGAACCAGCTCTTTAATGTAGCTTTTTTTAAACTTATATTTGAATTAGAGCATTGCAGATTCATGCAGATAAGCTTTTCATCATCTCCTATCGGGTGCAAAGATCTGCCCAGGAGTCTGCCATCATAAGAGTCTGTCTCATTCTCTGCAATAGCCACTGCAGGCAACCAAGAGAAAATTATTTAGGACAGCCTCCTGGGCAGATCTTCTTCCATCCCTGGAAACGTAATAGAGGTTAAAGAGAAAGAACCCTGGTAGCATCTCAAACACTAATGATTAGATGTAAGTTTTAAAAGACACTTTGAATTTATTTCCTTCACATACTGATTTTATTGCTTATCAGTTACTAAATAAACAGACGAATATCTAATATGATAATTACAGTAGCTGTTTAAAAGCTGAAAGATCCAAAGTCTACTATCACAACATTTACTTAATTTTGAAGCCAACTTTATTTAGGATTTGAAACATCTAATCCCTTACTCTGTCTTTCTCTCACTTTTCTTTTCCCTGTCTGACCCTCTTCTGTATTGCTTGAATTTTTCACTCAGTCTTGACTCGGCTGTCGCAGCTTTCCGTCCCTTGGCAGTCTTTCCAGTTTCTTCGAAAAATTCAGATTTTTCTCTAAAAATGTTTTTAGGGTAATGGGTTAATGTTGTCATTTTGTTACAAACTCCACAAACAAGTGCATTTTTTCCTGAACTACAGTAATGGGGACGGATATCCATTCTGGTCCTTTGGCAGCCTTCGGGTTTCCAGATCTGTTTGGCGCATACTCCACTTTCAAACCCCGACGCGCATTTCCAAATTGCTCATACTCCACTTTAAAACCTGACGCACATTGTAAATGGAGCATTTGCAAGTTGTATTTACACGTTGTTTTCTAAAGCCTTTTCTGATTAATAATGCCTGTAATGCCTCAGGGATTTGCCACACCAAAACTATGCATGGTAGTAAAGACATTAAAAGTCAACACACTCCGAGAAGTCAAAATAAACTGTTCAAAGAAAATCCATCTTTAACACTCGTCTGTCATCTTCACCAATGTGCTGTGTAAAAAAACAAATCCAGACCTATTGATACTGATGGCACAAAACATGTCAGCTTGTCGTCAGTCAACAGAGTGAAGTCTACAACACTGCGCAAAAAGTGAACTTAGAAATGTAAGTCCTTCATGTTACAACCTGCTGCTCTGGTAATAACACATTTTACAAATTAACGTCAGGTTTACTGAATATTGCAAGCAAATGGAGAAATAACTTTGTAAGTAAATCTCCTTTGTTAAAAAAAGAATATATTTTGTTGAAGGGTACTTATGCCTTTTGTTTCTTTTTTCAAGAATGTACCTTTTGATTTGTAATTATGGTTTTCAAAAATACTTTGGGAATGAAATATAAAAATTATTGATTTCCTTCAAACTGGCTATATATTGTACTAGCATTTTTTCTCTACAGCAAATGTTTGGACCTTTTCTGTTCGGTGGCGGCGAAAGGGCGCGAGATGGCGCTGCCAAGATTTTACTGCCGATCTCATCTGAAATTTAACTAAATTTTATAGGGTAAGGGTAAAGGTTAGGTTTAGGGTAAGGTTCAGGGTATGGGTTAGGTTAAGGTTTAGGGTTAGGGTAAGGGTTAACAGTAACAGTTTAGGATTAGAAATTGTGAATAATTTCGACAGCGCCATCTAGTGCCCCTTGCTAACTTAACTGTCCTCAGTATGTTAATGTGCGGCTCCTGTATGCTAATGTGTGTCTCAGTATGTTAATGTGCAGCTCCTGTATGCTAATGTGCAGTTCAGTATGGTAATGTGCGGCTCAGTATGGTAATGTGCGTCTCAGTATGTTAATGTGCGGCTCCTGTATGCTAATGTGTGGCTCCTGTATGTTAATGTGCGTCTCAGTATGTTAATGTCCAGCTTCTGTATGCTAATGTGCATCTCAGTATGTTAATGTCCAGCTTCTGTATGCTAATGTGCATCTCAGTTTGTTAATGTGTGGCTCCTGTATGCTAATGTGTGTCCCCTGTATGCTAATGTGCGGCTCCTGTATGCTAATGTGTGGCTCCTGTATGTTAATGTGCGTCTCAGTATGTTATAGTCCAGCTTCTGTATGCTAATGTGCATCTCAGTATGTTAATGTCCAGCTTCTGTATGCTAATGTGCATTTCAGTTTGTTAATGTGTGGCTCCTGTATGCTAATGTGTGTCCCCTGTATGCTAATGTGCGGCTCCTGTATGCTAATGTGCGGCTCCTGTATGCTAATGTGTGGCTCCTGTATGTTAATGTGCGTCTCAGTATGTTAATGTCCAGCTTCTGTATGCTAATGTGCATCTCAGTATGTTAAGGTGCGGCTCCTGTATGCTAAAGAGCGGCTCCTGTATGCTAATGTGCATCTCAGTTTGTTAATGTGTGGCTCCTGTATGCTAATGTGTGTCCCCTGTATGCTAATGTGTGGCTCCTGTATGCTAATGTGCGGCTCCTGTATGCTAATGTGCGGCTCCTGTATGCTAATGTGCGGCTCAGTGTGTTAATGTGCAGCTCAGAGTACTTGATGAGGGTGGGAGATGGGTCATACTAATTACAGAGAATAATTGTAGACACTTTCTCTCAGGAGAATGTCCTCTAAATCAATTTATGATATAATATTTATCACTTAATAAGTCACTCCATATGTAAATGAGGACAATCTAAGTAGCAGGTATAGATACAATAATTAAAAAGAGCAAGAGCAAAACAGGCACCCTATGATACCACCTAGAAATACTCCTATATTATACAAGGCAAAATAATTTCTAGATAGACATCATTATAAACAAAATATAACTTTTATTAAATTTATTTAAAAAAGCACATGGTTGAAAGTAGACGATTAAAAGTCTACTGCCAGATAACATTGAGGATCATTAGTATGGCCACTAGCAAATAGCTTTTTTTTTACTTTTCTTTTTTGAAATACATGTTTGTCTCAGTCAGCGTGGGCAAGGTAGATGGAATAGTTCTGCAAGTGACCCAACGGTGCAGGAAACTCTACTACGGACAATGATATCTCTGTGCACATGTTTACATTCTGTGGTCTCAGAATTAAACAGAGAGCTCAAGTTTATTACGGCTGGGGCAAGAACAAGGGGTATGTTTCAGGTTTAATATTTAGGCATCTTGCAGTTACTGATTTTACATGAGAAATAAGTCAACGTCTGTTTCTTAAAGGGCCACTAGTGCTAATACAATATGGTTTGTTTGTTTATTTTTTCCATGTAGATTTTAAAACTTACATTGAACAATTTGTGCTTCAGCAACCGAAAAAGATGCTGCCCTCTCCTCAGTGTGGGAGAGGATGTGCCCGGGAGGCTGTACTAATGTTTTTATTCTTTGTCTGCGTTGTTCTTTACAGGGATCCAGGCAGATATTGTCTCCTGGACTTAACCTCCCTCACCCACTGGGCATCTATTGTATAAAAGAAGCGTTGCTATTCCTTGAAACACTAACATTTAAATGTAATATTTAAACAACTGGTTTCTGCAGAGCCTTGGCAAACTTAATTTAGAGTTTGACCATGGAAGCCATGGCATTTGCACATGGATTAAAAATAAAAATGTTAACATTTGCAGAACTTGCTTTACATGTAAAAATGAATAGATTGTTTAATATGTGCATGGATGTAGGAACTGGGGGGGACAAATCCCCCCCAGATTTTTCTATGTTTGTATGTATGTATGTATATATAAGCTATTTTATGGCCTGTGTATACAATGAGCTGTATCCCCCCCAAAAAAATTATTCTGGCTCCTACACCCCTGAATATGTGATCTTTCAAATACGTAATACAGAAGGAGAGTATTTCCTATATCTTTAACCAATCTAACCAAACTTATATTTGTATAAATTATTATTTTTTTTACCAAACTATGGACTATAAACAGCTGGTGAGAAAAAGAGGAAATAGCAGGAAAAAGGATGGAAGGTCATTGGTAATCCTGACCAGTTGACCTCTTTCATTGTTATAATTACTATGCCATGTGGAAACCCCTAGGCCTACAACTCCTACCCTGGTCCAGTTTTTCCCAATTCTAGCTAAAACCAGCGTCAACAAACCAATTCAAGTTTTAGTCAATTACATTTTGTCCATTAACCATAAAATATGTACTAAAGTTTCTCACTACACTCCTCCAGGTAGGTCAGGGAACATTGAGTGTCTCAGGTAATAATTTCATTTAGAGATTACCTTTTCACATAGTTTAGGCTTAAGGGTTGTTCTGAGTCTGAAAAGTAGAGTTTCAGGGACTTTGCATGGAGTATCCGACTTTGGATTCACAACTAACGTTTATTTTTCACTTAATTCGGTGTAATAATCCCAGGATCTGCTTCTTTGGGGCTACTAAAGCTTTACTTCCTGTCTATGAGTATTTCTTAAATGCATTATACTATGCACTATATATAGTATGCTATATATAGTATGCATAACTAGTGGCTGGCTCCTGATATTTATTCATGTTGACCGTTATAATGCCATTGCTCTTTTTATCCTGGTCCGAATAATATTTGTTATGTATAGATGGTGAAACTAGCACAGTGATGGGATCTCCTTTTATAGGATTGGACAATACCAATCCTTTAGGATTTATATAATAAGTTGAATGCACCCGTGGCGACCAAGGGGTTAAAAGTCAAAGTCGTTAAGCGTTGTTAATTTAAGGTAAGCGGTTCCTTACCGGCTGTCATTAGCTGCTGTTTGTGTGGATTACTAAAGGAAGGGCTCTTTAATTTTAGAAGGCAATGGTTACAATATGAGGCAGCTTTGAAGTGGTCAAGCCCAGATTTTTGTAATTTAGGGTTGTGGAGTTGGCCGATGTTTTGAATTTTAGGACTCATGTTGATGATTTTCACTTGGCAACAAAATAATGTGACATGGAAAAACTTATCATTTATAAAACTGTGAATTTAGTTTGATTTTAGTCCAGGTTGTATTTTTTTGACTCACAGTGATCGGTGCGGTTATTTTTTGGCAACTTTCGAGTTTCGGAGTAGACTCCATTGGGTTTCAATTATACGGGTTCAACTCCTTAAGTGTGACGTGTTTTGAAATAATATGAGCACTGCTGTGTTGTGTTACTGGCAACTGATGTGTTACATTGGATTCATTTGTGGAAGTACTTCTCCATCAGTAGGGATCAAAAGGTCAATGGTGTATTGACGGTTGTAATGATTAATGAGTACCACCAACAAATATTTCTAATTTGGCTTTCCTCCTTAACCAGACAGTGGCTAGTTGGCTTTCTACAGGCTTCTTATGTGTTGTAACACTAGTACAGAGTTTAGCAAATTCCAGGTCACGGCATATTATATTTTGCTTCTGGCTCCTAAAGCTTTTGATAATTCTACATAGATCGATATACATACTCAATTCCTTGGATTTCCTAAGAAAAGTTAGGCTGCTCCTCAGTATTTTGAATGGTATAATTTGTCAGCCGCTGGTCTAATTAAATCTATCTCTTGCCCATCTTAGAATACAACACATTTACTCTATGAATTTTGCCTACTTTCACTAAGGATTCTTCTAAAAACTGGCATTTTCAGACAGCTATCTCCTTGCTATGATATTAACTTGGTTTCAAGAATACGTGGTGTATGTGTATGTGTATATATATATATATATATATATATATATATATATATATATACATAATATGATAATTATTATGACAAGCTTTTGAGAGCTTCCTCTCTTTGTACTTCTGACTTGGCAAAGTGAAGAAGTCCTTGAAAGCTTGTCATAGTAATTATGAATATATCACATATTATAATTGTCTAACTACGATTTGTCGTCACGCTGCGTTGCGTAGTGCGTACGACTTAGCGATGAGCCTCGCACAATTCAGGAGAGCCGAGCTGTTAAATTGGAGCACTTTGGCAATGAGCGCCACAGGCGCTCATTGCAGGCGAGCCTTGCGTAGCGAGGCGAGCCGTTAAACCGTAGCACTTAGAAAAAAATACGAGCTGAAAAAAATAACGACATAAGCGGAGGAACCAAAACACTAAAAAAAAACACTAAATACACACTAAAAAATAAAACAAAGGTCACTTACAGCATGGGGAACCAGGCAGGATGTCTGGAAGTGAGTTGGAACTGCAATTTACAGCGATTTAGCCAAGTTACATAGATCGAAAATCGGCTAAGCGAGAAAAAAATGGCCGCCAAAAAAAATGAAAACGAGGCTATACTACTACGAACTGCGTAAAACACAGCCACAGACGTATGTGTTTGACAACAATGAGATAAAGGATGCGGATTAACCGCGCAATGAGTAAAAAGACAGTAGCGAGTACATTTTACGAAACGCAATTACAGATTTACGCATTAACACAGATTTAACGACTTTGTCTCGCGCAACATCGGATTTCCCGCCTAAACCAACGCATTTGATAAAATATAAGTTGCAAATTACAAAAATATACATTTTATAAAAAAAAAATTGTATTTATTTTAAGAAAAAAAAAAAGGGACAAATGTAGCCTCATGTTGTGTGGCAAACAAATTTACTGTTAAACCGTAGTACTTTAGCGGGCTTAGCGATGAGCGCCGCAGGCGATCATCGCCCGGCGAGGCGAGCCGTTAAACCGTAGTACTTTGGCAATGAGCGCCGCAGAAAAAATGCTGGACGAACAAAACGAAAACCAGGCTACAGCACTATAACCATGGAAAACACGTACCGATAATCGGCTAAGACGCATACCACACATTATCCGCCATTTTAGGATAATGCGGAAGTACACAGCTACGTTAACGGTTTCGGATCGCGCACGCACACTATTACACTGCACACATTCATCACGCTTACACAGCACCACTAATGCTGCTGCAACGTCAACACAGATTGCCAGCTCTTCAACACAATGCATAAAAATATGTAAATTAATTTATTAATTTGAATTCTATATTTCAGTAGTACACAGAAAACAACATTAGCTACCTTACAATTCCATATGTATATTAATAACTAAACAACTTTTAAAACATACACATCTGATTGCCGTCATTTTTTTGACGGGCAATTCGCTACTATATATATATATATATTATCCATTCTCTGGGTTCTAAAGATATCTGTCTGGCATGTAACTAACCATCAGGCTGGCTCAGCCCTTGTTTTATATATATATATATATATATATATATATATATATATAGTGTGTTACATTGTAATATATTATACAGTTAACCATTAAATAATAATTACATCTTCGTTTATCCATTTTGTATTATGTGTAATTTCTTATCACATTATTGTATTAATCACAGTACTATTGTTTAAATTTATGTCTGCGGGGTGTTCTAGTAATTGAACAACCAACTCACAATGAAATATATATATATACTAGCAACTTGCCCATCAAAAAATGACTGCAATAACATTTGAAGCCATGGTAATGCTGTTTGTCACCGAATATGAATTTATGGCCCCTCTGAGCAGCTTTGGCGCTCGTTGCGAGCCACAACTTGCTAACTTTTGGCGCTCATTGCGAGCCCCATGATGAGCGCCTTTGGCCGAAGGCGCTCATTGCAAGCCTTTCCCCCTGTATACTTTTATAGACCTCGCACTTGAGCACACTTGGCGCTCATTGCGAGCCTCCCTAGCTATGTTACTACCTTTGGTTAAGTGTTAATGCCTTTGATTAAAGGGCTTGAGTTAAATGTTAGTGCCTTGTATATATATTAGACTCTCGGTTACCTGGCACTCATGGGTAGATGCCAGATAAATGTAGTGTACTATTAAAAGAGGCCTAACTATTACTGTACTATACCCCATATTATACCATGAACTCTGTATTGAATTGATATTAATATTGAAATACAGTACACTTCCATTTTCCATGTAAGTGTATGTCAATGTCTTTTTCTGGTTGCTTTAGAGTTCTGGTTAACTGAGAGTCTACTGTATGTCTTTGTGTGTGTATATATATATATATATATATATATATATATATATATATATATATATATATATATATATATATATATTGCATTGTTAGTGTAAGCATTCCCCTTTCTAGGCATGTTATGCCTCCTTACACATGTTGCTGTTTCTTTTAATAATAGTTTTTATATACAGTAATTGGTAAATAGTCCACCCTTGGTTAGGATGATTTAGGATACTGAATCTTAAGACAAACATGTGGTATTTATATGTTCACAGTTTCACACTAAATGAATTATACTGATATTTGGCTGCAGATGTTCTTGCTCTGAATGTTTCATTCCAGGAGACTGCCACCTTTTCAATGCCTCCTTGTTTTAATATTTAGGCACGACTTTCCCTTTTTTTTTAACTCAACCTTTCAGTTCAAGAAAGTCTATGTAATTTTCGGCCCTCTTTACACCCACTCTCCCTGTTTTCTTTATTAAATATGATACATTGAAACTATGTGGACTTATGGTAAACTTGTGCTAATAATATTTTTCAACATTTTAAAATATCACTTTAAAGGAAATCATTACTGTAGCTCATAGGAAATAGCTTTAATGACAGCAACTTGCGTCGCCGTGGAAACGCTCAATTCTAGATTCCAGTCGAGGCAGCCATCTTGGAAACTTTAAGCTCAGTGTTTCAAAGCAATTATAAACAAAGAGTAATATTAGCCTAAAATGTCTTCCTCATATTACAGAATATAACAATAATGTTCACACTACGTCTTAGTACACAAATGATTTGTAGGCCCAGAAGCAGCTTGCATTGAGACTCATGGCAGCCACCATACTAGATAACTCTGTTAAAGGGATATAGAAGGTTCCTTTTTTTTATTATTAAAATAAACTACCTAAGTGTTTGTTTCCATATCTAAACATATCTTAACTTGTAACACATATACACAGTGTCTCTGTAGTACTAGAGTAAAACAAAGCTTTTAGGCACTTGCTAATAAAATGATCGCCTTCTGGATTGCTACTTTGTCGTGATGAAGGGGCTTGTGTACCTCAATGAAGCTTTGAGCTATACCATGTAAGGTCACTCAGGATGGGCAGGTCATAGCAGAAAGGACAAATCACGGTCCACTGGAGAATGAACCGGCAGCTCACTCCAGTATCATTGCCATGAAAAACACACGAGAGACATAATGATTGTGCTGCCGTCACACATGAAACAACAATAAAATGATGGTTAGATGTGCAAACACACACTCAGGTAGTTTATTTTAATGTTAAAAACAGGGAACCTTACATATCCCCTTAAGAAAATATTACTCAGTTGATATGAGGTGACTTCAAACCACTTTTTCCATCAAACATTCCAAGTTTTGAGGAGTCTTGTCTTGCTTCTTCTTCAGTAAAGTATCTCTGTAGAATCAGGTAGTAGGGCCATTTTTCATCTCAGACAAGGCATAACTGATGGAAAGTATGTAACTGAACTGGGCAGCTGTTGTGTGCGTTGGAGGCCTATGGAAGAGATACAATGCCAAATTAGCCCACTTGAAAACACACGAGGAATCCACAGATGGCTCATTTCTTGGAGAGAATGTGCACTGGAGCATGACGAGATCTATACTTGTCAGGGTGGAATAGTCTGCAATCTACTTGACGAGGTTACAGAAGGCATTTTCCCAGCCATGACATGTTTCCCTATGACCGAAATGTCACCACGTGATTAGCAGAAGTGTTACGGTAGCCCAGCTCAGGGTTTTGATGTTATTATTATTATTTTTTATTTGTAATGTACCAACATATTCCCTAGCGCTGTACAGGGGTTAAGTACATGACAAAAACTATTTTAACGCATTGCAGGTGATTGGAGAGCCCTGTCTTTGAGTTTAAAATTCAAAACTTGCAAATTTCTACAGTAAGGTGATAGATATAAGATATAAGATGGCGGTGTGTAAGGTAATAGGCCTAAGCAAATTGAGGTGGCTGTGTGTTGCACTTTAAACTGTGGGTACGAGCGATATTATGCTGTATAGTGTGCAATTGTGCATATTAAGGCTGAAGGTGAGCTTCATGAAACAGATGTGTTTCAGTTTTGAAGAATTGAAGATTTATTGGAGCGAGGCAAGGAATTCCAAATAGTAGGGGCAGCGCAAGAAAAGTCCTGAAGGTGGAAGTGAGAGGAGGTGATAAGAGGGGAGGAGAATAAGGTCATCAGCAGAACTAAGAGGGCAGTTGGAGGAGTATTTTGAGATATAAAGGGGTGCACTATTGCGGAAAGTGTACCCTCTTTCTAAACAGATTTAGAAATAAGAATGTGACTATACGTTTTTTCTTGGAGTTTTTCTCATTAAGTTTGTCTTCCCATAAAATCAGGGATGTGTCCTGGGTTCAATGGTATGTATGTGACAGACGCATCTCTATAATGTTGCAGCTGCCAACTTGAGTAAGAAAACTCATCTCATTAGATAGAATAGGTTGATTTAGAAACGTACAATTAAAAATATATAAATTCTAGTGAGTAAACACTTTTTTTCAGACATTTTCATGGATTACACATTTTTCTTCAAAATTAAATCAATTTAGGTGACTTTTTCAAAAGCTCAATCAGCCCCTTGAGGAGGGACATTATTATTCGTTATAATTACTCTTTCTTTATAACATTTACATTCAAGTTTGATTTTTCTTAATTTGTTTGTCAATTATATATCAACATTAACAACTTTATAAGGCATGGGAATAAAATATTTTTTTTGAAGAAAACAAGTTTAGCTTTTTATAGGAACTCTCATTTTGGATGCTAGTGTTATGAAGAGGGTTACAGTTCTATGTGTGGTGGCAATCTTTCAGCAGAACTGAAGATATCTTATCTGAATCCATAGGTCCTGACATTAATAAAATTAACGTCTTTATTTATTTATTTAACTTAAATGTTTCAAAAAAGTTCAATTACATCAAGTCTTTATAAGACCATACTATAAATGAGACACTTCAGTGATCATTTCACAATTCGTTAAAGGTATATAGAAGTTTCATGGATAACGAAGCATCAGATAGAGGGGAATCAGTAGTGTATACAAACATTTTTGCATGTAAAACATTCCAAAATAAGCATTAATACACTTACCATAACATTTCTTCAGTTTTCTGGCAGTAGATTTTGAGAAGAAACACCTCTGAAAATCCAGCCTAAATTAGCATAAAATTCAAAATTAGTTGTGACCAATCAGAGGCAGCTACAACAATGCAGCAATGTATTTACCTAGAAATAAGCAGCTCGGGCTAGCTGCTCACATATACCGTATTTATTGGCGTATAACACGCACTTTTTCTCCCTGAAAATAGGGGGCAAATGATGTGTGCGTGTTATACACCGATATTCCCTCCCCCCTCCTCATCCTCAACCCCCCCTCCGCATTCTAAACCCTCCCTCCTCAACCTAAACCCCCCGCCTCAACCTAAACCCCCCTAAATACCTCCCCCTCACTTACCTGCTTCTGCTCCGGCCTCCGCTCCGCTCCTTGACCCGGCGCGCATGTGACGTCACATGCGCGCCTCATCATTAGCATATACCGGGTGCCGGCACCCGGTATATGCTAATGACGTGGCACGCATGTGATGTCACCGATACCGGGTGCCGGCACCCGGTATATGCTAATGACGTGGCGCGCATGTGACGTCACATGCGCGCTGGGTCAAGGAGCGGAGGCCGGAGCAGAAGCGAGGGGGAGGTATTTAGGGGGGTTTAGGTTGAGGAGGGGGTGGTTAGGTTGAGGAGGGGGGGTTAGAGTGCGGAGGGGGGTTTAGAATGAGGAGGGAGGTTGAGGAGGGCGGTTGAGGTTGAGGAGGGGGGTGGAGGAGGGAGGTTGAGGAGGGAGGTTGAGGATGAGGAGGGAGGTTGAGGTTGAGGATTTTGCTTCAAAGTTCTTTATTTGAAATTAAATTTTTTCCCCCTGAAATTTCCTTCTTAAAATGAGGTGCGTGTTATACGCCAGTGGGTGTTATACGCCAGTGGGTGTTATACGCCGATAAATACAGTAACTCTCTCCCCTTGTGATGGGCTACTATAGTTAAAACTATACTTGAATGCAGTTTTTCTATTGGTAGATACACTGTGCCTATACAAGCAGCTCTGGGGGGGTGGAAACCAATTATTTTTAATAACATAAATCTGTATATGTATAGAATTACTCAATGTAATGTGTGTTTCTGATATAAGCAGCAGGTGTTAGATTAGAAAAAGGTTAAAACAGGGAAATTTAGATAGGCCTCTATTGGCTAATTTCAAGAAGAAATACAATTTAGTAGAGTCTCTAACTATCTACCTCTTGTTGGAGTTAAAGAGACATTATTTATTTTGCACTTCTCCAAGATAGGAGCTCTATCTTAAAGGAGATCATGGAACTGAAAACAGTTTTGTCCAAATTTGGCTTAATCCTCTACCTACTAAAAATAGACCCTTGTTTGCTTTGGTACAGAAAAAAATGTTTCTGCTGCCAATGCTGTGGCAAAGCAAGAAAGTGATGACAATCTAACAAAGACAATTGTTTGTCGGAGTGAAGGAATCGCTGAGAGATGTTTTTGTCTTGGAATAAATATGACTTAGGGATCCTTTAACTAAAGAACAGCTGTGGTCAGTTATTTTCTATTTGGTCTCTTGAATAAATTGATAAGGGGGCAAAATGTTTTTAGCTGGAAATAAATAAATAACCAAAACACATTTTTAAACTGTATACAATTATTCTTTAATATGGGTTCCATTTTATATTCTGTGCTGATTATGCCTGCTACATGATCAGGAGGGTGTACATTTGTAAAATATTTAACATTACATTACTATTGGTTTTTTTTGCATCGTTTAGTCATTTTCCAACTCTCCATGACCACTTGGTCCGTAACACACCAGGCACATCTTTATGTACATGGTCATGCTGATCCACTTGGCATTCTTGGCAGAGATACTGGAGTGGGTTGCCAGTTCCTTCTCCAGTGGGCCACAGCATACAGGTTCTGGTATTCCTAGAAGGTCTGCCATCCAAGTGTTGACCAGGCCCAATCCTGCTCGGCTTCCAGGTGTTGTGACCTCTTGGTTCCCTGACTGGAATCAAACCCAGATTGCAGCAATAAAGCACTGTATCCTAACCACTGGACCGCCAGGGAAACCAAAGCTTTACATTAGTCCTGTTGATATTACTGGCAATGATAGCTCCATTGTGCAGATAGAAGCTTCTTCTGCATTCGGTTTCCTCCCACTGCTGGTGGCTGATCAACAGGTAGATTCCTCTGCAGATTTATGTCATATATCAGGTATAAATGGACAATTTACTGTTTATATTCAATTCAGAAAAATAATTTTGCCTGTATATCAAGATTAGCTTTTCAAAAGCGTTTATTTTAAATATAAGACTAGGGTGGTCCTTTAATAAAAAAGATTAATAGGTTGTCTTGATTATGTGTAGCAACAACCACAAATTAGTATAATATCTAATATTCTTATATTACCGGTAATTACAAATTTATTAAAACAAATATTTTGGTTTTAGAAAAACAAATAATAAAGGTAACTATTACATAATGGCCAACAATTGAATGTCCTTCTAGTTCTTCATAGCAAGTTTGTTCCAGATCAGAGTCAGGCACCCTATTTTACTTGAAGGGCCTTATATGTAGACCCTGAGCCCTTAAATAGGCCTCACCGAGCTTTAAACCCTTTTATTGTACCTATAGCAAAATGGTAAACTCCATGTAGGAATACAAAATGTTAATAGATGATGAGGAGAAGTATTTAGGAGTATAATTGGATATTACTGGTAACTTTTGAGAGATATAGTGTACTGTGTGCTCTTGAATAATGGCACGGTCTGGAGGCAACATGGGAAGGCCCTGAGGGTTGCATGCAACCCCAGAGCTTCTTGTTGCCACCACTGTTCAAGGTCATCCATATTCAACTCCAATCCCATTGGAAAATCATGCAACAAAAACACTGGTGGGGGTCAAATATGGCCAAAGCACAAGGATAAAGGGAGGTGAGTCAGAACTGCTGAATAATTAAACCAGTATCAAATGACTCCTGTGGCTTCCAGATTAACAATGTGAGGCAGGAAGAGAAAGACCCAGCACATCAGGCAAGTTCAGATTCCTTTTAAAATCATTTTATTTATTCATCTCTCTTCCTTCATCTCTCCCCCCTCGCTCCCTCCTCCTCTATCCCTGCCACTCTCACTCTCCCCCCTCTATCCCTACTACTCTCCCTCTCACTCTCCCCCCTCTATCCCTACCACTCTCCCTCTCACTCTCCCCCCTCTATCCATACTACTCTACCTCTCACTCTCTCCCTCTTTCTCCCCCTCTATCCCTAACCCCTTTCCCTCCCTCTTTCTCTCTCTCTCTCTCTCTCTCTCTCTCTCTCTCTCTATATATATATATATATATATATATATATATATATATATATATATATATATATATATCACTTATTTGCCCACTATATGTTAAATGATGTTGTGGTAAATAGCCTTCACACAAAATCTATGACACAAGTGAAGTATCAGCCCCACACTGGTGAGATCCATTTAAGATTGAAGGTAGGTTTCCTAGCTCGTACATAATCCACAAGCAAGCATATGCCTAAAAGAGTGAAAATGCATTGTGGGCTCATTTGCACACCCCTGCCTAGTTTCCCAATGCATTATGCGAATTTCTAGGGATTCTGAACAGAATTTAAGTTTTCTTACTTAAATTTGAACATATATATGCTATTTATTTACGCATTTCTAGCTTAAAACAAAAATGAGCCGGACTCCCACATTCAATATACATTTTCCTTTCTGTTACCCCTCCCTGCAGTATATTTTTGATAATTCTAGGCACTTTTGTAGTTCTTCTTTGAGTATATAATGATTATAACCTAGACAGAAAGCTGTGACTTATTTCTGTGATTTTCTGCCCAAACCTAACATGCAAAGCCCGGCCTCTGAACACTACTTTTTGAAATAGAATTCATTAAATGTAATCATATTTCATGCTGTAACATTTCGGTGCTCTCTGCATTTTCACCCGGCAGCTGGATTCTTTCCTTTCTCTTATTTTAATAAAAGCTCACAGCATGTTGACGACAGTACTTATTTGGTGGGAGTTTTGATAAAGTAGAGCCCTCCAAACCTTGCATTAATTGTCAGAGATTTATTTGGACTGGGGGGGACAGCCTCAACCAAACACGTACAGTCCCTGGGAAAAGCTTAATCATTGGGGAAGTTTATTATAAAATAACCAGAAATGACATATCTGGGCAGACTTCCGAGGTTAGGAGTAGCCGCAGTAACTATTTGGTACCAGAATGATGAAGAGGCGTTTAATCATCAGTGAAAACCATTTATCCGGATTACTATACGGAGGATTATTCTTTCTATTTTTTTTTAATATCCCAAATGGTTAAAGGGCCAGCGCTCAATGAAAACTATGTTTGAAAAACTTTAACTTTGACTCTAAGAGCGTAATTGAGCAGGAAAAAGTCACACAGCTAGTTTTTAAGTAAAAACAAGTAAATAAATGTTGGTGTCGCTGCAGGACCCTGGTGGGATCCATTGGTGGAAGTTATATGTGTGTGTGAAAGAGAGGGGTGTTTACATAAGTAGAGTGCTGTGTTTGCATTAAATGATGCAAGGTGTCTGCTTCTCCGTCAGTGATGGGGCAATAAGTGTGTTGTCAATTTCAATGTCATATAGTTATCAAACAAAGCTCTGGACTTCTGCTTATGCCCATGTGATTCACTGATTACTACAAACACACACACCGATCATCCAGATCTCAGGATGTGATGTAACAAATACAAAATGGATTCCTCTCATAAATAGAGTTTTCAGAAAATCATAATTCCCCCCCCAAAAAAACATATGCCCATGTCTTACACAGCTGCTAATGTTATATGTTATATGTTGATGGGTAAAATATGTTAGAAATCAAAAACTAATAAATACAGCCAGCTCCTGGTTTATAAATAAATATATATATATATATATATATATATATATATATATACATATATATATATATAGATAGATAGATATAGTAAATAAATGGTACATGTCTGTTCACATTTGAATGTCTAATACAAGTTAAAAAAAACTTGTTTTATGCCCAGAATTCCAAGACATACAGTTATCACACTGCATTCTGGGAACCTTGGCAGGGACATGCAAATGTGCCCACAAAAGCTTTGCTCTTGCAGTCCATAACCATATCAAACATGGCTTACCTTAAGCATATGCCCGCTATATCAAACAGCATTGAGCAAAACTAGGGTTGGATTATACACAAGCTAGGAATCCCACCCACGTACAGCTGTTTCAAGGTTACTGCCTCTCATTAGCGTGAGGTGGGATCCTTAGCTTGTGTAGTGGATATTTTGAGGAGGTAGTTAACCACAACAATAATTTTTTATATATATATATATATATATAGATGAATAATCAGAGTATTTCAGTATATACCTTTATTATACTTCGCACATCAAATACCGACATCAGATTGCCGACAGCAGCATGCTGTTAAAAACTAAAGGTCAAATGCTCGCTGATAAAAGATAACCTAAAATAATGTAATTTTGTTTTCATATGATAATACACAGATGATAAAGTGAAAAATGTTTTATAGAATATTAAATAAGTCAGTTACCAGTCAATGTAATGTCACCTAATTCTCCAACTTGTAAAATGCGCCCTTAATAAAGCTAAATGGAACAATGTATTCATGTATTTCCAAGGGGATAGCTAATCTCTATCCAACATTAACATTTTGTTCACATTTCATGGCACCTCTTTACCCACGTTTGCACCCATTAAGGAGGACATAACATAAGGGTATTAATGAGCCATGCTAAGCACTCTGGTGTGATGTTACACTGATTAGTGTATATACAATCTTTATGGATGTCCCAAATATACAATATACCACATCAGTGTGTACAACATAAACAGCGCGGCCTACACACTTGTATCTTGATCTTGTAATATCTCCTGTGCAATCATTGCTTGTGAGTATTATTCCTTGTATAAAGAGTTCTGTGTAATTACTAAAAAAAATTGTGTGTAATCAGCACTCTGCGGCTGCACGCTCTGATGGCAGATAAATGTTCTGCGCTGTCGCTGCCAGGAGGAACCGCCATAATAGCAATTTCCTCACAACCCACAAAAGGTTACGTGGCTGTATTTGCAGAAAATGAAGTCACTTTTTTGTATTTATATAGTCGTAGAGGAGCCAAGAAGGCTTTGTGTCTTCTGCAAGTTACGCAATGGTAAATGTCAGGTTTTTGGGCCGTATGGACTGTAACTTATTAGGAATCTTAAAAAACAAAAAACAATAACTATTTTTAATTCGGCATTGTTTGAGAATAAACTATTTTATTTTAATTGATTTAATAAAGCAATTTTCACGCTTAATTTCAAAATCAGACTCAGCTGATGCATCTCCCCTAACTATAAAGGTAATGAGGGAGGCGGCTTTGTCTAGTAAACAAGGCTACATTTTCACTGCAGGTTGACTCTATGAAATAGCTTTTGCTGTGGGGTAGTCAGAAAATCATCGCTTGGCATCTTTACTAATCAGATTGTTCTGTAAACCCTTAAAGGCATATCTAAGCTTCCTGGATTATGAGTGCATCTGATAGTGAAGAATTATACGAGAATGAAAACATTTTTTTTGCATGAAAAAATACTAAAATAAACATTTAAACACTTACCTTGAAGTTATCAAAACGTTTTGTAATTTTTGACAAAATTAGGTTTAACACCCCTTCCAAACCCAGGCTAAATTAGCATAAAATTCATAATTTGTTTTGGCCAGGAGAAAGCAGAGGTTAGCTGAAACATTTAAATAAAACTCTGGGGTTCCTGTTTGTGCTACAAAGCAGCCTGGGATATGTAGTGTGGTCCATGTTAGAAGGTGCTATGGCAGCAGCACAGCACAGACAGGAAGCAGGATGGAGGGTCATATACCAGCAGTGACTTGGGGGCTGACATCACTGCTCTTCTATTAGCTGAGGAAGACACATAATTTACATAATCATTAGAGGTTTTTTTTTCAGATATTAATAAAAATAAAATGTTTTATTAAATATGCTGAATACATAAAGGAAACTTAGATATGTCTTAAACCAAATACTCCCCTTGATGACCTTATCAGACTGGAGGCAAACAGTGAACTGGTGGCTGATCATGTACTCTTTGAAAGCAAATTAATATTGAATATTGTTATTCCAAAACATTAATTACAAATGTTGTTAATATTAATGCATAGTTAAAATAACCAGCTAATCTTGGTACGCACTAGATGGTCCTTTTAAAGCAACAGAGTAAGGGCTGGACTTGCACAAAGCTTAATGTACAAAACAATTTTACAATTAGAGATGTAGTACAAGTTTAAATATTGTATAATCTGAGCCTATGTAATATATAGAACAACTTTATCAATGGATTTTATTACACTACTAGCGAATTGCCTGTCAAAAAATGACGGCAATAAAATTGTAAGGTATCTAATGCTGTTTGGTGTGTAATAATGAAATATATAATACATTAATAAATTAATATACTTTACCTATTTTGAAGCATTGTGTTGAAGAGCTGCAATCTGTTTTGATGTTGCTGCAGCATTAGTGGTGTGGAGCTGCTGTGTAAGCGTGATGAATGTGTGCAGTGTAATAGTGTGCATGCGCAAGACGAAACCGTTAGCGTAGTTGTGTACTTCCGCATTAAAATGGCGGCAAATGTGTGGTATGCGTCTTAGCGGAATATCCGTAGGTCGTTTGTGGTGTTTTGCAAGTTTCTTGTGGTGTTTTGCGTGTTTAGAGTGCTGTAGCCTCGTTTTGTTTGGCGGCCATTTTTTCTCTCGCTTAGAGAAATTTTAGTGTCTAAACTCTTTTATTTTGAGTTAAATGATTGTGTAAGTTGCTTTTTTGAGGTCTTGGGTGCTCCCTCTTGCTATAGGTAAGCTTTTTATGTATGTGCTGTGTGTATTTATTGTGTTTTTAATTTTTTCCTGTTTGCTGGTTGCGGACGCTTTTTGCGAGGTCATAATGAGTGGTAACGTGTCTCGTATGTTGTTTGCGTTGCGACGTAAAGTTTGCAAGGGTCGCAGTTGCTGGCATGGAGCACCTCAGATGCTGGCAAGGAGCGCTGCGAGTACTTTGCGAGGGCCGCGGGCTCGCTACGCGAGCCTGCAAGCATTAGCAACAACTCGTAAGCTCACAACTATATATGTGATAATTGTTATGTGAAACTTGAAGACTGAACATGCTTAGACCTCAAGGAGTAATTAAGCTAATTATATGCTGGGATCGGACTAGGCTCATTCGATTCAGTTTCAGGTGGCTTTAGACAGACAACAATACAACAAAAGCAACTAATGGATATTTAGTTAGAGATTATTGGCTTAATGGGCGGATCAGAAAGGCTATTTGACAGGTAAGAACTGTGGCGCTGTAATTATATTGTAGACAAAAATCCACAAATTATCAGCATGATGCCTAACAAAACTAGCAGACTGCTCATGATGTTACTCTGTCCGATGAGATACCGGCCCTTTAAAGCTCTGGAGTTGTTTGAGAGAGTACTTTCTGCCCCATTAAATTAGGAAGAGGTAACATTTCTGGTCATGCCTTAAAGAGCTTTCAGATCACTTTCCGTTTCATTACACACATGTAATTAATCACGTTGAGTAGATCTGTCTCAGGGCAGGGGGCATTACTCAAATATTTTAGGCAAAATACAATAAAATATATCTAGTGAATGACAGATGCAACAGTATAGGCTGATGCTATATATATATATATATATATATATATATATATATAATATAGTGTGTGTGTTACATTGTAATATATATTATAGAGACAGTTATTAGCCATTAAATAACAATTACATCTTCGTTTATCCATTTTGTATAATGTGTAATAACTTATCACATTATAGTATTAATCACAGTACTATTGCTGGGTGTTAGTAATTAAACAACCGACTCAAAATGAAATATATATATATATATATTAGCGACTTGCCCGTCAAAAAAATGATGGCAATAAAATTTGAAGGCATGGTAATGCTGTTTGTCACCGAATGTGAGGTTATGGCCCCTCTGAGCAGCTTCGCATCGCGAGCCACAACTTGCTAACCTTTGGTGCTCATTGCGAGCCCCACGATGAGCGCCTTTGGCGTTCATCGCGTGACTTGCAATGAGCTTCTTTGGCCTCGTTTTTGGTTTGTTTAATTTTTTGGGGGGCCACTATTCTTCTTCTAGCTTCGCCGATTTTCGATCGGAAAAAAAGCCCAAATATGCCTCAAATTAACTTGCAACCTCACTCACAGGCTCCCTGGCACTCCCCCTGAGCTGTGTGTAAGTAATTTTGAGGCATATTTGTGTGTTTTTGCAGTTTGGCTATTCGGCCGTTAAATGCATATTTTTGCGGGTCGTAATTTCTCTGCCCAAGTTGTACGGGCCGTAATTCTGCGAGCGTTGCTAAGTTGTGGTCCCGCGTGTCTCGGGATGAGCGGTTGTGGCGCTCATCTGCACCAGTGCAATGAGCGCCTTCGGCATCTCCACCAGCGCCTTCAGCTCTCATTACCTAAGTTCCATGGGTTGCGGGGATGAGACGCTTATCTCCACCAGCGCAATGAGAGCCTTCGGCGCTTATTGCCTGACCGCAACATTTTCTATACAAGTATTCTGATTAGGATACTTGAGATAAGAAATAAAGCAATAGATGTGTTTTAGTCTTCCCTACAAATTTAGGGTGGGTTTCCTGGTGGTCCAGCGGTTAGGATTTGGGTGCTTTCACTGCTACAAACTGGGTTCAATTCCAGTAAGGGAACCAAGAGTTTACACCACCCTGAAGCCAAGTGGGGTTGGGCCTGGTCAGCACTTGGATGGGAGACTACCTAGGAATACCAGGAGCTGTATGTTGTGGCCCATTGGAGAAGGAACTGGCAACCCACTCCATTATCTCTGCCATGAAAACCAAGTAGATCAGCATGACCATGGACATAAAGATGTGCCCAGTGTGTTATGGTCCATGAGGTCACTGAGACTCGGACACGACTGAGTGACGCAACAATACCGATTTAGGAGGCACAGCACCTTAGGCGAGCAAACAATATATAGTGTACGGTAATTTAAATGCAATGTTCAATGTTGTCTGTCTGCAGCTCTATCAGATTGCTTGGAGTCTCAGGGGTTTCATGAATAGGTTAATGTGTAACTGGTGATTGAGATCCTCTTTTAGCATTGGATACCCCTCCCTTGCACATGACCAAACACCTTTTTCAATTGTGTACCTCAAGAACTTAAAAATGCTTCTATGCTCAAGGCTTAGATGCCAAGGTTATTATCTTGTTACGTATAGTTTTGTTATATCAATGTCCCTTTATAGCATTGATCAGATATTAACCTTATTACACATAGTTTTGTTATATCAAGGTCTCTTCACAGCATGTTCAGTCTTTACTGCTCCATCACTTATCTCTAGACCTCCTGATGAATACATAATGTCATACTGGAATACACACTCATTTATACTATGTGCCTAAATGCATGTTATCAGCGAAGGAACAGAGCTTCTAGTTACAGCCTGTCTGGCTCTTAAGTGTTAGATATTTGTGTTCTCTATCTCTCTAAATATTTATATATAGAGAGGATAGGATTCTCAGCTTGTGTATAATCCAACCTTGGCTTTGCATAAAGGCTGTGTAATGCAGCGGACATAAGCTTAAAGGAAGCCATGTTTAAAATGGTTTATGGATCGAAGAGCGAGGCACGTGTAGTCACATTTGCATGTCCCAGCTCAGCTTCCCAGAATGCAGTGTAATAACTGTTTTTCTCGGAATTCTGAGCCAGAAGCAATTTTTTAAACTTGTTTTAGACATTCAAATGTGAACACAGATGTACTATTTATTTACACTCTCTCTCTCTCTCATATATATATATATACTAGCGAATTGCCCGTCAAAAAATGACGGCAATGAAATTGTAAGGTAGCTAATGCTGTTTGGTGTATAATAATGAAATATGTAATACATTACTAAATGAATATAGTGTACCTATTTTGAAGCATTGTGATGAAGAGCTGGCAATGTGTGTTGATGTTGCTGCAGCATTAGTGGTGTAGAGCTGCTGTGTAAGCATGCTGAATGTGTGCACTGTGTGGTATGAATATCCGTAGGTCGTTTGTTGCGTTTTGCGAGTTTCTTGTGGTGTTTTGCGAGTTTCTTGTGGTGTTTTGCGAGTTTAGAGTGCTGTAGCCTCGTTTTCGTTTTGTTCGGCGGCCATTTTTTCTGTCGCTTAGATTTTTTTTTTGTCTCAAAACTCTTTTATTTCTAGTAAAATCGAGGTGTAAGTTGTATTTTTGAGGTCCTGGGTGCTCCCTCTTGTGTAGGTAAGTTTTTTATGTATGTGCTGTGTGTATGTATTGTGTTTTACATTTTGTAATGTTCGCGAGTTGCGTCCGAGTGTTGCGAGGCCGTAATGTGTGTGAACGCGTGTCGTATGTTGTTTGCGAGTGTCGTAATGTGTGTGTCGTGCTGTTTGGTTTGCGACGTGAAGTTTGCGAGGGTCGCAGTTGCTGGCATGGAGCGCCTTCGGCACCCATTGTGAGGCCTGTTATGAGCGCTGAAGGTGCTCATTGAAAGGCCAGTAAAGTAGAGGGGGAAGAGGCTCGCAATGATCGCCTTCCGTCGACTATAGGGTGGGAGTGGTAGAGGGGTGGAGAGGCTAGCAATGAGCTCCAAAGGCGCTCATCGCGAGACCCGTAAAGTAGAGGGGGGAGAGGCTTGCATGGAGATACAAAGGCGCTCATTGAGAGGCTTGCAATGGCTGCCGAAGGCACTCATTGCGAGGCCTGCGGGTTAGAGGGGGGGAGAGCCTTGCAATGTGTGGCAAACACCATTGCCAGGTTTCAAATTTTATTGCCGTCATTTTTGACGGGCAAGTCGCTAGTATATATATAAAGTTCACTTAATCGATGGCTATAGGTGCTGGGGTAAATGGGTGTGCGCCAGGTTGGGGGGCCCTGGTTACCGAATATGTTCTAGGCCCCAAGATGTCTCAGGGCAGACCTAAAAGTCTAACTGACTTGGGTAAAGCTGAAGCAGATGTCCGGTCCATCAGCCCATAAATCTCTGGCCAGTCACACACAGATAGAGCCACACACACTTTTTCAATAACATTCGGAGCTCAGTCATGACTTTGGCATTTCTCTGTGCAGGAGCAGGGATTAACCCTTACACAGCTGCACTCCTACAAGTAGGTTTAAACAGAGCATGCAGGAGCCTTTTAATAAGAAACATTTGCTTTACTTTTATGACTATATTTTCATGCAGTGAAAATGCAAACATTTTTGGTGCAAACACAGCAAAGCAATAAATGGATTAATTTTGCCAATTTATATGTTTTTTTTCACAGCATTAGTGCATTGCATTGGTGACCTTTGTATCACCCTTTGAACTTTATAAATATTATGGCAATTATATTTCTTCATTTTAAAGAGCATTAAAACCTGTCAATACATTGTATTAGCCATTTGTTAACACAGTAAATCATTCCTGAGATATGCAGCTTTGACTGTGTAGCAGAGGTATGCAAATCTCCAGTTTAATATCCATATTTGTGGCTCAGAGCGCTTCATAACAGTGTTGGAGGGACCTAGTTGCATGATAACATTGCGTGTCATTGTTTTTGGCCACTACACAGGCAGACAAGCAGACTGTGGGCCTCATTCAATTGTGATTTGGCCAATTGAATAGGGCTCTAAATAAGCACATAGCATATTTTTTTTAAAGAAGTTTTTAGTTAGTGAAAACCTTGCTTTTGGATAGATGCTTACTAACTAAAAACTTCTTTAAAAAAAATATGCTATGTGCATATTTAGAGCCCTATTCAAATGGCCAAATCGCAATTGAATGAGGCCCTGTGATTCTAATTAAATGCTCATTTGCATAAGAATATAGCTGAAGATGAATTAACTCAGAAATGATTATCTGTAAAATCAGATAGTACAATGTATAGCTACATGCTCTTTAACAATAACTAAAAATTGTGTTTGGGGTGACTGAGTCCTTTTAATATGCAAATAAATACCTTGGACTATGTCCAAGAAATTGTTCTTAAAGTGGCAATCACTAATTACTGAAACTAAAAATACACATATAAATAAATATAAGTGCAATTGCTTGTTATTAATATTAAAGATTTTAGTGCAACGGTTTTATAAATTAGCTTGAAAGTTAAATATTTTAAGGAAAAAGTAAGAGGGATTTTTAATTGTTATAGTCATATCATATTTTTTATATATAATATAGGGGCTCTCTTGGTGTTCCAGTGGTTAGGTTTCGGTGCTTTCACCAGTGCGACCTGGGTTTGATTCCAGTCAAGGAAAAAAGAGGTCACAACACCCTGAAACCTTGCAGGGTTGGTCCTGGTCAGTACTTGGATGGAAGACCACCTAGGAGTACCAGGAGCTGTATGCTTTGGCCCACTGGTGAAGGAACTGGCAACCCACTCCAGTATCTCTGCCATGAAAACCAAGTGGATCAGCATGACCATGGACATAGATGTGCCTGGTGTGTTACGGTCCATGAGTTGACAGAGAATCAGAAACAATTTAACAACGCAAATATATATATATATATATATATATATATATATATATATATATATATATATGCACAGGCATATTATTCTATACAAACCATTCCTTGGCTCCTCGGTAATCTGCTGGCATCTTAAAATTCTTATAAAGTGTTCAGTTTCAACAAACCTCCTCCTATACTGCTCCTTTTTTTGCAACCTGATTTTTGTATTTCTCCACTGCAAATCTTCTTAAAAACTTTATGCAAAGTGACAGAGGCAACTGGTGGGCTGAGCCGGGTTGGCTTAAGGCATTTTGGAGATTTTGCATCCTGATTCCCCCTGCTACCGTCTAAAGGCTGGATTAGAAGCCTACTTGCCTTGGGCATGGTATATGATTTGGGACCAGGCTAATGTGGAGCATGACAGTGACACTCAGACTCCAAGCAGATGGGTGTGTAGTTATTAATGCAGCCCTGCTATTTTATCAGAATCATTTTATATTGAGAAATACATATACACAGGGGGCCGAAAAATTCTAAAAACATCCTAGACAAGAATTATTTTCCAGCCCATATGTGATTTTAGATTGTAAGTCTGTGAGTTTTCAGTCATGCAAAGCGCTTTGGGGAAAGCTCTATGGATACTTAATACTGCTATTTTCTTTTTTGCCTTGAACTTAACCCATATATTCACATATGTTTCATGCCCAGAATTCCGAGAAATACAGTTATTACACTGCAATCTTGGCACAAAGGCTTCATTCACTCTTGCAATCCATAAACCATACATATATATATATTGCCAAAAACTGCATAAATATATAATGTACATGCCATTGAGTCTTACGTGTACGAAATCATGTTATCAATTTACAAAGTAAAAAAAAACAAAAAAACAGAACCTTTAAATTATTATTTTCCGGAGACAGTTGGATGAGGAACTAATTATCTGCACAGTGGGAATGTGGCAGCTATAATTTCCATTAGGACTAATGAAAAGCTCAAAACTTAGAATGAAACTTGTAACCGAGTGAGACAGCAGCAAAAAGAAGAGGATCATTAAAGGAAATGTAGTATCTTAGTGTTATGCCAAATAATTGCTCTAGACTTTGCCTACTTTTGCCTGTTGTTGTTTAGTTATGTCTGACTCTCTGTGATATCATCACACCAGGCACATCTGTCAGCAACAGCCCCGCTAAGCTCCCTCATGTCCATTGTTTCAATGGCCTCATTTAGCCATCTCAGCCTCTTACATCCCCTTCTTCATGTGCCTTCAATCTTTCCTAGATTCAGAGTCTTCTCTAGGAAATCCTGCCTTCTCATGATATGGACAAAACATTTGAATTTCAGCCTCATGTTCGAACCTTCCAGCGAACACTTTGTCTTCATTTCCTGTAGTACTGATTGGATCTTCTTGCAGTCCAAGAAACTTTGAGCACTTTTGCCTATACACAATAAACAATGTATATTGGCATTTCAGAAACCTTATTTATCCAGAGTCCTGTATTTTATTTCTTGCTGCTTCTCCTTAGTATGTGTTTTTATTT
>CM050169.1:45150749-45153249 GCA_027410445.1 Discoglossus pictus | reverse complement strand
TTAACATAAGGAGCCTTGATAAAGTTGCTGTTTACATGTTATACCTTTTTTTTTTAGCAAAACATTCTTTGTTTTATAGTACATATAATTTTCTGATTAAGCAGAGGGGTTGTTTACTATTTTTTTGACAATGCGGGATAAAGCTATAAAACATATTATATATAAGTGTGTGTAAAAAAAAAAATTTAATAAAAAAATAATAATAATATATATATATATAGTAATTTATGAATATATATATATATATATATATATATATATATATATATATATATATATATATATATATATTAATAATTAGTATTGCAGTGATAACTTTTGTATTGGACAAACACCTTATTTATATTGACAAGCTTTCGAGAGGTATTGTATTGCTTCAGACTTGATAAAGACAGGTTAAACCTCTATATATACACACACATATCTATCTATCTATATCTATATATCTATCTATCTATATATATATATATATATATATATATATATATATATATATATATTTATATTTATTTATGTATATACATAACTGTAGCTAATCTATTAAAAAAAATGTAAAACCATTTTATTGGCACACAAATAATTATACTAACAATGAAAGAATCCATTACACTATAAAGTTGACATGTTTCATCCTGGGACTGCTTCAGGGATTATTCCTGAAATATTCAGTATTGTTTGTGCTGCGTGATTATAATAATGTGCAATCCTCTATACAAATGTGTCTTGTTGTGCTTGGTAATGAGGGGGGAGGGGATCCAACTGCATAGTGACACAGGGGTAGGTTGTTCTTGTTTGGTTTGTGTGTTCAACATATGTCACTAATTCGGACCTCACACCTTTGGACAGTAATGCAACAACAATGGTGAATATTTTTTTTAACGATTTAATTTAGAATAAATGGTTAGTACAATGTATAGTACGTTTTTCTGGATGTATCAATATATGGAAAGGTTAACATTAATGTATAATATAGATACTGAGTGAGCTTTAGACATTAATTATAGAAATATAAGCAGACATTGCTCATTGCGCTCCATGTAACCGCTCTTGGCTCTGTCCTCTTATTATTGGCTTTCTCTGGCTCTCATGTTTGCAGAAGGAGGGTAGTCTGTAGGATTGATGCCAACTCACTGTGGATGGCTGGTAGGGGGCGGTTTATATAATTATTCTACTCTTTATTTCTTGTATAGCCAGAATTACTTCTTTTGAGGTAACCAATGTAAAACATCTTATTTAACATCTGTGATGAGTGTCGGGTATCTCGCAGCTTTTGGAATGACAACTGGTGCCAGTTTCTGTGATGCGCTACCCTGGATCAGTTTAATGTCTCAGTCCCTCTGGGATCTGCACAAGTCCCAGCCATACAAACCATACAAATGGAAACTCTGTGCAGTTGTTTAAAAGATATTTCAAGATTTCATGGCATAATGTGAGGATGCAGCATCTCAAAGACATAAATAAAATAGGGCAGCATATGAGAAAAAACGTTAAGCGTGACTTGAGCTGAAAATGATATCAATGGGACACTAGCACAAGAAAATATATGTTCATTTCTAAGGGGGTATAATTTTAAAAAACAGCCCTGAAGACTGGACACAACAGACCCAAAGTCACCCTGGGGTTATTATTGGAATGATGTTTCTTTCACAAAAGATATGAATCTTTTATTTTTTTAAATGGATGGATCTAAAAAGTTGACTGACGGCTAAAAATTGCAAAATTCTATTTTACTTTACGGTATGCTTAACATTCGGTTCATAAAGTGATATTACTGATACATTTAAATCATACAATATTTGGAACACCCGTTTTATTCTGTCATATACCGTAGTTCATGAAAGGTTGTTTCCTTTAAGTAGTAATTATATTTAGATATATAAATTGTTGCTGCCTGTGACACATTGGCCATTGTATTAAGATGGATTTTAAAGGCTCACAAGCAGCTCTTAGTATATCACTGACTATCTGACCTGGACCATTCACAGTATTTCACAGCTGCAAATGTTGTTAGTTTATTACATACAGTCAGGTCCATAAATATTGGGACATCGACACAATTCTAATCTTTTTGGCTCTATACACCACCACAATGGATTTGAAATGAAACTAACAAGATGTGCTTTAACTGCAGACTTTCAGCTTTAATTTGAGGGTATTTACATCCAAATCAGGTGAACGGTGTAGGAATTACAACAGTTTGTATATGTGCCTCCCACTTTTTAAGAAACCAAAAGTAATGGGACAATTGGCTGCTCAGCTGTTCCATGGCCAGGTGTGTGTTATTCCCTCATTATCCCATTTACAAAGAGCAGATACAAGCTCCAGTGTTCATTACAAGTGTGCTATTTGCATTTGTTGCTGTTAACTCCCAATATGAGATCCAAAGAGCTGTCACTATCAGTGAAGCAAGCCATCATTAGGCTGAAAAAAGAAAACAAACCCATCAGAGAGATAGCAAAAACATTAGGTGTGGCCAAATCAACTGTTTGGAACATACTTA